>CM061232.1:91635650-92235650 GCA_030844895.1 Ambrosia x helenae | reverse complement strand
CCAAATAGCAATACACCCGAATGACCAACACAAGACCACCTTCACTTGTCCATATGGTACATTTGCCTTTAGGCGGATGCCATTTGGATTGTGTAACGCTCCGGCGACTTTTCAACGATGTATGATGAGTATTTTCTCGGACATGGTTGGAGAATCGTTGGAAGTGTTTATGGACGATTTCTCAATATTTGGCACTAATTTTGAATCTTGTCTTAACGAGTTGGAAAAAGTTTTAAAAAGATGCGTTGAGAAAAATTTAGTGCTTAGTTGGGAGAAAAGCCATTTTATGGTGCAAGAGGGAATTGTGTTAGGCCATGTAATTTCTGAGTGGGGTATGGAGGTGGACAAGGCAAAAATTCGGGTAATATCATCATTGCCACCACCGAAAAATGTGAAGGGGGTAAGATCATTCTTGGGACACGCGGGCTTTTATAGACGTTTTATTAAAGGTTTTAGTGTCATTACCAAGCCTTTATGTAATTTGTTATTGAAAGATGTTCCTTTTGATTTTACTAATGAATGTTTGCAAGCTTTCAATGTGTTGAAGGAACATTTGGTCAAGGCTCCTATTTTGCAACCGCCGGATTGGTCAAAGCCTTTCGAGATAATGTGTGATGCAAGTGACACTACAATTGGAGCTGTTTTGGGCCAACGAGTTGACAAGAAACCGGTGGTAATCTACTATGCGAGCAAAACTTTGTCCAAAGCGCAACTGAATTACACCACAACCAAAAAAGAATTATTAGCGGTGGTATATGCTTTGGACAAGTTTCGTTCGTATATTTGGGGGAGCAAGGTGGTGGTATATCCGGACCATAGTGCGGTTCGATATTTGATGGAGAAAAAAGATGCTAAGCCACGATTGATTCGATGGGTTTTGTTACTCCAAGAGTTTGATTTGGAGATTCGGGATAAAAAAAGGGAGTGAAAATGTTGTAGCGGATCACTTGTCTCGAATTCCGGTAGAAGGGAGTGATGATTTGACTGAAATAAATGAAAGATTTCCGGATGAGCAACTTCTAGGCGTGTCTACTCAAGCCGCACCGTGGTATGCCCACTATGTTAATTATTTGGCCACAGGTGCTATTCCGGATCATTGGACCAAGAAACGACGACAACAATTCATGGTCCAAGTGAAGCAATATATTTGGGATGAACCGGACCTTTTTAAGATTAGGCCCGATCAAGTGATCCGAAGATGTATCCCCGAGTCGGAAGTTAAAGAAATTTTGACACATGCTCATTCTTCCACTTGTGGTGGGCACTTTAGTGGACATAAAACCGGCTACCGGGTGCTTTCATGTGGGTTTTATTGGCCTACAATTTTTAAAGATGCTTGCGAATTCGCCCGGAATTGTTTAAATTGTCAAAGGTTGGGGAGCATATCCAAAAGGGATGAGATGCCAATGCAACCGATCTTGGTTGTGGAGATATTTGATGTTTGGGGCATCGACTTTATGGGTCCGTTTCCTAATTCAAACGGGTTTTTGTATATTTTAGTGGCGGTGGACTATGTCTCGAAGTGGATTGAAGCAATTGCTACAAGGACAAATGACCATTCAGTTATTTGTAAATTTGTTCAATCTAACATTTTCGCCCGGTTTGGAATTCCAAGAGTAATCATAAGTGATGCTGGGTCACACTTCAAAAATTTTAATTTTGGGAAGCTATTGAAGAGATATAGTGTGAATCACCGGGTTGCCACACCGTACCATCCTCAAACAAGTGGACAAGTTGAAGTGTCAAACCGTCAAATAAAAGAAATTTTAATGAAGACGGTGCGAGTTGATAGGAAGGATTGGTCGGGAAAGTTAGACGATGCTTTGTGGGCGTATCGAACGGCCTACAAAACTCCAATTGGCACAACACCGTATCGAATGGTGTATGGAAAGGGATGTCATTTGCCAATGGAGTTAGCGCATCGAGCACATTGGGCAATCACGACGGTAAATGCGGATTACGATGAGGCGGGTAGAACAAGGAAGTTGCAACTAAGTGAGATGGAGGAGATTAGAGATGAGGCATATGAATGTGCGTCGGCTTATAAAGACAAATTGAAGAAGGTTCATGATGCCAAATTGAGAAAGAAAACCTTTGAAGTGGGTCAAAATGTTTGGTTGTACAATTCGAGATTGAAGATGTTCGCGGGCAAGTTGAAGAGTAAATGGATGGGTCCGTACATAGTTTGCCGGGTTGGTAAGTTTGGTGATGTTGAAATATTGGATGAAAACACCAACAAGCAACAAACGGTGAACGGACATCGATTGAGGCCATATTTGGAAGGTAAGGACATCAACCACTTGGAAGTTGACAAAGCGGGCTATATCTTACGCCCGGTGGAGGATGCGCAATCATAAGAAGTCCAGGTATGGTAGTGTAAATAGTTAGATTTTGTTTTGATTTTATTTTGTTTTATTACCCAATTTTGTTTTTAGTCGAACTCCGTGTTTGAAACAAGTGTGGGGACGTTCGGGTCGTGAAATTGTTCTAGCATTGTGTTGAGGACAACACGGAGTTTTCGAGGGGGTAGGGTAATTTTAGTGTTTTAAAATATATAAAAAAAAAGGCCCAGTGGCCACCGTAAGCGACGGTCTCACCGTAACTTACGGTGGACCTGAGTGGGATAAAAAGCAAACGGTGAAAGGCTACTGCCTTACGGCAGCTAAAATTGTCATTTTGTCTACCGTTGGTAACGGCCCTACCGTCCCTTACGGTAGGGTCTGGGTCTTGATGTTTTTTGACGTTACATAAAAAAAAAAAAATTTCTCTGCACGTGAATACTTAACCGGTCAACCTTCCACCAAACTCTTTTAATCAACTTCTTCTTCTTCACCAAGAACATCTAAAAACCCTTCTTCTTATTTCCTTCAATCTCTCATAAAACCTTCAATACATCATCAAATCTAGTGATTCTTGGGTCTATCTTGACTAGATTTTCATCTAGTTTCTGATTTTGGGTAGAAAATTGAAAGAAAAAACACGTTTTTGGGCCGAATCTCGAACCCTAGAAATCACAAAAATTGGGGTTTTTCAAGTTCATAGCTTTCTTGTGTTTCAATCTCTTCTAATCAAAGGTATGTGTCTTATTTGTCCTGATCTTGATGTACATTGTGAAAAATAGAGGTTCTTGTTCTTGATTGTTCATACCCACTTGCTTGTTAGTTGATATTAGTATGTATATATTGTTGTTTTGGTAATAATGTGGTAGTAGATGAAATATTGAGTTGGAAATTGTGAACTTTTGGTAATGTTAAGATTGTAGAGGCGTCATGCCCAATTTTCGTCAAACCAAAGATGATATTTTTGTTCACAAATACTTACTACCATGTCAACAAGCAAGTGTGGGGAGGTGTTAAACATATGGAACTAATTTTGTTTTGTTTGGTTTTGATGTTGTTTGTTTGAGTATAGGAAAATGGTGAAAACTAGTGAGGCACTTGGAGCGAGTTCATCTTCATAGGCAAAGGGTAAGAAGGTGGCGAAACAGTATAAAAGAAGGAAGTATGTGGGTAGGGATGAAGATTCTGAGGAGGAAACGCCAGAGGTGCCACTAAACATACATGATAAACCTAAGTGGGAATCGGGTCCTCTGAATGAAAAACCAAGGGATTGGCAAGCTATACTCTTTCATGATCAGATAAACAATTTGAAAGATAAACCGGGTGCTTTCATTTGTGAGAAGGATGTTAAGGAAGTGCAATTCGCACCATTTAAAGTGGTTGATGGGTTTCGGGCTTTGGGTTGGGAAGCAGCATTGCATTGTTATGATGGAAATAATAAGTATTTGTATATGGATGAGATCGAGGAGTGGATGGCAACGTTGAGATGTCCTCAATATGATTCATCCAAGATGAAGTTAATCGGTGAAGTGAATGGGGTAAAAGTGGAGATGTCTTTTGAGACATTAAAAAAGTTGGCCAAGTTTGACAGTCTGCCGGCTAAGGAGTACATGTTCCCTAGTTTAGATGATTTGTTGTATAAGCCCGACAAGCACCCGAGGTGGACCGAGATGTTAGAAGCTTTATTCCTTCCGGGGACATATCATGCAACTTTGTATAGGAGGAACTTGATGATTGAGGCAAAATTGTTGTTAGTTATAATCATTAATAATGTGATACCAAGGAGAGCAGATAAGCAAGAGGTGCGGTTTCTAGAAATTCCAATCCTTTACTCCTTGATGCACGGGTCTCCAAAATTTCCACTTCGGTATTTAATTCTAAATCATGTATGGATGTGTCGGAATTCAGTTGGGAGGCGGATTATTCCTTACTGTAGGCTCATTACCGCCCTTTTGATGCAACAAAAAGCTATTTCGGCTGATGATGTTGGAAAACATAAGAGGTACAAACCGTTTGAATTGAAGACATTGGGACTTGGGTGGACATACACCGATTCAGAAAGGTACCACAAGTTGAAATCTGAGGGGCAAAGATGGAGAGCATTGAAGGTTGATGCTCAAAGGCTTTTACCGGGAGAGCAAGATGAACCTGAAAGTGAGAATGAGCCACCGAGCGAAGAGGAGGATTATGTGGAGGAGCCGAGGGGTATGCATATGGATATAGGACAGGGGAGTTCTAGTGGGACACATGGTGGAGGTTTCTATGACTTTACCGAGAGGGCTTATGCTGATGGTTGGGCTTTTGGGTGGAGTATGCAACAAGTGATTGAAAACCAACGCCCCCCAGCTTCGGTATTTGACACGTGGTCGGGTCGGAACGCACGCTATTTGATCATCAGACGATGATGAGTGCCAGCATGGAGAGAATGATGAAGCAGGGCTTTGATCGTCAGGAAATGTGGAATAGGGGACATGCTTATTCTCAACAGGTGGAGATCAATCATAGATATATTGATGATCACAATAGGCGAATGAACGATGATTGGCATGCGGGAAGACCCGTAGTGGCAAATCCACAACCGGTGGATTACGGGTCTCTACCGCCATTTGATGGAAGCATCTCATATCCGACCCCACCACTTCATCACTCTCAATGGGTCGACCCGCAACAGCAACAACAACAAGCCTCGGATCAAGGAGGAAGCGGTGACGGAGTGTTTGGTTTTGGCGAGTGGAATGACTTGTTCACCTCGGTGTTCGGGCCGCCTCAGCCTCGCTACTACTGACCAGGTCGTGCTCTTTTGTACATAGCTTTATTTTCTGTTTGTCTTTCCTTTATGTTTTTTTTGGGGATCGGGTGGTTGGGTGGTGTTATGATTGATGATGATTGGTTCGGGTTGTGGTAGTAGGAGGTGTGTTGTTTAAAAATTAAAAAACTAAAAAAATATATAAAATAAAAATACCAAAAAGAAGTTTGTGGTTTGAGTCTTGGAGCTTTTCATTCCAAAACCGTACATTGGGGACAATGTATCCCAAGTGTGGGGATGGGGGAAATTTTTGAGGTTTTTAAAAAAAAAAATTTGTAATCAAGCGTAAACATTGTGGAAATTGGAACACTTGAATTAACCCCAATAGACACACCGGCAACCCTTAACACCCATTTTTATTCTTGGTGAGAGTTTAAGCCACACTTGTATATAAATAATAACTTTCTTTGAGAGAGTGGCAACGGGTGGGGGTGCACTAGAACTTGTGCTTGAATACAATTTGAGTCTTTAGTTGGACATGAGTGTGGAAAGGATAAGGGCATTAGGTAGCCTCGTCTAGTTGAGTGTGAGTGTGGGTTTTGGGGGTTTGGACCTCATACATTACATACATGAGCATGGTAGCGAGAGGGGCGGGGGTTTGGACATTTAGTTGCCCATTTTTGTGCCTAAAAGCCTATCAATTGTTAACCCTTAAACTAGCTCCCTAAATTAATACCCAACTTGACCCGGTCTTGTGTGTTTAAATAGAGTGTTAGTATGTTATTCGATTATAAGTTTGAAGTTTAGTTGTGTGCGTTTCGTTTGTTTATATAGTTTACTTGGTTCGAAAAGAAAAAAAAAGAAGAAGAAGAAAAAAACATGAAAAAAAAGGAGAAAAGAAAAATATATATATGAAGAAAAGAAAAAAAAAAGAGAAAAGAAAAAAAAAAGAGGAAGTTTATGTGTGATATTTATTATGTTCGTGTTCGTATGTATGTATGTTTGCGTGTGTTAGCCATGTGCGTGTGTGTCATTGTGTAATAAAAGACCGGGTAAAGTTTGTGCTACTCATATATACTCCATTCCCTACCTTTACACTTAGCCAAGTTACAACCTTGAAAGTCCCTTTGATTTGCATTCATGTTTAACAGTCATAAGAGGAAGATTGATTTACGTACAAGCCTATGGTTGTGCAACCGCCCGTTTGCCTTTTGTGTGTCTAGATCATCTATGCTAGAGCTTACTTGTAACCGAGAGGAGAGACATTGTGAGGGGTGTGTTGATTTGGGTGTTGAGGATGGGTTAATACAAGGATTACATGTTGATGCTTGATTTTAAAATGATCGTTTTTGTGGAAAATAGATTTTTGGTGGATTGCTTGGGACAAGCAATGGTTAAGTGTGGGGATGTGACGGGTGGTTCATGGAACAACCCTTTATAATGTTAAAACGCTTATATTAACCACATTTGATTATGATATTGCTTGGAATTGGGTGACTATGAGTACTTTGGTTGCAGGTGTGAAAAGGAGCTAAAAATGAAGAAATACGAGCGTTGGATCGGGCCGGAACGGATCGGAGCGAGGAAGATACGCAAGAAGAAAAAAATCTGTTTTTGAAGGCCTCCACCGTAAGCTACGGTGGCCACCGTAGCTTACGGTGGCCTCTGTGCACATATTTCTCACCATTCCACAGTAGAGATCCACCGTTGGGTTTTAGTATATACCGTACCTTACGGTGCTACCGTAAGGTACGGTATCCCCTGCACAAACTTGTAACTCCCACCATTTAAGACGAAGTTATGGTGTCTTTTGGGCATCTTCTCACTTGTGAACGTTTCCAAGCAACTTTTGGGCGATTTTGGCTGAAACTAATCATTGGAGAACATTTCTAATCATTGAGTTTATGATTGTAATTCTTATGAATAATTATTTGAAGATTATGATGATTCACCAAGCTATGTTAGGCTAAACATTTGGTGACCATTCGTAGTGAAGGTTTTTCTAAACTCTTATGTGTGTTTTTCTTACATTTCTAGAATAATAATTTGGTACATTTCTTGATTATTATGGTGTATGAACAATTGTTTGTAGTGTGTTGATTAATTTACTAATTCTTAGTCTTTATCGTACGTTCTTGGTGTTGCTAACAATCGAGATATCACGGGAAGGATTGGGGGTTGGTTAGTGATTAATTGGTCATCGGGAAACAACCTCGCGTTAAGTCAATCCGAGTAGTTTGTTCCCTTTTATCACAACAATTGTTTGTACATGAGTTATGTCTATGTAACTCTTTCTAGTTGAAATTCACACATGTGTTTAGAGAAACCGGATCCTTGAATGGTCATTATCTCATAATTTGAAGAAACGCTTTTAAGTTTGAATCGATAATTAGTCACTATTTTAGTCCAACTCAAAACAACCAAAGATCTTAATCATTTACTTTTTGTTAAGTAGTTTAATTTTAGTTCAACAACAAAGCTAGAAATTACACATTTTCCACAAACTCCCTGTGTTCGATACCCTCTTGCCACTATTCAATAGTTGTATTTGGGAAATTTTACGTGTACCACGACAAGCACGTCAACCTTACATTAGGGTTTTGTGTCCTTCTATGACCTTGTATAATAAAGCATAACGACTTCGCGACTAAGTTTTTGTATCAATGAGTTTAATGTATTTTTGAATCAAATTGCATGTTTAACGAACAAGTCCAACTGTTGAGTAGGCAAGAAGACCTCTACCAGTCAATGAGTAGGAACCTGTATTGATTGTTGAGCAGGTACAATGGCCTCTACCAGCCGTTGAGCAGGTTATTAAAACCTCTACCGACTGTTGAGCAGGCATAATGACCTCTACCAATCGTTGAGTATGTTTTTTAGAAAAACTTTACCAACTGTTGAGCAGGTACTTCATCCTCTACCAGTTACGGATTAAATGTAACAATTGTTTCACACATAAGTTACAAATTGATCATACGTACATGTAAGCAAGTTTATAAATGCAACAAGTATCAATTATAGTATGTTAGTTGTGTAACATTTCACAATTATACTTGTACATTACACGATCATTATTAATAAAACGTCAAGTTTTAGTATTTTTTGTTCGCATTTAATCATATTTGTCGCATTTTTGGAAACCCTAATACTTTATATATTATATGTATATATGGATAAAACATGGATAATTATCAAAAAAATAGGTGCTTGGGCCGGGAATCGAACCCGCGCCCAAGACCGGCCCAACAACACAACACACACACATAACCAGCTGGGCTGGCACTCTTGTTTGTTTCAAACCCAGCTTGAATTCCTTTTAACCCGTCCAAGGTCTGTTCACAGTTGACATGGAAAGTCAACTGTGACAGCCTATAACCATAATAATCAACATTAACTCGTATATTGATTCACGAATGGAATGGAATCACAATTATCGGCCTATTATGACTAGGATACACGATATTTGATCGTCAATTGTTGCCAGAATTACCATATACGCGTATAACATTCATTGTATAGTCAACTCTTACCATTTCATCAATCCAGAGCATAATACTATAAATTGATCGTTCACGAGCAATCACAACTCGCCAATATATCTCTCTTAACCTCCAATTCTTCTTAATTATCCTCTGTTCGTGTTATACGATCGTGTTTTTGATTTTTCAAGTTGACCGATCAATCGTCATCATAACAGCTTTGTAAGTATAATTGATTTAGTGGGTTTTGATCATCGGCATCCACACATCAATAGCCCTATGATTAATTGGGCTATTGATGTGTGAATCAGACGATTTGAAAATCTAGGGCTCGAGGGTTTGAAATTAGGGATAAACTCGATCCAGCTCATTATATTTATTTTTAATCGAACAGAAAAGATCACAACCACTGGTCTGGACCAAGTGGTTGTGACTGATGCTTTGTTCCTGAGCCACCCGGGTTCGAGTCTCGGCAGTGGCGTTCCTTTTTCCTTTTTAATTTTTAAAACAAACAAACCTCATTTAATTATATATAATACATATAACTTTATAAATTCATTTTTAAATATTAAAAATCTTTTATAAATTCTAAAAAAATTATTTTTAGATAATATGATGTAAAAGTTTTACCCACAATTTTTAGTTTTCAAAAATTAATTTATTTAATATATATAATAATTAAATCAATTTTATTCTATTATATTTATAAAATTCCATTAAAATATCAAAACAATTTTATAAATTCCCACAAAAATTATCCTGAGTTTGTATAATGATAAACTTTTCTGAAATGATTTTTAATTCTGAAATATCATTTATTTAATATTTTTAATCAATTTTTGTTAGTTTTAATCATAATTAAATCATAATAAATCCAATTTTTAATATTTTTGCACCAAAATTTTATACAATTTATTTCTGAATATTTAGAACAGAAATATAAATTTTAAACTAATAATTCTTTAATTTTAGTATTTTTAAATATTAAAGTTAAATTTTGACAATTTGTAATAAATATATTTAATATTCTATTTTAAAGAAAATAATTTTATAAAAATTATTTTTATACTTCAAACACATTATTGTGAACATCCTAAATTCAAACTTTATAAAAAGACTTGCATTTATTTAATTATCAAATTTCCCTTTATTTATTAAAACACTTTATTATAAATTCAACAAATGGATATCCCCAAATCGAAACCCTAGAATATACTTGTAGACTAGATAGACTTAGACTTATTTGTTGCCTTATACATAGGGTAATACTTGGCAATCTATTGGGCTACACTCATACTATTCCTCAATACCTAATACTATACTAACGTGAGTTTACGTAACCATGTTTATGCGATTCTTTATACTTGCAACATTTTTAAGCAATTCAACATGCATGTCTAGTTGTAAACTTTATTGCCTCATGAATTAGTCAACAACAGTTTCAACGAGTTTCAACGAGTTTCAACATTACATAATCATTAGCTATGGCCAAGCCGGTGATACTCAATAATAGATCTATTGGATTGACAACCCCACCCGGATACGCGTACCTCCTACATAGGTAGCGTGGGTGATTGTTATCGTTCCAACATATTAAGGTGAACCGTAGATGACGGGATGGACCTAAACTAGTCGGAGGTTTGATTATGTCGATTCAACATATTATGCTTATTCATGTAGACTTAAACTTACGATTGACATATGAATTGCTAAAGTTTTATACTTAAACTATTTGCTTAACATGAATTATGTATTCTCACCAACTTCTAGTTGACCCCCCCCCCATTTTTACAACTCAACAGGAAATAATGATGCATGAAGACTAGAGTATTTTCATGAAGACAATATGAAGCCTATGCTTGCTTGATCTTTGTGATGTATTAGATTTCCACATTAAAACTCATTATGTATTTCTATTTTTGGATATTTGCACTTTAAATTTATTTCAAATAAAATTTGGTTACCATGTGCTACTATATACTCATTCTTACGTGACACCTCGATGTTTCCGCCATCGGTTGGGGTGTTACAAATTGGTATCAGAGCCTTGGTTATAGGGAATTAGGTTATTAGAAAATAATCTAGACTATAACCTTAGGGACTTAAACAGTACTTGCTTCTCTTACTTGTAACCTTAATTGCTTCCCTAATCCTATCCTTATCCTATACCTTATATAACCCTAAGCCTACATGTGACTACTCTTATTCGTCTGCTGCAATCCTGATCCACCATTAGATTAATAGGACAAAATCCTCAGGTTTAACCTGAACCCCCTTGAGATCTCGTCAAAGTTCTAGATTTTAATAACGAACACGTGCAATCTGGAAGGGTGAACGCCTGTATTCTGAGTCTTCTGTCTAGGCTGGCATTGCGCATATATCCCAATCAGACGAGGGACCCGGATGCCTACCTGGGAATTCTCGGGATGAGTGTTCACTTATAGGCTAAAGCATGTCTTCATATGTTATTAGAATTTAGAATCTTTGATAAGTCAACGTTTTCGTTTATTCGTTTTAATTAATGAATAAATGATTACATTCCTTATATAATCTCATTCATTTCATTGTGTCTATTACAGATCATGCCTCCACGTCGCAGCACTCGCAACAGCAATGGTGCGAACCACGAAGAAGGTGGTGACAACCATAACCATAACCACGGTCCTAACCACAACAACAATGGTGTCGATGCCCAACTGGCTGCGATCATTTCTCAACAAATGGCGCAGCAAATCGCAACTCTGGTTCCCAATTTGCTAGCACAAGTCATCCAAATGAACGGCAACGAGAACGGTAACGGCAACGGGAACGGGAACGGCAATGGTAATGGAAATGGAAACCACAACGGGAATGCAAATGGTCTCCCAGCCTGTACCCTTAAGCACTTAAATTCTTGTAACCCTCCAAAGTTTAGTGGTGAAGAAGGAGCTACAGGACTCCTCCAATGGTTTGAGGGTATTGAGAATACCTTCATCAACAGTGAATGCCCCGACAACTTCAAGGTTCGTTACGCCATGAGTGTTCTCCACAAACGAGCGCTTACTTGGTGGAATGAAGAAAAGCGCACTCGTGGGGCCGAAGTTGCTCTTGCTATGACATGGGACCAAGTCAAAGAGGTTATGAAGGAAGAGTTTTGTCCTCGCAACGAGGTTAAGAAGCTTGAAGATGAGTTCCACACCCTAGCTCAAGATAGTGGGGAAAACCTTGCCTACAACACCCGCTTTCACGAGCTTAGCTTATTGTTGCCTCACAAAGTTACTCCCCTGCCGGTAGCCATCGAGAAGTACATCGGTGGTCTGCCCATGCAAATCCAGGACACCGTTTGGGGAAGGAATCCTGCAACTTTGGAAGAGGCCAAACGTCTAGCGGCCACTCTTACTGATAATCACGTGAAGAACGGTACTCTCTTCCGCAAGGGCACTAAGAAGACAGTTGCCAAAGACATTCCCCAGCCCGCGATTGAAGTCAAGCCTGAGACCTCAAGCAACAAAAAGCGCAAGGCTAGGAACTACATGGTTACTACCACTCCACCTGCTGCCCAAAACCCAGCCAAGAAGCCGTATGGCGGGACTCACCCTCTCTGTAACACTTGTCAATACCATCATCTTCCTAGTAGACCGTGCCGCCAGTGTAATAACTGTAAACGGTATGGACACTACACCAACGCTTGTCAAGCCCTGCTGCCCAAAACAACCAAAACACCCTAGCCAGAAACAACCCAGCTACCAACCAACAAAACAACAGGCCTGCTCGTGGTCAATGCTACGAGTGTGGCAGCCCTGATCACTATATCAACAACTGCCCTAATCGTAACCAGAACCAAAACCAAAACCAAAACCGCAACCAAAACCAAAACCAGAACTGCAACCAGAACCAAGGTGCTCGAGGTCGCGCCTACAATCTCAATGCTAACCAGGCTCATGACAACAACGAAGTGGTGAATGGTACGTTCCTCATTAATAACCACTATGCATCCATATTATTTGATTCGGGAGCTGATAAGTCATTTGTGTCACTGATGTTTGAACCTTTACTTAACTTACCCCACACTAATCTAGAGGAACCTTTAGTGGTAGAGGTAGCTAATGGGAAGTCTATTTCCATCGACTCTATTATTCGTAACTGCTTGTTGAACCTCGACGATCATACCTTCCCTATCGATCTCATCCCCATGCATCTTGGAAGTTTTGATGTTATAGTAGGCATGGACTGGTTGTCAACCCATCGTGCCGAAATTCTGTGCTTTGAGAAAGTCATACGCATTCCTCTCGAATCTGGTGAGATTTTGAAGATCTATGGTGAGAAACCTTGTGGCGAGCTTAAGCTCATGTCTTGTACTACTGCCCAAAAGTACTTACGAAAGGGGTATACAGCCTTCTTAGCTAACGTGATAGAGAAGAAGGACAAAGGCAAAAGTATCCAAGACATTCCAATTATTCGAGACTATCCTGAAGTCTTCCCAGAGGATTTACTTGGTTTACCTCCTGCTCGACAAGTGGAATTTAGAATTGATCCTGTTCCTGGTGCTAATCCTGTCGCCAAAGCTCCTTATCGTCTTGCACCCTCTGAGATGCAAGAACTTGCCAATCAATTACAGGAACTTTCTGATAAAGGGTACATTCGCCCTAGTTCTTCTCCATGGGGAGCCCCTGTCTTGTTCGTTAAAAAGAAGGATGATTCTCTTAGAATGTGTATTGATTACCATGAACTCAACAAACTCACCATCAAGAATCGTTATCCACTGCCTAGGATTGACGATCTCTTCGATCAACTTCAAGGAGCAACCCACTTCTCGAAGATTGATCTTCGTTCTGGTTATCATCAGCTTAGAGTCCACGATGAAGATATTCCCAAGACAGCTTTTCGCACACGTTATGGTCACTACGAATTCATGGTTATGCCTTTTGGATTGACCAACGCTCCCGTAGTGTTTATGGATTTAATGAATCGGGTTTGTAGACCCTACCTCGACAAATTCGTGATTGTCTTCATTGATGACATCTTGATTTACTCTAAATCAAAATCCGATCACGTGCAACATCTTCACTCCATCTTGGGTCTCCTAAAGAAAGAACAACTGTATGCCAAGTTCTCGAAATGTGAATTTTGGCTTAAGGAAGTTCAATTTTTGGGACATGTCATTGATATGAACGGAATTCATGTTGATCCCGCAAAGATCGAAGCTGTGAAAAATTGGAGTGTTCCTAAAACTCCAACTGAAGTTCGTTCTTTCCTTGGTTTGGCTGGTTATTATCGTCGATTCATCGCCAATTTCTCCAAGATCGCTGTTCCTCTCACTACCTTAACTCACAAGGGTAAACCCTATGAGTGGGGACCAAAGCAAGAGGAAGCATTTGAAACTCTTAAGCTGAAACTCTGTGAAGCTCCTATCTTGTCTCTACCTGATGGTAATGATGATTTCGTGGTCTATTATGATGCATCGAACTGTAACACCCCAACCGATGGCGGAAACATCGGGATGTCACGTAATGATGATTGTTCAGTAGCTCATGGTGAATAATAGATTTCATTAAATGATTTAATTAATTTACATACAATGATTCTACAAGACTTCATACATCAAATTGAATGAAACTATGCACGTATCTTCAAGCAAATCTTCAAACAAGTAGAACCTGAAACATGTTAAGTTGAAAATATTTTGGGTCAACAATTGTTGGTGAGAATACATAGGTTTGTGAAAATAAATGGTAACGATAGTTTATACAACATTCAAAGTTGTATGATGATAGGGTATGATACCGACATGTAGCAATGCGTCTTTGTACAACCAAACCTTGTGTCGACTGATGACTAACTCGCAAGTTAGTTAAATGTTATTACTGTTATCGATCATCCCTGAGTCTACGCGGGGGGATGGGTTTGTCAGACCTATAGCGCTATAATCTAAACAGGCGGCTTGATCATTGTTAATGATTGTACTGTGTCTTTTTGTTACAGTCAAATGATAGAATGATAGTGTATTTGAATTACGAGTAAGTATGAGTAAATGATAGTATAAAATGTTTAAACATGTTTCACCCCAAAAATGTAAAAGAGAAAAAAGGGCTATGTAAACTCACCTTAGTAAAATGTTATATCTGTTGAGAAATGTGTTGACCAAATGTATCAAGTATCACCCTAAAATGAGGTAATAAATATGTCTAAGTCTAACAAGTCTACAAATGTTTAAGTTCTAGGGCTTCGAATTGAGGATAATTGCTCGTTTGATTAATATTAAAAATATTCGCCAATTGAGAAAAATTTAGTAAATAAATAACCAAAAATCGTTTTACGAAATTTAAACATAAGATGGTTACAAGAATGTGTTTAAAGTGTAGAAATAATTTTTATAAAATTATTTTCTTTAAAATAGATTATTTAATCTATTTATAACAAATTGTCAAAATCTAACTTTAATATTTAAAAATATTAAAATTAAATAATTTTTAGTTTAAAATTCATATTTCTGTTCTAAATGATCAGAAATAATTTGTATAAAATTTTGGTGCAAAAATAACAAAAATTGAATTTATTATGATTTAATTATGATTAAATCTAACAAAAATTGATTAAAAATATAAAATAAATGATTTTACTGAATTAAAAATTATTTCAGTAAAGTTTAATGTTATAAAAACTTAGGATAATTTTCGTGGAAATTAATAAGATCGTTTAGATATTTTAATGGAATTTTATAAATATAATAGGATAAAACTGATTTATTTATTAAATATATTAAATAAATAAATTTTTGAAAACTAAAAATTGTAAGTTTAACTTTATAATCAGATTAGCTTAAAATAAAATTTTTGGAATTTTTAAAGCAGTTTTAATAATTAAAAACGTATTTATATAATTTGTGTGCTTTATAAATAAAAACCGGAAAAAGGAAAAATATACACGCCACAGCCGGGACTCGAACCCGGGTGGCTCGGGATAGAAGAACCAGTCACAACCACTTGGTCTAGACCAGTGGTTGTGATTTGTTCTGTTTGTTTTTAAATAAATACATTGTGCAAAATCCAGTTTATCCCCAAATAACATCACGAGCCCTAGAATTTGTAATAGTTTGATTCACACATCAATAGCCCAATTAATCATGGGGCTATTGATGTGTGAATGCCGAAGAACATAACCCACTGGAATAATTGAACTTACAATGTTGTTTCGAACACGATTGAACGGTCAATCAAAAAGTCAAAGAAACTATCGTGGATCAAGAACAGGATATAATTAAGAAGATTGGAGGTTAAGAGAGGAGTATTGGCGAGTTGTGAAGGCTCGCAAATGATCAATTTATAGTTTAAATTACTGAATTGACGAAATGGTAAGATTTGACCATTATTAAATGTCAAAACGCGTATTGGGTTAATTGATCAACGATTGATTGATAAAATGCGTGTAGCTTAGTCATAATAGGCCGGAATTTACGAGACTTACCTTGTATGTGAGTTGATTTGCTTAATCAATGGAATTTGGTCAACCATGAAGGCTTTGAGGGTGTCGCACCTCGTACAGCAACAGCAGCAGAGGGAAAAGTCTTAAATTAAGAAACGTATTTAATTATTATTGCCTGGAATGAAACCACAATATGATGAGTGGTTCAATGGTAGGGCGCGTGTATGTGTGTGGCTTTAACTCGGGTTCGATTCACGGGGGGGAACAACTTTTTTTTTTGATTAAAAACATTAGGGGAATGGGTGGGCCAGATCAGAAGGGGGGTGGGCTGAGGTCTGTTGGGCTGAGTGAGGGTGTGGGCCTGGTGGGTACTTTGGGTCTGGGTGATGTTTGGGCTGAGAAGAGTTGGGTTTATTTTAAAGATGAATTTTAAGTGTGTGAGTATTAGTATTATTATTATTATTATTATTATTATTATTATTATTATATATATATATATATATATATATTGTGTGGTCGGGAAATAAAACTTAGGCACGTTAGTGTAACAAAAGTAAGGACGTTTATATTAAGATTTGGGGAAAATTCGCGATGTTACAGTCTCCCCTACTTTTAGGAACTTCGTCCCGAAGTTAAGAGAAAACCAGGGTTACAATTGGCCAACTACCGAAAACCTTGATAAAATTTCACACTACCTTAACGTACCTGTAAATTCATGATTACGTTCCGGACCGTAATTACCAATTTACCTTACATTAGGGTTTTGCGTCCTTTTATGACTTTACCGATTGTTGAGCAGGTCTGATAGTCCCCACCAGTCGTTGAGCAGGTGGTAGGGCCTCTCCCGACTGTTGGATAGACATAATGACCTCTACCAATCGTTAAGTAGGTTGTTTGGTAGTCAACTAATCGATGTACAAGTAAGCGAGTATGATCATAGATATAGCAATCAGTTCACATTCAAACAAGCATGCACACAGATGTTATGATAATACTTGGATTTATTATTTGAATCAAAAGTGCAATACATGGAAATAAAAGGGAAAGTAGACATTATTCAAATGGTAAGGCTTTAAGTAGCTGGAGGGTCTTGATCTCTGTTCAGTTTAGGGCATCGGTTACGGAAATGATTTGGGTCTCCACATTCATAGCATTGACCATAGTTGTATTGATTAAGGTTAGCAGCTTGAGCAGGGTTGGTGGGTTGGTTGGCATTTGGATTTGGGGTCTCACGACACGTGTTGACGAGATGGCCATACCTACCACAATTGGTGCACAAGCGACACGCTGAAGTAGTGGGATGATGTCGGTTGCATGTGTTACACAACGGATGGTTTCCTGTATAAGGTTTCTTGTTAGAAGCTTGTGGGGTGAGGTTTGCAGCAGGATCCCTGGTCTTACGTTTCTGGTTCTCAGTGGTTACCGCGGCTACAATACTTGTTTTATTGCCTTTCCGAACTAAAGTCCCGTTCTTTACGTGATTATCAGTCAAGGTAGCTGCTAAACGTTTTGCTTCCTCCAAGGTGGCAGGATTCCTTCCCCACACCGTATCCTGGATTTGCATGGGCAGACCACCGATGTACTTCTCGATGGCTACCGGCAGGGGAGTGACTTTGTGAGGCAACAATAAGCTAAGCTCATGAAAGCGGGTGTTGTAGGCAAGGTTTTCTCCACTATCTTGAGTTAAGGTGTGGAACTCATCCTCAAGCTTCTTAACTTCATTGCGAGGACAAAACTCTTCCTTCATGGCCTCCTTGACTTGGTCCCATGTCATAGCAAGAGCAACCTCGGCCCCACGAGTACGCTTTTCTTCATTCCACCATGTGAGTGCTCGTTTATGGAGAACACTCATGGCGTAACGAACCTTGAAGTTGTTGGGGCACTCACTGTTGATGAAGGTATTTTCAATACCCTCAAACCATTGGAGGAGTCCTGTAGCTCCTTCTTCACCACTAAACTTTGGAGGGTTACAAGAGTTGAAATGCTTAAGGGTGCAGGCTTGGGGTCCATTTCCATTGCCATTGCCGTTCCCGTTCCCGTTGTTGTGACCATTCCCGTTGCCGTTCAATTGGATGACCTGAGCGAGTAAATTGGGAACCAGAGTTGCGATTTGCTGCGCCATTTGTTGAGAAATGATCGCAGCCAGTTGAGCATCGACACCATTGTTGTTGTGGTTAGGAACTTGGTCATGGTTATGGTTGCCACCACCTTCTTCGTGGTTCTCACCATTGCTGTTGCGAGTGCTGCGACGTGGAGGCATGATCTGTAATAGACACAATGAAATGAATGAGATTATATAAGGAATGTAATCATTTATTCATTAATTAAAACGAATAAACGAAAACGTTGACTTATCAAAGATTCTAAATTCTAATAACATATGAAGACATGCTTTAGCCTATAAGTGAACACTCATCCCGAGAATTCCCAGGTAGGCATCCGGGTCCCTCGTCTGATTGGGATATATGCGCAATGCCAGCCTAGACAGAAGACTCAGAATACAGGCGTTCACCCTTCCAGATTGCACATGTTCGTTATTAAAATCCAGAACTTCGACGAGATCTCAAGGTGGTTCAGGTTAAACCTGAGGATTTGCCTTATTAGTCTAAGAGTGAATCCAGTGATGGAGAGCAACCTTCTTGTAAGAATGAAAGTAGGGATAAGAAGTAGGAGGGAGATAGAGATTAGCAAGTAAAGAAGCAAGTACTGATTAAGTCCTATGGTTATAGACTAGATTATTTTTCTAATAACCTAATTCCCTATAACCATGGCTCTGATACCAATCTGTAACACCCCAACCGATGGCGGAAACATCGGGATGTCACGTAATGATGATTGTTCAGTAGCTCATGGTGAATAATAGATTTCATTAAATGATTTAATTAATTTACATACAATGATTCTACAAGACTTCATACATCAAATTGAATGAACCTATGCACGTATCTTCAAGCAAATCTTCAAACAAGTAGAACCTGAAACATGTTAAGTTGAAAATATTTTGGGTCAACAATTGTTGGTGAGAATACATAGGTTTGTGAAAATAAATGGTAACGATAGTTTATACAACATTCAAAGTTGTATGATGATAGGGTATGATACCGACATGTAGCAATGCGTCTTTGTACAACCAAACCTTGTGTCGACTGATGACTAACTCGCAAGTTAGTTAAATGTTATTACTGTTATCGATCATCCCTGAGTCTACGCGGGGGGATGGGTTTGTCAGACCTATAGCGCTATAATCTAAACAGGCGACTTGATCATTGTTAATGATTGTACTGTGTCTTTTTGTTACAGTCAAATGATAGAATGATAGTGTATTTGAATTACGAGTAAGTATGAGTAAATGATAGTATAAAATGTTTAAACATGTTTCACCCCAAAAATGTAAAAGAGAAAAAAGGGCTATGTAAACTCACCTTAGTAAAATGTTATATTGTTGAGAAATGTGTTGACCAAATGTATCAAGTATCACCCTAAAATGAGGTAATAAATATGTCTAAGTCTAACAAGTCTACAAATGTTTAAGTTCTAGGGCTTCGAATTGAGGATAATTGCTCGTTTGATTAATATTAAAAATATTCGCCAATTGAGAAAAATTTAGTAAATAAATAACCAAAAATCGTTTTACGAAATTTAAACATAAGATGGTTACAAGAATGTGTTTAAAGTGTAGAAATAATTTTTATAAAATTATTTTCTTTAAAATAGATTATTTAATCTATTTATAACAAATTGTCAAAATCTAACTTTAATATTTAAAAATATTAAAATTAAATAATTTTTAGTTTAAAATTCATATTTCTGTTCTAAATGATCAGAAATAATTTGTATAAAATTTTGGTGCAAAAATAACAAAAATTGAATTTATTATGATTTAATTATGATTAAATCTAACAAAAATTGATTAAAAATATAAAATAAATGATTTTACTGAATTAAAAATTATTTCAGTAAAGTTTAATGTTATAAAAACTTAGGATAATTTTCGTGGAAATTAATAAGATCGTTTAGATATTTTAATGGAATTTTATAAATATAATAGGATAAAACTGATTTATTTATTAAATATATTAAATAAATAAATTTTTGAAAACTAAAAATTGTAAGTTTAACTTTTTAATCAGATTAGCTTAAAATAAAATTTTTGGAATTTTTAAAGCAGTTTTAATAATTAAAAACGTATTTATATAATTTGTGTGCTTTATAAATAAAAACCGGAAAAAGGAAAAATATACACGCCACAGCCGGGACTCGAACCGGGTGGCTCGGGATAGAAGAACCAGTCACAACCACTTGGTCTAGACCAGTGGTTGTGATTTGTTCTGTTTGTTTTTAAATAAATACATTGTGCAAAATCCAGTTTATCCCCAAATAACATCACGAGCCCTAGAATTTGTAATAGTTTGATTCACACATCAATAGCCCAATTAATCATGGGGCTATTGATGTGTGAATGCCGAAGAACATAACCCACTGGAATAATTGAACTTACAATGTTGTTTCGAACACGATTGAACGGTCAATCAAAAAGTCAAAGAAACTATCGTGGATCAAGAACAGGATATAATTAAGAAGATTGGAGGTTAAGAGAGGAGTATTGGCGAGTTGTGAAGGCTCGCAAATGATCAATTTATAGTTTAAATTACTGAATTGACGAAATGGTAAGATTTGACCATTATTAAATGTCAAAACGCGTATTGGGTTAATTGATCAACGATTGATTGATAAAATGCGTGTAGCTTAGTCATAATAGGCCGGAATTTACGAGACTTACCTTGTATGTGAGTTGATTTGCTTAATCAATGGAATTTGGTCAACCATGAAGGCTTTGAGGGTGTCGCACCTCGTACAGCAACAGCAGCAGAGGGAAAAGTCTTAAATTAAGAAACGTATTTAATTATTATTGCCTGGAATGAAACCACAATATGATGAGTGGTTCAATGGTAGGGCGCGTGTATGTGTGTGGCTTTAACTCGGGTTCGATTCACGGGGGGGAACAACTTTTTTTTTTGATTAAAAACATTAGGGGAATGGGTGGGCCAGATCAGAAGGGGGGTGGGCTGAGGTCTGTTGGGCTGAGTGAGGGTGTGGGCCTGGTGGGTACTTTGGGTCTGGGTGATGTTTGGGCTGAGAAGAGTTGGGTTTATTTTAAAGATGAATTTTAAGTGTGTGAGTATTAGTATTATTATTATTATTATTATTATTATATATATATATATATATATATTGTGTGGTCGGGAAATAAAACTTAGGCACGTTGGTGTAACAAAAGTAAGGACGTTTATATTAAGATTTGGGGAAAATTCGCGATGTTACAGCCAAGGTCTTGGTTGTGTTCTCATGCAACGAGGAAAGGTTATTGCTTATGCGTCTAGACAGCTCAAGACTCACGAAAAGAATTATACCACCCATGATCTTGAATTGGGCGCTGTTGTCTTTGCTCTCAAAATTTGGAGACATTATCTTTATGGGACCAAATGTGTGGTGTTCACGGACCACAAAAGTCTCCAACATGTCTTCGACCAGAAAAATCTTAACATGAGGCAACGACGTTGGGTTGAGTTACTTAACGACTATGATTGCGAAATTCACTACCATCCTGGCAAGGCGAATGTTGTGGCCGACGCACTTAGTCGTAAAGAGCGTATCAAACTTCAATGCGCGAGAGTTCGTACTGATCTTCAGGATCGCATTCTTCAGGCTCAACATACATCAGTCACCCAAGGTAACATGTACGATGAAATGTCTTGTGGTGCTGAAACTAAACTTGAAACCAAACCCGATGGGCTACATTATTTTCTCAATCGACTGTGGATTCCCGACCGTGATGATCTTCGTACTTTTCTCATGAACGAGGCTCATAAGTCTCGTTATTCTATTCATCCTGGAGCTGACAAGATGTACCATGATCTCCGTTATTCTTATTGGTGGCCTGGTATGAAGAAAGACATTGCTCTTTTCGTTGCAAAATGCCTCACTTGTTCAAAGGTCAAGGCTGAACATCAACGACCATCTGGTATGCTTGAACAACCAGAAATTCCTGTATGGAAATGGGAGAGCATAGCTATGGACTTCATCACCAAACTCCCTCGTACACCCAAAGGTTTTGACAGTATTTGGGTAATCGTCGATCGTTTGACCAAGTCAGCCCACTTCTTACCTATTCGTGAGAAGTATTCTGTAGAAAGGTTGGCAAAGATGTACGTAAGTGAAATCGTATGTCGTCATGGTATACCTTTTGTAAGACCCTAACCCGTAATCACGCGATCAACGCCCAAATCATACGGGTTTGGACCTTACTTAAACCACTCCCGATTAAAACTTTGGTAAATTATGAAAATCCAACTTAATGAATCCCATACACGTTTAGTTCCAATAAATTTTACATCATTGCTACAAAAAAAGAATGTATTAAAGTTTGTGTTTTTAACGGGAGTTCGTTAGATTCTAGTGCGGAAGCTTGTATGAGTGATCGGGCGTGTTCGGCTCTTATCGCGACTTGATCCTTGTTCCGGGACTTCCATCACATGTTTACCTAGCACCATTACACAAAGAATGGTTAGTGAGTGGTCAAATGAAACATTTAACTAGTACGATAGTCGTTACACGTCGAAACGGAACGAACCAGGCCAAACGGCCCTTTATCAGGAGAGCAAACTGCTGCAACTTATGCGCAGCAGCTGTTCGGATCGCTTTTACCCCTTTTAAAACCCAAAATCTGACTTCGACTTTCAAATGAGAATTGTTCTACGCTCCGAGAGCTTTCCAGGTATATAAAGAACGCTTCCTAACGATTTTTCTACGATTTTATATGCAATTTTAAAGATCGTGCTGACATGCAGGTCTATTCGCGCGGCCGGTCGGTTTATTCGCGCGGCCGCTCGAAGCTTCTGATGTAATTTTGGTGGCTTTTAAGCGTGGGAATCATGTCGCAACCGCATTTGATGATTCCCGAAGCCTAAGTAATGACTTGCCGACTAAATAAACCTTTGTTTGACTGAAATTATGGTCCGGTTTATGTCGCCATGATCCGGTTCTTAGTTTTGAATGTTTATGGCGACTTTTACCCAATTTGACCCATTAAGGCCTTAATTCAAACAAGGCACTTTTGACCACTTAAATTGCATACCGTTTGAGTTGTCAAGTCATTAGACACTTGATCAACAAAAGCGTTTGTCCGATTTGTTTCATTACGACTTAGATTCTTAGAATCAACCTTTATTAATCCTTTAAATCCCCAAAATGCCCCTCATGACCAATCTTTCAATTTAGCCATTCGTGGCGAAACTTCTTGTTTCAAATCCAATGTTTTTGAATCAATGACTTGTTTAAAAACTTCTAAGTCCATACGGACTTAGATTTTCAACATTTCTCAAGATTGTTCTAATGTGGTCGATTCTAAGCGCCTTAGCGCGCATTAGACATAGTTATGGAAATAACTTACTTGATTTGCACCCACACTTCATGTGGGTACTTTATCACCTATGTTGCTTCGCCGAAGGCGTTTATTTGACTACGGACTTACCGGGTGGCCTTGACCCATATCCATACCTTGTGTTTATCCTCCATGATTCTTAACATCAAGAATACACGCGCAATTGCATCTACCTGTATGCTTTCTAAATAGACAACGTTAATTTCTTGGAACTCAAATGGCAATAACTTGCCATTTGACCCGTTTAACTTTATGAATCTTAATGCTTGGAGTACAAGCATCAAGTGTTGGATTCACATGGTGAGGACATCACCATTTGACCCGTTTAGACTCCTAGTTCATAATGCTATGTTACCCACGTCTTTATCTATGGTTCAAGTGACACAAACTTGACCCATTTAACATCATGCTTAACGACTCCATTCAATTGATTTAATTAGGATTTAAAACATCATTTCTCACATATCTTTATTAGTTGACCCGTTTGATGGATTTCTCCATTTGGTCATAACTCATTATCTCGATTAAGGTCATAAACCACATTTTGTATTGAGCGCCAAAAGGCAACCCACTTAATAGATTCTACTCCTTGGGGTTTATCTTTATCTCACACTCAAGATCTAAAACTAATGTTTATAACAATTTAAGCTATGTTATAGTATATTGGTGTAAGTAAAACTTACCTCATATCCGTTCTTGCTTCCATACGCATTCGCCTTGCATCCATTTGACCCGTTTGCTCCCTCTTTGTTATTCCTAACTTGGGGATGAGTCAAACTTGTCTATTAGAATACATAATATGGAATTTTGTTCACTATCCATAACATCATGTATTCATTATCATTACTAGTTAAATCCATAGGTATTTTCTTACATGTCTAGTTGAGATTAACTCGCCTAGGCATTTCATCAAACATTTGGTGTGCATCCACCAATATACTTAGTTTCGAAAGTTCAAGATATATCCAAAGCATCACCATTTGCCTAATCATCATCATAACACATTATTTAGACCATTTTGCCTAAATTTCTCATACAACAACTTCTAAGAGTCACAAAAGGTTACTAGATATGAGTGGATTCAACCTAGAGGTTAAACCCCAAATTCTACACATGAACATAATCATATGATCAAAACCAAATACACATATTAAGTGTGATTTGTAACTAAATTAGGTATGTTTGAGGTTCCCCAAGACTAGAGCAACCTCTTTTAACCATAAATTTCACGTTTTATCAAAACCCTAGTTTTTTAACAAATCAAAAACGGGTATTAACATCAAATTACATCAAATAGAAGGTACCTTGATGTTCATTAGGCCTTAGATGACTTGTTTCTTGCTAGAGCATCGAAAAGCCCTTGATTTGGCTTGGATTCAAGCATGTTCTTGAGTGTTTAGGGTTGGAGGTTGAAGGAGATGTGTTCTCCTGATGTATATACGCACACACACACATCATGTGTGTTTTTATTGTTTTATTTTTGCATTAATAAAACCCACTTATCATATTGACAACTTTGGTCCCTCAAGTTTAGTGTCGGTTCATTTTGCTATTAAAACTTAATTTACCAAGCTAGCTTCTAATATTATATCCGTTACATAGATAATAACATTCATTAGCTTGTTTTCATTATAGAACATAACCCAAGTTCTTGTTGATCGAGTCTCGTTTTATTATTTCGCTAATCATGCCTAATGGCGTAGTTAGGCGAACGGATGGTTTTGGGGTGTTACAAGTCTACCCCCCTTAAAGAGGTTTCGTCCTCGAAACCTTTCTTGTGTTGTTGCTTTAATCACAGCCAAGAACCTTAGTGTCTCTAATCAATTTTGTGCACCGCTCAATCCCTTGACATTCTATAGTCTAACGAGTAGTACTATATACTTATTGTTTGTATCCCTTTACTCGGCTTTCTAACTTTTATTATATGGAAGCCTTAGCTTTCATAATATGACTTGAGTCATTCTATTATTTCGGTTAACTAGGGGCAATATCTACATACTTACCCCCTACCCGACATTTTAGCTACTTATGTTCTTCATAGGTCTTCCTTAGATCCGTCGACTATCCCCGTCTACCATTATCCCGAGTGATGTAATGGTTTAAGGGGTCATTCTATCATGCACCTTAGGGCATCTACTGTAATACTCGATTGTAGCATTCCTATGCATACATGTCTATGCTTCTATTACTAACAAGTAATTTGTCTTGGTTTCCAAGACTAGCCCGACTTTTTAACATAACCGTTTTCTAGCTTTTTGGATTCATCCACGAATCCAACCCTCGTTTCTTCTTGGTTTGCTCTAATGTTATAAACAAACCTTGCTTTACACTAACATTTTCCTTTCTTTGGCTAATCCTTATTTTAAGAATTTGCCATTTATTTGTTTTGCCCAAGTTCCCGTTTTGCTAACTCGATTGGTGGTCATTGCCCCAACCGACCCGTTTAAAGACTTTTGAGTTTTAGATTTCAAATCGTTTATATATATTTAGAACGCTTAGTTTCTAAAAGTCCTCTTTCTGATTACCAATCTCAATATAAATTGAGGTCGGTTTCCTTTTTATAAAACCTGGTGTTGATTCGTCATTACAACGTATTTGTATCGACTAATCTCTTATTATCACGGTGTGCATCAGATTGTAATAACTACGCAATCCGACTGTTATCATAATTTGCTTTAAATTGTACCAACGATACAATCTGATGTTATTGTAGTTTACACCCCTTTTCATCCTTAACCCGAGGGTTGAAAGAATTACTGATTTATCACGGCCCAATCCCGTTGTTTATGTTATAATCCGGAGATTCACGACTTACCCAAATGTGATTATGACTCAACCCTTGATTAAGGTTCAAGTCCCTCTTTACGAATTTAACCTTCTATAAAAGTCCGAGTTTAATTATGACTTAACCTTGATTAAGGTTCAAGTCTGTTTTCAAGCTAAATCTATTTATGACTCAACCCTGATTAAGGTTCAAGTCCCTCTTTACGAATTTAACCTTCTATAAAAGTCCGAGTTTAATTATGACTTAACCTTGATTAAGGTTCAAGTCTGTTTTCAAGCTAAATATGTTTATGACTCAACCCTGATTAAGGTTCAAGTCTATTTCCAAACTGAATCTCTTTATGACTAAACCTTGATTAAGGTTCAAGTCAATCTTTGTATTAACCCAGGATAACTTGTATCGTATATTGCCTGTTTTGCTAGCCCAGCGTATGAGCTGGTGCCTCGCTCAAGGACTTGCATGGTTCGCATCCCTGCCATGTTAGACAGTGGACTACGTCCAAACGCTCCAGTTTGTTGTCCTCTTTGCTAGCCCAGCGTATTAGCTGGTGCCTCGCTCAAGGTCTTGCATGGTTCGCATCCCTGCCGTGTTAGACAGTGGACTACGTCCAAAATCCCCCGGCACCTCACACTTACTAAGCCTTTGTCACATAGGTTGTATATGTATTAATCATAAGAAACCCATGGTATCATATGATTAACACTTACCTGGCCAGGGTAAGTAATTCGCATATGGTACGCACAGACTTATTATAATTAAGGCATCACACCCATGCAAACAAATTTTCAGCTCATGCTTGTGCCCCCTATTTTATTCGGTAAAACCCTTCCTTGATAAATTATTCGATGTTAGGTTTTTACCTTTATTCATTAAGAAAAAGCGATGTGTTTTCAATTTAATAAGCTTTGTGTGATCACACTCATTGGTATGATCACAATGCCTTTCTAAACATTAGTTTGGGATGATTACCCCAACCCCGGTCTCGATGTTCAAGTTAAGTTTGTGCATTGAGCGTTCATTATCGTGAACTATGCACCTTTCACATTTTTCCTATTGCTTTCATATGCAATTACCACTCTTCAGGTGATAATTGCATACTAATGCACCTACTATGGTTTCGAGCATGTACCTGTATGATACTTGCTCCCGTGTTCCCTTTCGTTACTGATCCATTAGCTCGAGTCGTTACTTGACTTGGTCCTTAGTGAGCATGCTATCAGCCGTGCTCCCGAAACCTCTACAACCTCGTTTGGTGAATCATTTGATCCTCTCTCGATCAAATAAAATGTTATCATCCCTGTCACATTTGTAATTTCAATTAATTAGTAACATGACATTTCAGTATTAGTATGCATCACTACAATAGTGATGTTAGAATTCTTGTTATGCGAGATTTTCGTTGCCCGAATCAATCTTTTGGATAGGCCCCATGAGTACCTAACCATTTCCTAGCATAGCTTTTTAGATAGCGTGTATCTACACGATATAACTATTGATTACCTATAACAATTTCCGATCAAACCGGATGTTATTACAAGCATTACTTACCGGATTCCTTGATCAAGCCTAGAACCGAACACCCTTCAACACTTGAGCGCACAGTTTGAGTCCAAGTATCCTTCTCGACACTCGGATCCCTCAAACCAGTGGCTCTGATACCACTTGTAAGACCCTAACCCGTAATCACGCGATCAACGCCCAAATCATACGGGTTTGGACCTTACTTAAACCACTCCCGATTAAAACTTTGGTAAATTATGAAAATCCAACTTAATGAATCCCATACACGTTTAGTTCCAATAAATTTTACATCATTGCTACAAAAAAAGAATGTATTAAAGTTTGTGTTTTTAACGGGAGTTCGTTAGATTCTAGTGCGGAAGCTTGTATGAGTGATCGGGCGTGTTCGGCTCTTATCGCGACTTGATCCTTGTTCCGGGACTTCCATCACATGTTTACCTAGCACCATTACACAAAGAATGGTTAGTGAGTGGTCAAATGAAACATTTAACTTGTACGATAGTCGTTACACGTCGAAACGGAACGAACCAGGCCAAACGGCCCTTTATCAGGAGAGCAAACTGCTGCAACTTATGCGCAGCAGCTGTTCGGATCGCTTTTACCCCTTTTAAAACCCGAAATCTGACTTCGACTTTCAAATGAGAATTTTTCTACGCTCCGAGAGCTTTCCAGACATATAAAGAACGCTTCCTAACGATTTTTCTACGATTTTATATGCAATTTTAAAGATCGTGCTGACATGCAGGTCTATTCGCGCGGCCGGTCGGTTTATTCGCGCGGCCGCTCGAAGCTTCTGATGTAATTTTGGTGGCTTTTAAGCGTGGGAATCATGTCGCAACCGCATTTGATGATTCCCGAAGCCTAAGTAATGACTTGCCGACTAAATAAACCTTTGTTTGACTGAAATTATGGTCCGGTTTATGTCGCCATGATCCGGTTCTTAGTTTTGAATGTTTATGGCGACTTTTACCCAATTTGACCCATTAAGGCCTTAATTCAAACAAGGCACTTTTGACCACTTAAATTGCATACCGTTTGAGTTGTCAAGTCATTAGACACTTGATCAACAAAAGCGTTTGTCCGATTTGTTTCATTACGACTTAGATTCTTAGAATCAACCTTTATTAATCCTTTAAATCCCCAAAATGCCCCTCATGACCAAATCTTTCAATTTAGCCATTCGTGGCGAAACTTCTTGTTTCAAATCCAATGTTTTTGACTCAATGAGTTGTTTAAAAACTTCTAAGTCCATACGGACTTAGATTTTCAACATTTCTCAAGATTGTTCTAATGTGGTCGATTCTAAGCGCCTTAGCGCGCATTAGACATAGTTATGGAAATAACTTACTTGATTTGCACCCACACTTCATGTGGGTACTTTATCACCTATGTTGCTTCGCCGAAGGCATTTATTTGACTACGGACTTACCGGGTGGCCTTGACCCATATCCATACCTTGTGTTTATCCTCCATGATTCTTAACATCAAGAATACACGCGCAATTGCATCTACCTGTATGCTTTCTAAATAGACAACGTTAATTTCTTGGAACTCAAATGGCAATAACTTGCCATTTGACCCGTTTAACTTTATGAATCTTAATGCTTGGAGTACAAGCATCAAGTGTTGGATTCACATGGTGAGGACATCACCATTTGACCCGTTTAGACTCCTAGTTCATAATGCTATGTTACCCACGTCTTTATCTATGGTTCAAGTGACACAAACTTGACCCATTTAACATCATGCTTAACGACTCCCTTCAATTGATTTAATTAGGATTTAAAACATCATTTCTCACATATCTTTATTAGTTGACCCGTTTGATGGATTTCTCCATTTGGTCATAACTCATTATCTCGATTAAGGTCATAAACCACATTTTGTATTGAGCGCCCATAAGGCAACCCACTTAATAGATTCTACCCCTTGGGGTTTATCTTTATCTCACACTCAAGATCTAAAACTAATGTTTATAACAATTTAAGCTATGTTATAGTATATTGGTGTAAGTAAAACTTACCTCATATCCGTTCTTGCTTCCATACGCATTCGCCTTGCATCCATTTGACCCGTTTGCTCCCTCTTTGTTATTCCTAACTTGGGGATGAGTCAAACTTGTCTATTAGAATACATAATATGGAATTTTGTTCACTATCCATAACATCATGTATTCATTATCATTACTAGTTAAATCCATAGGTATTTTCTTACATGTCTAGTTGAGATTAACTCGCCTAGGCATTTCATCAAACATTTGGTGTGCATCCACCAATATACTTAGTTTCAAAAGTTCAAGATATATCCAAAGCATCACCATTTGCCTAATCATCATCATAACACATTATTTAGACCATTTTGCCTAAATTTCTCATACAACAACTTCTAAGAGTCACAAAAGGTTACTAGATATGAGTGGATTCAACCTAGAGGTTAAACCCCAAATTCTACACATGAACATAATCATATGATCAAAACCAAATACACATATTAAGTGTGATTTGTAACTAAATTAGGTATGTTTGAGGTTTCCCCAAGACTAGAGCAACCTCTTTTAACCATAAATTTCACGTTTTATCAAAACCCTAGTTTTTTACCAAATCAAAAACGGGTATTAACATCAAATTACATCAAATAGAAGGTACCTTGATGTTCATTAGGCCTTAGATGACTTGTTTCTTGCTAGAGCATCGAAAAGCCCCTTGATTTGGCTTGGATTCAAGCATGTTCTTGAGTGTTTAGGGTTGGAGGTTGAAGGAGATGTGTTCTCCTGATGTATATACGCACACACACACATCATGTGTGTTTTTATTGTTTTATTTTTGCATTAATAAAACCCACTTATCATATTGACAACTTTGGTCCCTCAAGTTTAGTGTCGGTTCATTTTGCTATTAAAACTTAATTTACCAAGCTAGCTTCTAATATTATATCTGTTACATAGATAATAACATTCATTAGCTTGTTTTCATTATAGAACATAACCCAAGTTCTTGTTGATCGAGTCTCGTTTTATTATTTCGCTAATCATGCCTAATGGCGTAGTTAGGCGAACGGATGGTTTTGGGGTGTTACACCTTTGGATATTATCTCTGATCGCGATGGTCGTTTCACCTCTCACTTTTGGGATTCTTTGCAAGATGCTTTGGGTACCAAGTTGAACCTGAGTACTGCTTATCACCCTCAAACAGATGGTCAGACTAAACGAACCATCCAGACACTTGAGGATATGCTCAGGGCATGTATCATCGATTTTTGGTGGCGCATGGGATTCTCATCTTCCTTTGGTTGAGTTTTCATACAACAACAATTATCACGCCAGCATTAACATGGCTCCTTTCGAGGCACTCTATGGTCGTAAATGTCGTTCGCCTGTCTGTTGGACTGAGGTTGGTGAAGCCCGTATCACTAGACCCGAACTAATCCAGGAAACCACAGACAAAATTCAACTTATTCAGGATAATCTTCTCAAGGCTAGAAGTCGTCAGAAGAGTTATGCTGATAAACGTCGTAAACCCTTGGAATTTCAAGTTGGGGACCTTGTACTACTTAAGGTATCCCCTTGGAAAGGAGTAATTCGTTTCGGTAGAAAGGGAAAACTAGCTCCTCGATACGTAGGCCCTTCAAAATTCTTGACAGAGTTGGAAAAGTGGCATACAAACTTGATCTTCCACCTGAGCTAAGCAATGTTCACCCGACCTTCCATGTTTCGAATCTCAAGAAATGCTTAGCAGATGAGAACCTTCATGTTCCTCTTGAGGATGTGCAAATTGATGAAAGCATGCACATTATCGAGAAACCCGTTGAGATTGTTGATACTGGAGTCAAGAAACTCAAGCGCAGTCGCATTCCGATCGTTAAGGTTCGTTGGGAATCTAAACGAGGCCCAGAGTTCACTTGGGAACGTAAAGACCAGATGAAGTCGAAGTATCCACATCTTTTTCCACCAGACTCTCCAACTCCAACTTCGGGACGAAGTTCCTAAAAGTAGGGGAGACTGTAACATTTCACAATTATACTTGTACGTTACACGATCATTATTAATAAAAAGTCAAGTTTTAGTATTTTTTGTTCGCATTTAATTATATTTGTCGCATTTTTGGAAACCTAATACTATATATATTATATGTATATATGGATAAAACATGGATAATTATCAAAAAAATAGGTGCTTGGGCCGGGAATCGAACCCGCGCCCAAGACCGGCCCAACAACACAACACACACATAACCAGCTGGGCTGGCACTCTTGTTTGTTTCAAACCCAGCTTGAATTCCTTTAACCCGTCCAAGGTCTGTTCACAGTTGACATGGAAAGTCAACTGTGACAGCCTATAACCATAATAGTCAACATTAACTCGTATATTGATTCACGAATGGAATGGAATCACAATTATCGGCCTATTATGACTAGGATACACGATATTTGATCGTCAATTGTTGCCAGAATTACCATATACGCGTATAACATTCATTATATAGTCAACTCTTACCATTTCATCAATCCAGAGCATAATACTATAAATTGATCGTTCACGAGCAATCACAACTCGCCAATACATCTCTCTTAACCTCCATTCTTCTTAATTATCCTCTGTTCGTGTTATACGATCGTGTTTTTGATTTTTCAAGTTGACCGATCAATCGTCATCATAACAGCTTTGTAAGTATAATTAATTTAGTGGGTTTTGATCATCGGCATCGACACATCAATAGCCCTATGATTAATTGGGCTATTGATGTGTGAATCAGACGATTTGAAAATCTAGGGCTCGAGGGTTTGAAATTGGGGATAAACTTGATTCAACTCATTATATTTATTTTTAATCGAACAGAAAAGATCACAACCACTGGTCTGGACCATGTGGTTGTGACTGATGCTTTGTTCCTGAGCCACCCGGGTTCGAGTCCCGGCAGTGGCGTTCCTTTTTCCTTTTTCATTTTTAAAACAAACAAACCCCATTTAATTATATATAATACATATAACTTTATAAATTCATTTTTAAATATTAAAACTCTTTTATAAATTCTAAAAAAATTATTTTTAGATAATCTGATGTAAAAGTTTCACCCACAATTTTTAGTTTTCAAAAATTAATTTATTTAATATATATAATAATTAAATCAATTTTATTCTATTATATTTATAAAATTCCATTAAAATATCAAAACAATTTTATAAACTCCACAAAAATTATCCTGAGTTTGTATAATGATAGACTTTTCTGAAATGATTTTTAATTCTGAAAAATCATTTATTTAATATTTTTGCACCAAAATTTTATACAATTTATTTCTGAATATTTAGAACAGAAATATAAATTTTAAACTAATAATTCTTTAATTTTAGTATTTTTAAATATTAAAGTTAAATTTTGACAATTTGTAATAAATAGATTTAATATTCTATTTTAAAGAAAATAATTTTATAAAAATTATTTTTATACTTCAAACACATTATTGTGAACATCCTAAATTCAAACTTTATAAAAAGACTTGCATTTATTTAATTATCAAATTTCCCTTTATTTATTAAAACATTTTATTATAAATTCAACAAATGGATATCCCCAAATCGAAACCCTAGAATATACTTGTAGACTAGATAGACTTAGACTTATTTGTTGCCTTATACATAGGGTAATACTTGGAAATCTATTGGGCTACACTCATACTATTCCTCAATACCTAATACTATACTAAGGTGAGTTTACGTAACCATGTTTATGCGATTCTTTATACTTGCAACATTTTTAAGCAATTCAACATGCATATCTAGTTGTAAACTTTATTGCCTCATGAATTAGTCAACAACAGTTTCAACGAGTGTCAACATTACATAATCATTAGCTATGTCCAAGCCGGCGATACTCAATAATAGATCTATTGGATTGACAACCCCACCGGATACGCGTACCTCCTACATAGGTAGCGTAGGTGATAGTTATCGTTCCAACATATTAAGGTGAACCGTAGATGACGACCTAAACTAGTCGGAGGTTTGATTATGTCGATTCAACATATTATGCTTATTCATGTAGACTTAAACTTACGATAGACATATGAATTGCTAAACTTTTATACTTAAACTATTTGCTTAACATGAATTATGTATTCTCACCAACTTCTAGTTGACCCCCCCCCATTTTTACAACTCAACAGGAAATAATGATGCATGAAGACTAGAGTATTTTCATGAAGACAATATGAAGCCTATGATTGCTTGATCTTTGTGATGTATTAGATTTCCACATTAAAACTCATTATGTATTTCTATTTTTGGATATTTGCACTTTAAATTTATTTCAAATAAACTCAATTATGTATACTCATTCTTACGTGACACCTCGATGTTTCCGCCATCGGTTGGGGTGTTACAAGTTGTAATTGTATTTCCCTAGACAAGGTTAATGGGTCTAAGTGTGAATATAGCAATTAGTTCATATTCAACTAGGCATGTTTTCAAGTGTCATGAATAATTGTATGTTCAAATATACTAGATAACTGAATTCTCATGTAAGAGGCAACAATATTCAATACTAAGATTTATTACTTGAATCAAAATGAGTCATTACATAGAATTCAAAAGTAAATAACATTCTAATAGTAGGAACTTATCATTAGGCAGCTGGAGGGTCTTGGTCTCGGTTTAAGTTAGGACATCGGGTACGAAAATGGTTTGGATCTCCACATTCATAGCACTAGCCATAATTGTATTTGCTGGGACGATTAGGTTTGCAGCATGGGCAGGAGTGGTTGGTTGGTTGTTATGGAGGTTTGGTGCTTCACGACATGAGTTGATCAAATGACCATACTTGCCACAATTTGTGCATAAGCAACATGGCGAAATGGTGGGGTGGTGACGGTTGCAAGCGTTACATAGAGGGAAATTTCCTGCATAGGGTTTCTTGTTGAAAGATTGGGTAGTAAGGTTTCTTGCATTTACGGGAGTGGGGTTTGCGCCAAGATCCCCAGTCTTACGCTTTCAGTTCTCTGGTGTTACTGCGACTACAACACTTGCTTTCTGCCCTTTTCAAAATAGTGTCCCATTCTTCACGTGGTTGTCAGTTAAGGTTGCCGCTAGACGCTTGGCCTCTTCGAGGGTAGCAGGGTTCCTTCCCCACACCGTGTCCTAAATCTGCACGGGTAAGCCACCAATATATTTTTCGATAGTAATACGTAGGGGAGTGACTTTATGTGGTAGTAATAGGCTAACCTCATGGAAACAAGTGTTTTAGGCGAGGTTTTGTCCAATATCCAGGACGATAACGTGAAAATCATCTTCCAATTTCTTAATTTCATTACGAGGGCAGAATTCGGCCTTCATGGTGTCTTTGGCTTGTTCCCAAGTCAAAGCCAGTGCAACTTCAGCTTCGTAAGTTCGTTTTTCTTCGTTCCACCACGTGAGTGCCCGCTTTTGGAGGACACTCATAGCATAGCGAACTTTAAGGTTTTCAGGGCACTCGCTATTGATGAAGGTATTTTCAATACCTTCGAACCACTGTAGAAGACCGGTGGCTCCTTCATCTTCGCTGAACTTGGAAGGATTGCAAGTGTTGAAATGCTTGAGGGTGCAAATAGGATGAGCATTTCCATTCCCATTCCCATTCCCATTGTGGTTTCCATTTCCGTTGCCATTACCATTTGCTACTTGAGCAATTTGGGAAACTAATTTGGAGAGTACTTCTGCCATTTGTTGAGCCATTTGTTGGGTGATGATCACGGTGAGTTGAGCATTGCCAGGGTTACCGTTGTCCTGGTTGTTGTTGTTGCGGTCATTGTCGTTGTTATCATTGTCGTTGTTGTTGTTGCGAGTGCTGCGACGAGAAGGCATTTTTCTGAAAGAAATACATTGAAGATTTTAATGAGGCATAGATTAGGGTAATGTGATATAATGAGGAGTGTAATCATTTATTCATTAATTAAAACAAATAAATGATAACGTTGACTTATCAAAGTTTCTAGATTCTAATAACATAGTGAAGACATGCTTTAGCCTATACATGAACACTCATCCCGAGCATTCCCAGGTAGGCATCCGGGTCCCTCGTCTGATTGGGATTTATGCGCAATGCCAGTCCTAGACAGAAAACTCAGAATACAGGCGTTCACCCTTCCAGATTGCAAGTGTTCGTTATTAGAATATAGAGCTTCGACGAGATTATCAAGGTAGTTCAGGTTAGGAACTGAGAATTCTGTCCTATTAGTCTAAGGGTAGATCTAGTGATGGAGAGAAATCATCTTGTAGGGGCTTTGGTATGGATAAGAAGTAGGATGGAGATAGAGAATAGAAACTAGTAGAGTTGTAAGTGAGAGGGGCAAATACTGGTTAATCCTAGGGTTATAGACTAGATTATTTTTCTAATAACCTAATTCCCTATAATCATGGCTCTGATACCAATCTCTAACACCCCAACCCATGGCAGAAACATCGGGATGTCACGTATTGATGATTGTTCCATAGTTCATGGTACTAAATAAAAATTGAATATTATTAAACGATTTGCAATTGTCATACAATTAATGATTACATAAACTTGACTAATATAACTAGGTCCAAAGCTCTTATGTGCTCCTGGCTTGTACAACTTCCAATAGCAAATAAAACATGAAACATGTTAAGTTGGAAAGACGGGGGGTCAACTAAAAATAGTTGGTGAGAATACATAGATTTTGCATGTAATTGAAAACAGTGTTATGTATAGCAATCACAGTTGAGATATAACAATGAGTAATGTAAGAGTATGAGTCCGACATGTAACAATGCGTCTTTTGTACAATCAAACCATGTGTCGACTGAGACCTAACTCGCAAGTTAGTAAAAGTGTAACTGTTTTCGATCATCCCTAAATTTATGCAGGGGGGGTGGGTTTATTAGACCTATAGCGTTATAATCTAAATAGGCGGCTTGATCATTGTTAATGATTGTACTGTGTCTTTTTGTTACAGTCAAAATGAATCCACAAGTTTCAACATAATGAAAATGAGTAATTGCTATTGTATCAAAAATGTTTAACCATGTTTCACCATAAAAATGTAAAGCAATAAAAAGGGGTTATGTAAACTCGCCTTAGCAAGAATGTTGAATGTTTGAAATAGTCTAAATGTGGCACAAAAGTTCCTGAAATATTACCCTAGGTTCAAGGAAATAAAATAAGTGTTGGGAATCTTAAGAGTCTAAGTTTCCTAGTCTATAGGTATTCTAGGGTTTCTGCTTTTGGGGATTGACGATCGTTTATTAATTAGTTGAAATAGTTGCTAATTAAAGGAGAAATTTAAAAGATAACTCAATAAAAAGAATTTTTTTTTTATGTAAAATCTTGGTCGAGATTGTTGTATTAAAATAGTATAGCATGAAAATAATTTTTATATAATTGTTTTTATAAATAAAGTATATAAAATAAATGATAACATATTAATCAAAACATGGTAATAATATTCAAAAATAATAAATTCCACCAATTTCAGAAAATAAAAATTATATTTCTGATCTAGATTGATAAAAATAATTTATGTCAAATTTTGGTGCAAAAATGATGAAAATTGGATTTATTATGAATTTTTTTATGGTTAAAAAAATTTAAATTGCTTAAAATTAATTAATCATTATTTTTCCAAAAATAAAATTTAGTCTTATAAAGATTATTAGTGTATAAGTCTAAAATAGCTTTTGTGGAATTTTATAAAACTGTTTGGTTATATTTTTAGAATTTTTAAGTTATTAGAATTTAATCTTGTATTAATTATTTTATATATAAAAATAATTTATTTTCAGAAAATAAAAAGTTGTGAAATAAACTATTGAGTTTTGAGAACCTTCTATAATTTTTATAAAAATTTTAGACTTTATTTAGTAATTAAAAAGCATTTTAAGGTTTTGGTAATTAAATATACATAAAAGCCTAGAAAAGAAAGAAAAGAAAGAAAAGAAAAAAAAGCAATGTTGTGGGGGATTCGAACCTAAGACCTAAACCGGTTTGATGCCCAAGAAAAGTGACTACACCCATCTGCTCTGTAAGTCTGTTTGTGTTCCGTGTGATTTTGAAATGTTTTTAAATAGAAACGGATAGACTTCATCTTCCCCAAATAATACAAGGAACCATAGAATCTCTAATCGAATCAATTCACAACAGTTAGCTTCTTAAACATTAGGGCTTTTATTCCTCACCCTAAAACGAGTCATAACACATAACAAATTGAAACTAACCGGATTCGAATATTGTGCACGCAAGGAAGGAGATATCGAACGAACAAGTCTTAATTTCGACAGATTGATAGTTCGAAAGGCTGAAGTGATATGGGGGTTATGTTTGTCGCATGATTCTGAGCTTGTGTGCAGATTTAATCGAGCTATAATAGCATATAAATATATATATATATATACGATTTCAAAATCGGGTTTTAGGATGTTTAGTAAAAGCGATGAATGTGCTCGATTTATTATCAATTATTGATTGAAAACACGTAATTATCTTAGGAAAGGTTGAGACTAATTAGGCGACCAAGATGCAGCTGTTAATTGAATCAAATCATCCTGTAATTAAGCCTAATTAATCGATTGAGAACAGGGTGTTGACTTTTCTGATTTGACCAAAGGAATTTGGAATGTGTTTAAGTATAATCTGTTTCAAACTAAACCACAAAACACCAAAGTGGTGTAGTGGTGGTGTGTGTGTGTGTGCTAAATTCTAGACTCGGATGGGGCGCGGATTCGAGTCCCGGCCCAAGCAAATATTTTTTTTAAATCGTTTTTTTTATATCAAGTTAATATTGTTTATTTAAAATGTATCCTACATATTGTGATCACAAAATAAATAATGTAGCATAGGAAGAGCCAAAATAATGAATGAACGGGGATTTTGTTATATATCAATGATTACAAATCAAAGGAAGAAAATACGAAAGGTTACATGGCCTAGTCGCCAGGGCCTTTTCGCCAGTTATCCTTAGGCTATAACGCCAATTTTAACTTTTGGTCCATGTCTCCAGTTATCCTCAAGATGTTACATTTGGCCATGTCGCCAATTATCCTTAATGGGCTTGACCCCAGTTTCTATAAGGCCTTGTCGCCAGAGTTATAAACTTATTTACCTATCCACAGGGGTCAACATCTTTGGCTTCATCCTAAACTAGGACCCATCCACCAGGGGTTAACATCTTTGGTCTAGGGCGGGAAAGATTTGGGGCTTCGTCTTGAAAACCAAGATCTCTCCACCCCAAACCTTTCATTGTTCATACATGCATAAAAGTAAATTGTTGAAGTGTTTACAACCACAGAATTCTAAAAAAGTGGGCTCCGGCATAATCATCACATCCATCATCGCCCACTGGTGCCTCCACCTGGTACTCCTTGGCCACCATAGCTACCATCACCTCAGCCTCTTTCCCAGCATCCTTAGGCTCCTCTGGTGCATCCTCAGGAATTGCAAAAGGAGCAGGCTTATGTACCACTTCCTTCCCGTCCAGGCTCTTGATCTTCTCCAACCAGCCTTTGACATCCCCTCCTCACAGTTGAAGTTGGGGTCTTCAGCTTGCGGGGCTATTTTCACCCTTGCCTGCAAGACAGAAATAGTGGCAGATTTCATTAAGCCCTACATGTACTCCTCCATTTCTTTCTCATCCTCCAGCACCGTCTTGGCCTGCTCAGACTTCCCCAGCTTCAGTTCAGCCTCCACTTTAGCCAACTTCTTCTCAAGATGTTTGGCCTTTTCCTAGGCAATCTTCTTCACATACTTAAGAGTGGCTTTGGTATCATTCATCTCCTTGGAAACCTCATCCAGGGACTTCAACAGATATTCATGTCCCTACAAAAAAGGAAAACATGTAAGTATCTCATCCTAAACATCTACTTATATAAGTATTCTTGGTTCCATCCTCAGGAAAGCAGTATACCTGGAGAGTGAACTGGGAAATCTTGCCCAAGACCTCCTCAAAGCTAAGACCCTCAAAGGGAGTTTTCTCTTGGGTAGAGGCAGTGGTGCTAGTAGTCTTCCTCTTCTTAGAGGATGCAGGTGCCCTTGACTTAGGAGGAGCATGAGGAGGGCTAGCCATCCTGGAGCTGGATGGAGAGGTGATATTGATTGCCTTAACATCCTAGCTGTCAATTTCATCCAAGTCAAAGAAAGCAGACTTCTTTGCTGCAAACATCAAAATACAAGTTTAGACAATGATATATGACAGAAACATCCTCAGGATGTAACAGGGAATACTCACCAGACATCTCAGAGGCTTGGCTAGTAGTGTAGCTCTCTTCTGCTTCAAAGGTTGTGGCTAAGGTAGGTAAGTCTATAACAGCCTTGTATCTAATGAAGGAATCAGACAGAGGGGGAGCAAGTTTAGCAAATGAAGCACATGTCACATAAAATTTTTCAGAACATTAGTGATATCCTCAGGATATAACTATAATAAATATTTTTCATCTTGAAAAAATAAACTTTACTAAAATCTTTAACATTTTTTAACCAAGACATAGGGATATCATCCCCATAAGGAATGGAATCCCTCTTCACAAAGAAGAACTTAGACTTCCAAGACCTATCAGACTTAATGACATTAAACAGGAAAGGAGGATCTTTGTTTATAAGCTGAAGAACATAACAGTTGGAACCATGAGTTTTCAACTTATACAGGTAAGACAGGTCACCAATATAGAGATTAATGCCATGATTCTCGATGATCTTGTTACAGACCATCAAGATCCTTCGGACCTCAGGCATAGCCTGGGCATAAGCCATTCCGGTTACATCAAAGAACTCTTTGATAAACTGGGGGAATGGATATTTTGAACCCAGGTGGAAGGGTAGGTACAAGAAGCAGACCCATACTGAGGATGCAAAATCAGATTTTGCACCCTGATCATAGGGACGAAACTCTGCAGAACTAGGGAAGGCCCCTGAGTCCATCAGGGCTTGGATATCCCTATCATTAAAGGAGCAGATCTCCTGGTCAGGATTGCTTAACAAGTTTTGGGAGGTGAAATCTTTGGGGATCCCAACATTCCCAGATGATCTTGTTGTTTTCTTGCCCATCCTTAGAATATTTTTTGGATGAAAGATTGAAAAATTAAAGAAAATCAGAGGAGAAAGAAGATGTTACCTTTCTGGTAATCAAATTGTGATTATAAAGGAAGGACGATAGCCTAGATATAGGCGGCAGAAGATGATGATGTCTATCGATCATAACGAAAATTATGTCTAAAATATAGCCGTTGTCATCCTAACAAACGTCTAATCAGCTTCATAATCATCCTGGCAAACGTCTAATCACCCTGACATATGAGGTAAGGATTACTTTATTAACTTCAATTGACTTGATTTCTATAATTTAGTTATAGCTTGACTAAACTCGATTTGGAAATTAGTCCATCCTGGGATATTTTTCAGAATCATCCTAAAGATGAACATTTGAAGATTAGGGGGTTGGCCACCCTCTCATGCGTTAATGTATCTAATACCCTCCTAAGGTTTAAAGGTTTTCACCTTTCTCACAAATTGGGTTTATACACCCCGTTGTAGTGCACGTTATTCATGAATATCTTCGGCATGCTGGGACAAGTATACGCTATAGTGGCTCACAATTTATTCGTCTTCGGGATATATATTGAATCCTCAAGGTTTAGGAATTTTTCAATGTCTCTAATGTATTTGGCCCAGTCGCCAGTAGGTCTTGTCGCTAGGTATCTTCAGGCTGTAACACCAGTATAAAAATAGGCCTTGTCGCAATTTGGGCTCATCCCCAGAATAGGTCTTGTCGCCAGTTGGGTTTTTCCCAAAATTGGCCTTCTCGCCAGTTGGGTTCATCCCCAAAGTATCACCTTTCTTTGTTTATCTTTCACAGGTTGAAATTACGCTAAGCTACTCACACTCTTGAGATAGCTTTATGACTTAATCTTAAATCTATAGAAGTTTGAAATATTTCAAGTTTGTCAACAATAAAGAAAGTTTATTCTGAGGATGGAACGGTAATAATGCACTAGGGACATCCTGAATGTCACACCCTCAAATTTCCACCGCGGAGTTTACAATGCAAGGCGTGTGACATACCAGGATCCCATAGCCATAAGTCAAATGAATGAACTCTAAATGCCCAAACCGTTTAGTTCTTTTTCAAAAATCAAGTTTAGTTAAGCTGTGGAAGCGTAAACCAAATTTAAACATTTTAAAACCAAGCGCTAAACAACGCGCCCAAATTAAACCATATGAATGAAAACGTAAAAGCATGATACGTAATTTAGGTGTATGCCCAAGACCCCAAATGCAGTGAAACGTGCAGTGCTTCCTAATCGTGACACCGGAAGCTAACTACATGCAAAAGCAGGTATATCGTGGGTCAACAAACAATGTTGGTGAGTTCACAATTTAAATAACGAGTGTAAAGTTGTCAATTACGAAAGTCGTAAGAGTCATCAGTTTACGCTTGTCAGGGGTAGCAATCCCACTCATTGTAACTAAACAACTGATTATTGGGAACATACAGAATGTATTAACATACGTTAAACTGCGTTTGTACTAGTGTCTATCAATACTAGTAAGTTTAAAAGTTGTGGTCAAAAGTTCATGCCCGTGACCCAAGCACCTCAAGCATGAGGTTGTTGCACAACCTAATAGCGCTATCAACTAATACCTCGTTCGCCTCCAGCGATTAACCCAATAATATAATAAGGACTTTAGAGTGATAGAGTGTGTTTAGTTCACAAAGGACAGTTAAAGTTGCAAACTGATAAAAATGCGATCCACACAAGGAATCGAATACCCGACCCACACAAGGAGTCAAAGCACCCCAAAACCCGGGATGTAAAAGTAGTCCAAAACCGAACTAGAAAACATTTCGTAAGTTGTCTCAAACCCGAGAGGCATGCTTTTGAGAAAAGAGTAGTGAAACTCACCTTAGGTTGCAAGATACAAATCCAAACTTCACAAATAAGGAGGTGCTACCGACTCCCTATTACATGTGTCACTAAGTGAGTATATGTGCACTATCACAATGTAATAGGCCAGAATAGATTTCATTTGGGAGTGCCATTGCCAACATAGAAAAAGCTTTTGCATCAAGATCAAGTTTTAGGAAATCATCATCAGTATAGTCTTTTGGTTCTTTTGGAATCTCTTCCTTAGTTTCAAGATTTATATTTACTGGTTTATGAGGACCATATATCACATATCTCCAACAACCTGTGTTGGTCTGTGACAAGGTATGTGCCATTCTCTTTTGCCATATGTTATATTCATTTCTTACAAGCATGGCAGGTTTAGTGGCAGAACCAGTATTATGAGGATCCATTTTAAAGAGTATTGATTTGTCAAATATCTCTTAAAGTGATGGATGTTGATAAAAGTGAGCTTATAATCCTTTATTGAATATCAATAAGAGCCTGTGTCTGATTCTCAATGTGTTAGATTGATATGTGATCAGATAAACCAGTGCTCTGATACCAATTGTTGGATTAGTAAGCTGCTCTTTTAGTTGAACTTGCTAGTTGACACTTAAGTGTTTAGCAAGTTCTTTGATGAGTGATAGCACAGCGGAATGTTTATAAGTTTAAAGCTACACTTATCAACAGGAGTTATTACCCCCTGGATTCAAGAACTAATAAATGAAAAGTGTTTATTGAGAATCTAAGTATTGAATGAGAATGAAATACTTTGACAGATTCTCAGTAAACACGAAATGGAAATAACAATAATAAGTGTTGAAGGATTTCTTGTATTAAAATCAATGTCTAAAACAGAGGGATGAACCCTTCTATTTATAGACTTTACAAATACATGAACCTTGCTAAAAGCAAGTTCAGAAACAAGTTGCAACAAGTTGCAGTCTTGGAACTTGTACATAAAGCAAAAAGAAACATTAAAGTAATAAACTACTGATATACAAAGGCGGTGGAAAAGATCTTCTGTAAGTACTGATGAATGACAAACTACTGATGAGTAGTTTGTCTTCAGTAGTTCTTCAGTAGAAGTGTCTGGTTTGAACTTCAGAACTTCTGATGACTTTCTTCTTCAGTACTTCTGAATCTCTTCTTCAGCAGTTTGATCCTTCTTCTTCAGCAGTTCTATACTTAGAATATTTTGACAGAAGTGAATTAGACTAAGGTTTGCAAAGGTGGTTTCACCAATCCTTTTTGTCCTAACAATCTCCCCCTGGATTGATGAAGCCAAAACTTTACTAATTCCTTATTGTTCTTTTCTGTCCTTCACAATTTTCTATATTCCTTTGAACATGGAATTCTTGAGCTGGTTCAGTTGATCATCAGTAAGAGACCCTTTCTGTGGTTCTAAGTGTTGGATTGTAAGCAGGTCTTTGGTTGATAGTTTCTTCAGTTCATTCATCGACCTATATGCCCTGCTTGTCTGATCTCTTCTTGTCACAAGTACTGAGTTGTTATCAGTAAAGGACCATCTGATGATTGGTACTATAGACTTGTCAAAGTCTACAGTGTAGGGAACCATGGTGGTACCCTGGGTTTCTCCTGAGTGTTGAATGTTTTCAACTTCAGTGACTCTCAGTGGGACTCACTTCCTTGTTCTTGTTGCATCACATTAGGTATCTGAAATGTTGGTGAATGATGTTCAGTTACTACCTTAGTGTGCAGTTTGTCTGTGATGGTCTTCTGGATTTGATATGCAAAGGTGGAAGGATCCCTGAATTGTGTGAGCAGAGGCTTCTCTTCTATGTCAAAATCAGAATGGACTACTGTACTACCTTCTAGTAGTACCATTCTGAAATCAGTCTTCACTTTCTCCTCTGATTTCTTTCTTTGTGTAGCTGGTCTTCTTTGAACACCAGAAGTTCTAACTACTGAAGTTGAAGCTTCAGTAGTTTGAAACTTCTCTGGATTAGCAGCCCTTGTAGCCTTGTATTTTCTATATGTGTCCACCAATCTTTCTTCTTTCTATTTGGACACTGAGGCTTTTGAACCATAACCATTTGCTACCAGTTCTTCTATCATCTGAGCTCTTTTGGCCTTTGTGTCTTTGCTTGTTGCAAGTTTATTTGCAATAAGTTGAGCTCTTCTTGTCAGCTCTTCCACAGAGAGTCTCTTCAATGTGTGGGCTTTGATTTTGCTGTTCTTTGTAATGTAAGACATCAGTTGATGTCTTTTGTCTTCTTCAGCAATTTCATCTAGGCTAGCCTGCCTTTGGAGTTTCAGCTTCATAAGCCTGAAGTTTTTCTTCATGGCTTAGATCTAAGTCATCCCTTTCTTCCAGTGTTTTCCAGATCTGATCTTCTCTGGCCTTCTTTTGGGCTGCCACTAAACTCTTCTCAAGCAATTCTGCTGATTGAGAGATTGGAGAAGGGTTTAGCACAGTCATTGTGGTAACTGTTGTAGTAGGCCTGATAGGAACAGAGGTTGGTTGAATAGGAGCAGTTGATCTGGAAGGGTCAGCAGTTTGAGTCTTGGAAGTGTTAACTTCTGATGGGTTGACAACTTCTGAAGGATTGTCTTCAGTACTTTCTGATTCTTCATCAGAACTTTGGCCATCAGAGGTTTCTTCATTGTGCCCTTGGGATTCATCAGACTTTTCAGCATCTTCTATTTCTTGAATAGAGACACCAAATTGTTGGGCCAGTTTTTCTTTTCTGGCTTGATTCTTCTGATCTCTTTCAAGGATAGCCACTCTTGCCCTTATCCTGGCTTCGAATGACTCCTTAGGTTCCCTAATTTTCTCCCCCTTTTTGGATTCATCAAGTTTAGAAGTTGAGGGTTGGGAGAATTGACCTGTAAGAGTAGCAATCTGTCTGCTGTTGAAGTCAATTTTGTTGGACAGATCGTTCATCTTTGTCTTGATCACTCCAAATTGGTTCTTGATTGACAGCTCCAAGTTAGTTGTGTATGTTTGGAAGTGATTCTTGATGAGAGTGTTCTTCATGTGGTACAAGGGACCATCTGGGCTGCATAGCTGGTTCATGTCTATGCTTGTGTGCCCAGGGAATTGGGTAGGCATTTGTAGTGAGGGTTGTGTTTTTGGTTGATCTTCTTGTTGTACAGAAGATGCCACTCTAGGGGAATCATGGATTGAGTGGGCTTTTACCTGAGATGGTGTGACTAGCTTCTTGAGCTTAGAGACACCAGCTGCAGGACCTTCACTTGTAGCCGTCAATTCAGTAGTTTGGTGTTTTGAAACATCATCCAAATCAATGGAATCATCTGAATCCCTGATTACATCCTCAATGAGGACTGTATCAGTTACATCATGAGCTGAGCCCAACTCAGTTGTCTCATGTACCTCTTGTTCTTGGTTCAGAGGATTTCCTACCTCAGGCATTAAGCCTTCATCAGTAGTTGCCACAGTTGAGGTCTTAGCTATGTTAAATCTGTCCTCAGGTTCACCACTGGGTGGTAAATGAGTAGTAGCAGCCTCAAAAGTACCAAAAGTTTCTAAGTTTGGGCTTAGAGACTCTGGTTCATCCTCATCTCTTTGGTTAGGGCTTTGAGTGTCCACATCCATGTCACTTTCTGAGGCTATGTCCCCTATTTGATGTGGTTGATGGGGACTGACATGTGTAGATGGGACTTTCTCTTTTAGCCCAGAGAGAAGTTTGGCTATTTCAATGTCTGGTTCAGAAATTTGGGGTGCTGGTTCAGTAGTTTGGGCAGTGGGTTCAGCAGTTTCAAAAGAGGAATCTATTGGAATAGTTTTCTTAAGTCTTTTTCTTTTGAAAAGGATTGTTATTGGTGCTCTTGGTGGGGTTTGAGATGGATGAGACTGAGAGGATGTCTCAGTCACATCTTTAACAAGTGCAGATTGCACAATAGGTTGTTCAGGCATCTCAACCTCCTGAACAGCTTTTCTTTTAGGTTTGGTGGGTTTTTGTTTTGTTATCTTGGGTTTCTTGGCCTTTGGTGGAGTAGGTTTGGAAGATGAGGGTTACATGGGGACTGGTTCTGGTTCCCCTTGGTCATCTTCTGGCCAGGCAGCCTGTTTGTTGTGCCTTGAGTATGCTTGTGAGGTTAAGGGTTTCAAAATTTTAGTTTTACCCACAAGCACCTCATTACCCAGTTCAGATATTATGCATTGCATAATGAACCTTGGATATAACAAAAACTTTTTCTTAGTGTTATTGTGATGTAACACCAATTCATTAAAGAAAAGTTTTGATGCCCTGAAATTTGTTTCATTCACAATAGAATGAAAGATTGGTTGAAAGATTGAGGGCATCTGGTCATAAGACCCAGTTTTAGGACTCAAGCACATAATAATATAATGAAACAAAAGTTTATATTTTGGTTCAAAATACTTTTTAAAGATAGTAGCTTGTGAGAGAGTACCTTGATAACCACACTCAGTCATGGTTAGGTTGATTGTAGAGTTGTCAAACTTCTCAGGGGCATTCACATCATTCAACCCCAGTCTGTTTGAGAGTATGGCCGGTGTTATGTCCATTTGTCTCCCTTTAATTGTTGAGTTGAGGGAGATAACTTCATCATCCACCATCACTGTCTCAGCATTAGCCCAGAACTCATTGAGAGTTTCAGGATGTATTGGTGGGTCTATGGTGAGAGCGGTGAAATATTGGGATTTGACGACGAGATCAATGATCTCATCGTATTGGGACCAGCCTTCTTGTTTTTCTATGTAGGCTCTGAGATTGTGTCCCTGTTTAAGAACTAAACCCATGTGGTTTGTGTGTGTTGATGAATCGAATAGTGTTTTTGTGTTGCAGGTTCAGGGGTTTGAGAGCTTTCTTGAGAGAGAAGGAGGGAATTTTTGTGTTTGAAAGGATAAGTGTTGAAAAAAAGATATTTATCAGAAGTTTTTAACCGCTTGGATCTTCTTTATCAGAAGTTTTAAACCGACTAGGTCAAACTTCTGATGATGGGAAAAGTCAGATTTGCCCTTTTTGACTAAACTGCTGATGAAGGATTATCTTCATCAGTAGTTCCCATTTTCTCTTCAGCAGTTTTGAACAGCTAATGAGAAATACTTTATAAATACTTTATTCATAACTTCTGAAGGTTGTTTTATTAGAAGTTAATCACTTTTCAGAAAATATCCCCATACTGATGTTTTGTTCATCAGTAGTTTCTCTCTTTTCAGAAGTTTTTCAAGTTTTTGAAAACAGATGTAAGTGAAAGATAAAAAATTTGTGCAGAAAAATAAAGAGAAACACTTACAAATTTAGCATCCCTAGCATGGATACTAACTTCTGAAATGTTGATGTGTCAAGGGGTTTAGTGAAAATGTCAGCTATTTGATTAGCTGTTGCTACATGTTTCACTTCAATCTTGCCTTTTTCATAGCAATCTCTTATGAAATGATACCTGATTTCAATGTGTTTGGTCTTTGAAAACTGAACAGGATTTTGAATGATGCTAATGGCAGATTTGCTGTCTACAAACAATGGTGTCTTGGTCTCTTTGATTCCATAATCAAGAAGTTGATATTGGAGCCATTGTATCGGTGATGTACAACTTGCAGCTGCAATGTATTCAGCTTCAGCAGTTGAAGTTGCAACAGATGTTTGTTTCTTTGATTGCCAGGACACTAGACAGTTTCCCAAGAATTGACAACCACCAGATGTTGATTTTCTTGACATTTTACACCCTGCATAGTCACTATCTGAAAAAGCTGATAACTTGGTATTGCTTGAAGCAGGATACCAAATTCCAAGTGTGGGAGTTCCTTTCAGATATCTGAAAATTCTTTTGACTGCAATAAGGTGTGATTCCCTAGGAGTTGATTGATATCTAGCACAGACACATGTTGAGAACATAATATCTGGTCTAGAAGCAGTTAGATATAAAAGGGAACCTATCATACATCTATACATGGTTTGATCAACCTGTTTTCCTTGATCATCTGGTTCAACTTGTGTGGTTGGTGTCATGGGAGTGGAACATGATTTACAGTCTTGTAAAGAAAATTTTTTTAATAATTCTTTAACATATTTTGATTGATGTATAAAAGTTCCATTTGTTTGTTGTTTAATCTGCAATCCCAAAAAGTACTGCAGTTCTCCCATTGTACTCATCTCAAATTTTGATTGCATGAGTTTCTTAAATTCATCACACAATTTTGTGTTTGTTGAACCAAAAATGATATCATCAACATATATTTGAACAAGTAAGACATGATTTCCAACATGTTTTATGAAAAGAGTTTTATCAATGGCTCCTCTTGTGAAGTTATTTTTGAGTAAAAAGGTTGAAAGTGTATCATACCAGGCTCTTGGAGCCTGTTTGAGCCCATAAAGAGCTTTGTCTAGTTTGTACACCCACTCAGGATGAGAAGGATCCTCAAACCCAGGTGGCTGACAAACATACACTTCCTCTTTTATTTTTCCATACAAAAATGCACTCTTGACATCCATTTGATAAACTTTTATTTTGTTGGAAATGGCATAGGCCAGAAATAACCTGATGGCTTCAAGCCTTGCAACTGGAGCAAAGGTTTCATCATAGTCAATTCCTTCTTCTTGAGAGTAACCTTGTACTACCAGTCTTGCCTTGTTCTTTATTATCATACCAGCTTCATCTTGCTTGTTCCTGAAAACCCATCTTGTGCCAATTGGTTGCTTGTTTGGTGGTAAGGGACAGATTTCCCAAACCTATTGCTTGTTGAATTGAAGCAATTCATCTTGCATTGCCTGCACCCAATTGTTGTCTTTGAGGGCTTCCTGGTACTTCTTTGGTTCCAACTGTGAAATAAATGCTGAGAATAGACAAAAGTTGGAAAGCTGGTTTCTTGTAAGAACACCTGATGCAATATCACCCATGATTTGATCAAGTGGATGGTCTTTGTGTTCGATCAGTTGTTGTAAACCACTGACAGGTGTTGGTGGCTCATGTTCTTCAAACAAACTACTGAGGTCTATTATATCTGGTTCAGCAGTTTCAGTGTCTTCAGTAGTTGCAGGTGCTGAAGCAGATGTTTGAGTTTGTCCTTCAGTATTTGTTGAATCAGAAGTTTGTGAAACTTCTGATGGTTTTGAAGTTGACTTAATGACTGTTTGAGGAGTCCATGGTGCTGGATCCTCATCATCAAACCTTTGATCACCATAATAAGTAGGTTTGGATGAAGTGACAGTCTTTTCAGGTTCAAAATGAAAGTTGTCAAGGTCAAAGAGTTCAGCACGATGTGCTGGAATGAGAGTGTGTTTTCACTCATTGAACTTGACATTCAGTGTTTCTTCTACTATCCTGGTTCTTGAGTTAAAAACCTTGTAGGCTTTTCTAGTTAAGGAATAACCAAGAAAGTAACCTGAGTCAACTTTGGCAGCAAACTTTGAAATAGATTCCTTGATGTTCAAGATGAAACATTGACACCCAAAAGCCCTGAAAAAGGAGATAAGGGGCTTCATGCCATGAAGAACTTCATAGGCAGTCTTTGAATGTCTCTTGACAACAAGAACTCTATTTTGAACATAACATGATGTGTTAACTGCTTTTGCCCAGAAGTATAAAGGTAGGCCAGAATCAGCTAACATTGTTCTTGCGCCTTCTATTAAAGTTCTATTCTTCCTTTCTACCACACCATTTTGTTCAGGAGTTCTGGCAACACTGAATTGTCTAATAATCCCTTTAGACAAACAGAATTCATCCAGAGTTTTGTTCCTGAACTCTGTCCCATTATCACTTCTAATGGTTTTGACAGGTAGAGAGTATTGCTTCTCCACTTGTAGAATGAAGAACTTGTTGATTTCAGCAGCCTCATCCTTGGAAAATAAGAAGAATACCCATGTAAATCTTTAGTAGTCATCAATGATGACTAAGCAGTACTTCTTTTTACCAAGGCTCATGATCTTTACAGGCCCAAATAAGTCCATATGGAGTAGTTGAAGACATGCAGTTGTTTTTGATTCTTCAATAGACTTATAGGAGGACTTATGCTGTTTTCCCTTTAAACAAGATACACAGTGTTCTTGACACTGGTATACTTTTAAGGGTAGACCTCAGACCAAGCCCATTTTTGTGACTTTATTTATGGTTTTAAAGTTCACATGGCCAAGTCTCCTGTGCCAGAGATCAGTTTCTGAAGTTGATGCCCTTGAGAAGAAACAGGCAGTGTTGTTCAGTACTTTGTCTTTTTCAATGTCCACTGCATAGACATTGCCACATCTTTTGGCAATTAACAAAGTATGATCTTCAATAATCTTCTCTATCAACTTCTGGCCTTCTGGTGATATGATCCTGCGTGCTGTCTTTGTGAAAAAGGAAGAATATCCTTTATCACACATTTGTGACACACTTAGCAGGTTGTACTCAAGGTTTTCAACCAGATTGACCTTGTCAAACTGTATTTTGCCAGAGGAGACATTGCCATGTCCTAGCACATATCCCTTAGCATTGTTCCCAAATGATACAGATCCATCTCTTTGACTAATAAAATTGTTTATCAGGTATCTGCATCCTGTCATGTGCATTGAGCCTCCACTATCTACATACCAAATGCTATTTAAGCCTCTGGAAACTCTCTGCACAAGATAGCAAATTAGTTAGATTTAGGAACCCAAGCCAGTTTGGCTTTGGGTTTGCTCTTGAGAACATTTACAGTTTGTTCTTGACCAAGTTTAGAAATCCATGTCTTTTTGGCAATGGATTTTGCATTAAGTACAATGGTGGTATCCTTTTGAGGACCACCATCAACTTTGGTCATCAGTAGTTGTACCATGTTCATCAGATCTTTAATCTCAGCAGTTTGTGAAACTGCTGATGATTTAGGTCTAACTACTGAAAGAGAATTTTGAGAAAAAGACTTTTGTTGAGATTTTGTCTTTTTCTGAGAAAGGGTTTTTGCTGGTTGTTGTTTCTTGGGAGAAAAAGTTTTTACATAATCATTTTTGATTTGTTTTCCCACAACCAGTTGTTGTTTTTTCTTGTTGAACTGAATACCCTTTCTATATCTGCAAAATTCTGTTTTGTGGTTGAACAGACCACAAATTTCACATTCTTTTGTCTTTTCTTTCAAAGACAAGTCTCTGACTGTTTTGATTGGTTTTAGGTCATCAGTAGTTTTCAGGTTCTCAACTCCTGATGTAGTTGAAACTACTGATGGCTTAAAGTCAGATTTAATCAGTACTTCTGAAGAACTTTCTTTGTGTGATTTTAGAAAGTTTTCATGGAAAGATGTGCATTCTTCCTCTTCAGAAGTTTCACCTGAAACAATTTTTCTCCCATCTTCAGTAGTTTTGGGAGAGAAATCTGTTGGTGTTTCAGTGTGATTGTACCCTATGCCAAACCTAACATTTGAAGCACTTTGTTTGTTTAGCAATAATTGGTACCCCTTACAAGATTCCACCCATTTTTCACATGTGACCTTGGTGTCAGCAAGCTCTTGTCTGACATTCCCTAGGTCATTAATCATTATTTTAATTTGTGCTTGGGTTTCAATAGCAGAGTTAGTCAATTTAGAAACTTCTTTTGTTTTTGCAGAAAGTTTTCTTTCTAAATCACATTTTATCTGAGTGAGTTTTCTCTCAGAATCATTAGCCTTTCCTTGTAAGTGCACATTTGTCTCTCTTATGAGAGCAAAAGATTCTTTGCATGAATTTGAACATAGTTTTGTCAAAGATTCTTTTGATACCTGTGACAAAGCAGATTTTGAGGAGCATCCCTCAAATGCCATTAAGGCAAAGTTCTTTCTGCCATTGTCAGGCTCTCCCCAGTTGATGTCAAACATTTTGTTGTCTGCATCAGGATTGCACTCTGTGGTGTCAAAAGGAAGACTGATCCAGTCAACATACCCTGAGGTAAATAGACTTTGTTGAGAGGGTTGTTGTTGCTGTGGAGGTTGTTGAGCAGCTGGAAAGGGAGGGATTGATTGTTGGCTCTGCATCTGTTGAGCAGGCATCTGTACATATTGTACTTGTGGCACATATTGGTGTTGTGGAGCTTGTGCCTGTACAAAATGTGCACTCCCTTGTGTTCCATTATTCCTGTTATAATTGGGGTTAAAATTGTTTCCAGACTGAGATTGGTTAAAGCCAGAGCTTCTACATTCTCTAGCAAAGTGTCCCAACTTTTGACACTTGTGACATCTAAGTTTAGATTTGTCAAAACCAATTTTTGTAGAACTGTTAAGTCCTGGAAACTTCCTTCCTGACCTTTTGTAAAATTTATTTGTTTTTAAACTTAACATGGCCAGTTGGTGCAAAATATCCATTTCTTCAAGGTCATCACTGCTGAAACTATTTAAGTCATCCATGATAAAACACATGTTATCAGCAGTTTGACCAAAGTCATTATTGTCATAACCTGGGAATGATCTTTCAGATGAGATCCCAACAGTTATGTCAATGTGGTCAAAAGATCCAAAACTATTTGAACAAGTTGGTGAGTCTTGTCCCAATAGTGTTGTACTACCAGGTAGATAGTCATCAGTAGTTTTACCAGGATTTTGTAACTTTTTCTTTTGATCAATTTCTCTCTCAAAAGTAAGTAATCTCCCATGAAGTTTTGTAAGAGTGAGGGAGCTAAAATCTGGTGAAGATCTTAAGACTATTGAGTATGTTTCCCATTTATCAGGTAAAGACCTTAAAAATCTATGAAGCATAGATACAGTTGTATAGGTCTGACCATTTAGTTTTAGCTCAGATATTAATGAGGAAAATCTTTCAAATTGTTGAGTTAAAGTTTCCCCATTAATGTGAGCAAAAGTTTCATACTGTTGAGCCAAGATTTCTCTGGTGTTGGCAATCACCTCTTCAGTTCCTCCAAACTGTTCTTTTAGGCAGTCCCAAAGCTCTTTGGCACTATCACAATGTAATAGGCCAGAATAGATTTCATTTGGGAGTGCCATTGCCAACATAGAAAAACCTTTTGCATCAAGCTCAAGTTTTAGGAAATCATCATCAGTATAGTCTTTAAGTTCTTTTGGAATCTCTTCCTTAGTTTCAAGATTTATATTTACTGGTTTATGAGGACCATATATCACAGATCTCCAACAACCTGTGTTGGTCTGTGACAAGGTATGTGCCATTCTCTTTTGCCATATGTTATATTCATTTCTTACAAGCATGGCAGGTTTAGTAGCAGAACCAGTATTATGAGGATCCATTTTAAAGAGTATTGATTTGTCAAATATCTCTTAAAGTGATGGATGTTGATAAAAGTGAGCTTATAATCCTTTATTGAATATCAATAAGAGCCTGTGTCTGATTCTCAATGTGTTAGATTGATATGTGATCAGATAAACCAGTTCTCTGATACCAATTGTTGGATCAGTAAGCTGCTCTTTTAGTTGAACTTGCTAGTTGACACTTAAGTGTTTAGCAAGTTCTTTGATGAGTGATAGCACAGCGGAATGTTTATAAGTTTAAAGCTACACTTATCAACAGGAGTTATTACTCCCACTGGATTCAAGAACAAATAAAGGAAAAGTGTTTATTGAGAATCTAAGTATTGAATGAGAATGAAATACTTTGACAGATTCTCAGTAAACACAAAATGGAAATAACAATAATAAGTGTTGAAGGATTTCTTGTATTAAAATCAATGTCTAAAACCGAGGGATGAACCCTTCTATTTATAGACTTTACAAATACATGAACCTTGCCAAAAGCAAGTTCAGAAACAAGTTGCAACAAGTTTTAGTCTTGGAACTTGTACATAAAGCAAAAAGAAACATTAAAGTAATAAACTACTGATATACAAAGGCGGTGGAAAAGATCTTCTGTAAGTACTGATGAATGGCAAACTACTGATGAGTAGTTTGTCTTCAGTAGTTCTTCAGTAGAAGTGTCTGGTTTGAACTTCAGAACTTCTGATGACTTTCTTCTTCAGTACTTCTGAATCTCTTCTTCAGCAGTTTGATCCTTCTTCTTCAGCAGTTCTATACTTAGAATATTTTGACAGAAGTGAATTAGACTAAGGTTTGCAAAAGTGGTTTCACCAATCCTTTTTGTCCTAACAAAATATTCTAGGGTGTCTACCGTCAAATCCATATTTTTATTTCATGATAAAACTATACACAAAAATTATGAAAAATCACACAATGTAACTATGTCCAGAAAATATCCACAACAGATCAGATTAGTATACAAATTCCCAAAAATTGTGTATTCTTCCAACAGGACGAATCCACCTGGAAAAGCCAAGTTTCTCAGATGTCGACCTACTTTCCAAATTTCATAACCTAATTATTTGTAGAACTCAAGTTATGGTTGTTTAAAGTTGACCCAAAATATTAATCCGAAAATATGATTAGACCTTTAATCAAAGAAAATTCAAAAACATATCAACCGATGTCCAATACAGATGATTTTGCCCATTATGAAAAGCTAAGACCTTGTACGACATATTTGTGCAACGTAATCATCAAAACAAGCACTTTAATGCTACGATACAGACTCTTCAAGTCGGCCTAAATATTCTGTCCAGGTTTTAATCATGCATAAACCCTAATTATAATCAATCATCTATGCATATATTCGATCAATAACACCCAACAATCATCATACGACATCAATAAGACATAATCTGTGTAGAAACACGAAAGTGCGACTAGTGTTATGGAATTGCGAATCCTAAATATATTGCTGATTACGGATGGTCGAATGTGGTTTTCAGAAGGTCGAAGGTAGAATAGGATGGTCGAAGGAGGCTCTGGGAGGTCGAATGTAAGTTTGGATATATATATATGTCTTGGTTCGCCCACTATGAATGGTCGAACCTGCACATTCGACCAAGTCAATTGGGCGAATGTGTAGGTCTATATAAGGCTGAATCATTTTTTGAATGTGGTAGTTAGTCATTTTGTTTACCTCTCAGAGTGTGTTTCTCCCTAGGGTTTTTGTCAAGTCTGTAACTGAATTATATCATTATAAACAAGCTTTCAAAGTGTAAATGATTATGATTATGAATGAAATGAATGTGTTTATGATGATTTGTGTGTTTTGGTAGTTTTATTATCATTTCGTGATCAATTCAGGGATTCCGCACCTGAAATGAACTTGTTTGATCATATTCTTTGTTTGAATAGCCGATCCATTGCCCATACAAAGTGGTATCAAAGCCATAAGGATCAAACAACCACGAATTGATAATATTTCAGTTGATTTGGACCCAATTTTGATCAAAACTTTTCTGTTTTTCATTGAACATTTGAAATTGGTGATAATTGATTGATTTGAACTTGTTTTCATGGATAAAATTCAAAATTCTCTTTGTTAAACTTGTTCCAAATCCAATCCGAAGCAAAACATGCATAAGATCATCAATTTTCATCAACATTTGAAAATTTTGGATTAAAATAACTGATTTTCAAAGTATAACCGTTTTTCAAAATGGAAGGGTCGAACCTAGGGAGATTTGGTCGAGAGTGGAGTTTTTAGGTCGAACCAGGGAATTTTTGGTTGAACGTGGAGTGATATTTGGTCGAACCTAGAAATTTTTTGTGTGTTGTTGTTCATTCGACCATCAGTTGTACATTCGACCAATCGGGTGGTCGAAAGTGGGTTAACTTGGTCAAAAATGAAACGAGTCTGTTATTTTCTACATTCAAACCTTGTCAAACGGTCGAATCTAGATTAAATTCCACATTCGCCCACACGATCATTGCAAACGGTCGAACGTAAAAACTGTTGTTAAAATTTTCTAATCGATTCGTGTTTTATCGTTTTCAGACGATATATGGAACTTTCCTTCAACACCACGACCTAATACAACACCACAACAGCAGACAACTATGGATCCTTGGTCGGTGGCTGCTCAGAAGACTAGTCAACCATCTCAACCGATTAACTATTTGGCGATGACTAGTTCGATGCCCCAACAAGTTGCACAACCACAACCTATGGCTGATTACTGGGGAGTTGCAGCAGCGGCGGTACACTCTCAGACTACCAATGCGATTTCGACACTTATTCATGACTTATCTTCGGGTAGTGGGAGTCGTCCACCAAAGTTGATGGAAATGATGGACTACAACCAATGGAAGACCAAGTTCAAGATTCATCTAGAGGGAATGGGATTAGAAGGAACGGAAGCTTGGCAAATGATTTCTAAGGGGTATGTTGCTCCGGTTTTGGAGAACACTGGAGAGCCGATTCCATTATAGAGTCTTGCTGAGGACGAGAAGAAGAAGTTTGCGGTGGAAAAGAAGGCGTTTTCCCAACTGTCACAGGCCATTAACACTGATCTCTTACATCAGTTTGGGTCGTGCACGACTTCTAAACAATTATGGTATATGTTAAGGAATCGTCACGATGGAAATGAGAAGACGAGAAAGCTTAGAATGGAGGAGTTAAGAAAAGAGTTTGAGAATTTCAGCTATATGGTTAATGAAAAGCTGAAGGAGTTGATTCCGAGGTATTGTCACTTATTGACTGAACTTTCAAGTTATGAGATCAATATACCGATGTTTGAGCTGGTGGACAATTTCGCTGATGCATTGCCACCGTACTGGAATCAACACATCGAGGTTCTCAAGGAGAAAGATGCATACCAATACTGGACCATCAATGAGTTTATCCAGAAGCTTGAGAATAAAGAGATGGAAGAAAAGAGGAAGGCGAAAAGAGCACAAGTTCCTCAGAATCCAGAGTTATACCATGGCGGTACATCTTCATCTCTAGCTAGTTCAAGTTCTAGTACTACTGTTTCTCCACACATTGCTTGTGTATCAAGTATTGTTAAACCACCCAAAGCCCCCATAAACTATCTTGCTCAAACTTCATCTTATACACCACCATCATACCCTACTACTTACATCCCACCATTTTCACCGATGCAACAAGCTTCTTGTTATTCTCCAAATATAAACCAACCTCAACAACAATCCTACATTCCTCAAATGAATCAAACCCAAATGAAACCAAGTCAACCTAATCAGAGCCCAATTGTGTTGGAGACTTCAAACTTGAACAATGTTACTGTTGAAGTTGCACAGCAACATGTAGCATTGGTTTCTGCTATGATCGCTTCTTATAACGGGTTAGTCGCTAGTCAAATTGGTAACAACAATCTAACGAGTGAAGACTATGCGCAAATTGACAAAGAGGAGATGGAGCTCATTGACATCCAGTAGGCGTTTGCTAGTGTCATGAGGCAAGCGACTGAGTTCATTGAGAAGACGGGCAGAACTGATCTTTCTACTTCTCCAAACACCACATATGGCTTCAACAAAGCCAAAGTTACATGTTTTAACTATGGTGGGAAAGGTCACTTCAAGAGAGAATGCACACAGCCAGCACAACAGGGAAACAGAAATCCTTTCAACACCAACTACCAGAACCGTCAAAAACAGGTATCATATCAAAGTCAAAACAACTCTAATTTTCAACCACAAAACAAATACCGAAATCGCCAAAACACCTCACCAAACAATACTGTTAGACAAACCACTACACAAAATCAGAACCAAAATCAAACACCACACAATCCAACCAGAACTATCATTCCTATTTCTACACCAAACAGCCAAACCCAACCAGATAACTAGAACCAGGCTTTGGTGATCCAGAAAGATGAGGGATTTGATTAGACTGGTATGCAACTTGGTGTTGAAGAGATTACTGCTGGTAATGTGGCGTGTGTTGCCCAAAAGATGGATTTGGATGAGCCTGTGTCAGTTGAAGATGTTTTGGTGACTGAGAAGATATATGAGGTGAAGATTGAAGAGTTGAGTGAAGAAAGTCATGATTGTGTTGAAAAGAAGTCGGGATTGATTCTTGACTCTGTTACTGATATTCCTGAAAGATGTGATTCAGCTTATTCTGATACGGAGAGCGATTCTGATTCTGAAGCTAGTGTTAACTCACTAGATGATGATATCGATCAACTTCTTGCCGAAGCTGATTTTCTGATGATGCGCAAATCATGCATAGTGGATGATGTTTTTACCAGAATCGACTATTCTAAATTCTTTGCTGGAAAGGAAGCACACTTTGCATTGATGGCGATGACTAAGCCTCCAAAGCAGGTAAGTTCTGAATCTAATTTAGATATGAATAGTGAGAGGTATTGTGGTGCATGCGATAGATTGACAGAGGATAATAAGCAACTCAGGGTTCAACTTGAGAGTGCTAAGATCAACTGTCAATCGTATAAAAAGAAGCACGAGAATTCAATAAGGTGCTTGATGGTTACAAGAAAGACATTTCAGATCTTAAAAAGACTTTATCTTTGAAACAATTAGCCATTAATAATTATATCAATGAATTAGAAAATACAAAACTTGAAATGGCTACCATCAAGTGCTTTGCAGAAAAGGTCAACAAGAAACTTGAAAGCTATAAGCACATTGCATATGTTGTTGACCATATTATTGAGGAGCCTTCACAGTCAATTAGTGCAAACTACAAGGTCGTCCCATCTCCTGGGTTATTTGAAAACCATACTTTGCATTCAATAACACCAGAGAGCTCAGTTAAGTCTGACTCTACATCGGATGATGAGTCTAACACCTCTAGTGTGTGAGACCCTAATTCTGATGTTAGATCTATTTTGGGACTAAATGATGAAGGTGTGATTGCTGTAACTGATGATTCCGACTCTGAGGATGACAAATCTAAGAAGGTGTGTGATATTCTTGCTGAAAATCACATTATTACAAATGAACCAGTGTCACCATCTCAGATTATGCATCCAATGGCTAACGCTCATCGAGCGAATCAATCAGTTAAGCATGTTGAGAAAAATGAACAATGTGACAAACCCGTCAAAGTTTTCTATCGGATGGAAGGATCCAATAAGATAATTTATGACGAGGAATATCCAATCAAATTTGCCAACTATTCCAAGATTGAGAAAATTTGGCAGGAGAGTACCATTTGGTTCCCAAAGCATGAGCGAACAAATGATGTACCTCCAGAGGTTTTAAAGAAAATTTATTTGGATATTCCAAAAGAACCAAAGGTTCATGTCACAGAGTTTATCAAGCCAAAAGAGAAGGCTAATAGTTTTCTTGAGCCGACTTACTCCAAGGACCCAGCTCCTGAGAGTCTTAGAAGAAGGTGTGTGGATGATCAATATCCTATCACTACATATGCTAAGTCGAATGCCAATAACAACTTTGAGGAATATCGTGCGTGTTTTAAGTGCGGGGAGAGAGGGCATTTACTTGCTCACTGCCTGTATGTTAGGCACAAAAGGCATGAGGTTGAAGTGAAGCATAAATACCAGAGTCCAGTCGATAATCATTGTTATCCACAAAGACGATTTGTTCCTCAACCATCAACGTTTTATAACCAAAGCAGATATTTTCAAAAGAGGGAAAATCGTCAGATGACATATGACCGTCGTAACCGGATAGCCATGGAAAAACCTCTTAAGAAACCTGTGGTGAACACAACTGTTGACAAGCAAAAGTTACCTGTAAAACTAGCAGTCAAACCAACAGTTGGACCGGTCTCTATTAAATCAGAGAAGGTAACCAAGAAAGTTTCCTTTAAAGACGAAGTAAAGAAACCGGTTGAGATCCCAAAATCTTAGATCCGGATCTTGAAACGTTCCGAACAGTACTGGTCACCAAAGGGTTCTCAAGGTGCTTCATCTTCAAAAGTGAATGAGAAATCTGAAACTGAAAAAGATTTAATTGATCAGAAAAAGATCAATTCAAATAAATCTGTTTGTGAGAAAGAATCTTTGAAACTCAATGTTCAAAGACCCAAGACCAAGAAGGCTTGGGTCCCCCGAAAAATCTAATCTTTTACTTGATATGTGCAGGGAGCTTCAGCTGGCCCTGTGAGCAGTCTTTGGATTGTTGACAGTGGAGCTTTTGGTCACATGACAGGGGATTTATCGCTACTGTTTGACATCAGAAATATCAATGGCGGATACGTAGCGTTTGCCGGGAATAAAGGAGGATACATTACTATGGAGGGTAGTGTGAGTAATGGGATCGTAAGTTTTGAGAAGATTTCGTACGTGAAGCAAATTGATTATAATCTGCTCAGTGTCAGTCAGATCTGTGATAAGCAGTTTTCGGTATTCTTTGATGACAAATCTTGCTATATACTCAAGCCAGGATTCGTACTTCCAAAAGAGTGGGTTATGCTAAAAGCACCGAGAGTGAACAATTTGTACATTCTCGACATGCCAAAAGCTATGACTACTCAAGGCCAAGTCACGTGTTTCCTCTCCAAGGCTACTGAAAAAGAATCAATCATGTGGCATAGAAGGATGGGACACATTCACCTTAGAAAAATGAATAATTTGGTGAAAATGAACTTGTCGAAGGCGTGAATGTTAAACATTTCCATTTGAATGACAAGTATGTGAGTTGCAAGAAAGGAAAGAAACACAAGCAATCCCATAAACCAAAGAAAGTCAATTCAGTTGAACTACCACTTAAGCGTTCGCACATGGATCTGTTCGGACCGGTCAAGTGTAGAAGTCATGCTGGTGAATTGTACTGTCTTGTGGTTACAGATAACTATTCCAGATTTTCATGGGTTATGTGCTTGCATCATAAGAGCGACACGTTTAATTATCTGAAGGTTCTGTTCACTCGATTTGAATATATCTATGGTCTGAAGATCAAGAGAATTAGGAGTGATAATGGGACGGAGTTCAAGAATGCACAGATGGATGCTTTTTGTGAAGACAAAGGAATTCATCATGAATACAGTGCTCCGTATACCCCTCAATAGAACGGTGTCGCAGAACGCAAAAACAGGACTCTTTATGAAGCGGCGAGAACAATGCTTGCGGATTCCAACCTTCCGGTAATGTTCTGGAATGAAGTCATTTACGCAGCTTGTTATACTCTCAATCGTGTATTAACAGTGAAGAAGTTTGGAAAAACTACTTATGAGCTGTTGAACCGACGAAAGCCGAACTTAAAGTATCTAGAACCGTTTGGAGCCCCGTGTACAATGCTTAATCCATCTGAAAAGTTCGCACCAAAAGTTGAAGAAGGATTCTTTGTTGGATATGCAACCCCACTCAAACGGGTATTCAACAAAAGAACTCGTCAGGTAGAGGAGTGGGCTAATGTTGAAGTTCAGCGGTATACTCAGAATGTACAGGGTAGCGGTTCAGACTGGATGTTTGATTACAAAGATTTCTTTGAATCATTCAATCTAGATAGCTTGGTTGAAGAGGCTGTATTACGATTATATTACGAGTGTGAAAATGCAGTGACATCACCGTTGGTGCGTCCGATCACCGTAAACCCCCAAACAGCTTCTAATGATACCAATGCTCCTGCAGCTGAAGAAGAGGTATTTCAGGAAGCTTCCACGACTCTTAATTCATCGGAATCTGAAAATGACGATGATGTTACAAGTGAAGCAGTTCCAGATATTTCTACAGAGACACCTCCAGTGAACCCAAATCCAAATGGTGCTTCATCATCAAACTTGGGTAATGATTTGGATTCGACAGAGAATTTGACTACTCGGACGGGAGTACAAGTACTTGATTATCTGGAATCCCGGATTCATCCGCTCGAGCAGGTTATTGGTGATCCTGGTAGCAGTGTGATGACGCGAGGTCAATTGAGGAATGCAAACTCACAAGAAAACCTTGGCGCTCTTGCTTTATATGCCAAAATTCAAAAATCAGGTTTTCAAAATGACTAGTCATTTGCTTGTTATGTTTCGCAGGTCGAGCCGCGGACATACAAGGATGCTCTTTTGGATGACGCTTGGGTAGAGGCTATGCAAGAGGAGTTATTACAATTCCAGAAACTTGGAGTGTGGACACTGACAGATTTACCTCCAGGATGGAAAAAGATAGGAATTAAATGGGTGTTTAAATGTAAGAAGGATGACAGAGGAGTGATTGTTATGAACAAAGCTCGATTGGTCGTACAAGGCTTTCATCAAGTGGAAGGAATCGATTATAACAAGATTTATGCACCGGTTGCACGCTTAGAAGCTATCCGCATGTTTCTGGCATTTGCATCTTACAAGAAATTCAAGGTGTATCAAATGGACGTTAAAAGCGCGTTTATTTATGGTGTGGTCAAGGAAGAAGTTTATGTAGGTCAACCACCAGGCTTTGAAGATCCTATTCACCGGGATAAGGTCTACGTTCTAAACAAAGCTCTCCATGGGTTGCACCAGGCTCCAAGGCAATGGTATGAGGAGCTGAGCTGAGCACGTATCTTCAATCTAAAGGATTTAAACGAGGTTTGGTAGATTGAACACTGTTCACAAAACGAACAGGAGATGACTTGCTTCTAGTGCAAATTCATGTTGATGACATTATTTTTTGTTCTAATAATGAACTTTTGTGCAGAGAATTTGAACGTGTGATGCAAGAAAAGTTCAAAATGAGTGCAATGGAAGAGATGCAGTTTTTCTTAGGCTTGCAGGTGGATCAAAGAGCAACGGGGATCTTTATTCACCAGACCAAATATGTTTTTGAAGTCTTGAGCCGATTCCAGATGGATGATTCGAAGCCGATGGATACCCCGATACAACCTAATCACGGGATTGGTGTTGACGCTAAGGGGGAGCTAACTGATCCTTTTACATACAGAGCAATCGTCAGATCTCTGATGTACCTCACCGCATCTAGACCAGACATAATGTTCGCCACATGTCTTTGTGCACGTTATCAATCGAAGTCGAAACAGAGTCATTTAGCAGCTGTTAAACGTATCCTTAGATATCTGAAGGGTTGTCTGTCAAGAGGACTATGAAACCCTAATGATGATAATTTTGACCTAATTGCTTTTAGTGATGCAGATTGGGGAGGCTGTGACAAAGACAGCAAATCCACAACGGCTGGATGCCAGTTTATGGGGAGCAGGCTCGTGACCTGGCAATGCAAGAAACAAACTGCAGTCGCCTTATCAACATGTGAAGCAGAATACGTCTCAGCATCAAGCTGCTGCTCACAAGTTCTCTAGATACAACAACAGATGGTGGACTACGGTTTGCAATTTCTTAAAACCCCGATTTACTGTGATAATGAGGCCACAATTGCATTAACAAAAGATTTAGTCAATCACTCGAAAGCTAAATATATCCGGATCAAATATCATTTTATCCGTGATTGTTACGCAAAAGAGTTGATCGATATGGTCAAAATCCACACTGACTATCAACGTGTAGATCTTTTTACCAAAGCTTTTGATAAATCAAGATTTGAATATCTTTTAAAAGCTAACGGTATAAAAGAAAAACAAGACTGATCAGCACCTCGGTTTATCGCTTTTTAGTTTTAGTTTTTACTACTTTTCAGAAAAATACAAAAACCCAAAAATGTTTTATATTTTTTTCGGTAGAGTTTATTTTCAGAAAAACCAAAAACATTGATAAATTCAAAAATCCATAAACATTAGAAAATCCAAAATGATTTCCAGGAGAAAAAAGGGGAAATGATAGTATATCAGTGGAGATCTGACACATGCTAAAGAAGTGTAATGCAATATAAGGCGTGTGTTTGAGTCTGTGTGATGTGTTGACAGGCTTCGTAGACTTATTACTGCGTGCCTGATACATACATATCAAACGAATTGTTGTGTGGATGAACTCCTCATGGGCATATGGTCTTAGTACCGTAATTTCGTTTGATAGGGTATTTGTACAAAATTCGGAGGTTTCGGGTCGTTATGTTATTAGTTATATGGGGATAGCCTCTCTGATCTTCTGCTGTAAGTCATTACGGACCTAGATCAGACAGGGTGTCTTTATAAAAGAGCTATAAAGCCAAATCCTAAAGTTACCGAATTGAGGAACTTTCAATGGATGACGATAATCAAAGATTATCTAATGCATCGTATCCAATCAATGATGCAAATCATGATTGATATTATCCCTCAACCTCGTAGAGTGCACAAGTTACTTTGTAGCATTGATTTGCTGACCTGTATACCTCTGTGCCTCATACCTTGTAAATTACAGATGACGAAAGCATAATCACGCGTTACAATGAGTCTTTGTGCATTTACTTCTTGATACGGTTGTATGTCGTGTGCGTGGGAACCACAGACAATTGAGTTTATACTATAAATAATAGTATCAGTCAAAAGCACTGCACAACAGTCTGCATGTGAGCTTATGTGGATCACAATATCAGCAGTTGCCAGATCACACATTGTCTTTAATGATAATAAATCAAAAGATCAACGGTGTGATCAGATTTCTCAATAACTAAGATGATCCCCTTACCGGAAATCACAAAACATTTACTAATGGTGGTTGATGGTGATTTTCTAAGATCTTTATTTTTCTGCACACCTTAAAACCCCGGAAATCACAAAACATTTACTGATGGTGGTTGATGGTGATTTTGAATAAGATCTTTATTTTTCTGCATTTTTCATTTCTCCTAAAAAATACAAAACTCAAAAAGATTTTAGGTGTGTTTTAACAAAAATTTTAGAAAATCCAAAAGATTTTACATTTTTATCTTATTTTTGATAACTGATGGTGGTTGATGGTGATTTTCTAAAGCTTGATGGACCATTTGAGTTTTGTCATCTTTAAAATGAGAAATAATAAATGCCGGATGCTTAAAAGTTGAGAAAAATATTGAACGGGACTCGATTTTGAGATTTGGTAAAAAGTTTAAAAATTCCAAATTTCATTCGCCCCTTCGATGGGTCGATTGTGGAATTTTTGCTGCTCATTCGAACCTTTCAAACGGTCGAATGTGAGTGTTCTTATGTTATTTTCACATTCGAACCATTTGTCTACATTTGAACCTTTAAATAGGGTCGAAGGTGGACGAATTTTCACATTCGCCCTACACGTTAGGTCAAATGTGGAGCCTATAAAGACCATATCTGCACATTCGATTCTTATTCAAAAAAAAAATTTAAATTCTGAGATAAAGGAACCTTGTTGCTCGTGTTTTAAAAATCCTATCATTGTGATCTCTAATTCTTGCTGATCATTTTAAGTCATTAATTGCAGGTATCCATCCAGTAACACAGTCAGAATCATCGTTTCTTTGTTCGAACCCTAGCATGAATCAAAATATGTTTTCTGACCAATAATTGTGACAATTCTTGTTAAGGATTTAGTGTTTAAGTGTTTTAGGGGGAGAATATACAAAAATCCAGGGTTTAAACATCACTGATTAGTCAATTGATTGTTTAAAAGTAAACACATAAACACTGAATAATAATCAAAATTGTTGATTGGGAAAGATTTATCGGCCATATTAGATGCTTTACAAATCAAAATGGCATGTTAAAACACTCTGAATCAAAATCTGCAATTTGAGAAGATGAACAGACACATTCGCCCAATTTCAAACGGTCGAATATAGTTGTTTAAACGGTCGAAAGTGGAACAAAATGGTCGAATGTACATTTTGAAACACTGATTTTCACATTCGAACCTTATATTCCACATTCGAACCCCATTTTTCACATTCGTACCTTCGTTTGGTCGAATGTAGATTTTCAAAATCAAAAATTTCATGTTTTGGTTATTTTGTCTGTTTTTAACGTGTTTTCTTGATTTGTTTTGCAGTTTAACCATGTCTGAACAACGGAGTACTGATATTCCCGCAGGATATTCAGAAAATGCAGCCGAGAAGAAGCAAGTAGAAGATTTACCGTTTGAAGAAGCGCACAATTGCTGTGCTTATCTGGCGATCTAAAGAAACATACCGAATTCACCGGTATTGTTGACTTTTTGAAGAGAAGACGTGTGATTGTTGCTATTGCTACTCCTACTATCATATACAGAGATCGTCAACAAGAATTCTGGACTAATGCCAGAATGGATTATTGGAACAACGAATCTGCTATCGTTAGTACGATCCAGGGGGAGTTTGTGATCATTTCTGAAGACGATATCAGAGAAGCATTGAAGCTGAAAGATAAGAAGACTGGTCCGAGAGTTCTTTCTTAGATTGAGCAGAGAAAGTGTTTCCTAAGAATGAAGTACAATGGACCGATTACTGATGGTTCATTACACAAAGGAAAGTTGTGCCCGCAGTTCAAGTATCTTGCTCACGTCATGTTACATGTCTTTGGATCAGTGAGTGGAGGTTATGATGTAATGAGAAAGAGTATTAGCTCTTTGATGGTTGCCCTGATCTTGAACAAGCCTTTCAATGTATCTGGAATGATACTTGAACATATGCTGGAACCACTAAGAGGATTAAAGAATAAGAAGTTTTTGTTATATCCGAGATTCCTGCAAATGATCTTTGATGAAATTTACAAGAATTTGAGAAGAGATCCTACTCAGAGAGTCGTACAGGATCACATGAATCTGAATACATTAGTAAGAATGAAGGGTTATAAAGGCGTGCCAATGAATGAGAGACCACCATTGAAGAATTTGTTCCGTCACATGATCAATCCAGGATATGAAGATCCAGGTACTGATAAAGTCAAGCATGCTAACAGTGAATCTGATGAAGACAATCCACTATGTCCTGTTGATACTGATGCAAAAAGAAAAGGCAAGTAGTGAATGTTAGTGCAAAGAGTGGCAAAGGAAAAGGGAAAGAAAAAGAGGATGATATTGTAAAACCACCAAAGAAGAAATCTCGTAGACAGAAGAGTGTTGCGAAGAAAGGTACACACTTGGTTGATGAAGAATCAATGGATTCAGAAGAAACACAGGTTGAAGAGAGATGGGATTCTGACAATGAGACTGTAAAGTCCACCACGCCCAAGGCCACTATGGTTGGTGAGTCTGAAAGTCTAAACAAGTCTTTAGAAGAACAAAGTTTGAAAAGTTCGATTGCGTTGGATGATATTGATGAAGGTTTGGGATTGGGATCTGAAGATTTTGGAGGATCGCCAAAGACTGGAGAGAAACAGAAAAAGCCTATATACAAGAAGAAAGCAAAGGCTGATGAAATTGTAAAGCCAATGCAAAAAAGAGCTAAAGACATTGAGTACTTAATTGCAGGAAAGAACGTGCCTGCAGTATCAAGCTCTAAATCTCCCATGACATCCCCAGTGGCAAAGAAACAGAAAACATCATCTGCTGCTGAGCAATCTGAATTGCAAACTGATGATTTTAATGCTGCTTTAGATAGAGTCTTGCAAAAGCTGAAGAAACAAAAGACTCCAGTTGCTGAAACTTCAACATCAAAGGTTGCTGTAGATAGTGATGTGATGAATGCAGTAAACCAGAAGCTTGCAGATATGATGAAAATCCTTAATCAGTAACAAGCAGAGATTGAGCAGTTAAGAAAGAATGACAAGAAGATGCTGGATGTAGTTATCTCTTCACAGGAAAATCAAGAAGGTTTGCAAGCTAAGATTAAACAACTTCAGAAAGAGAATCAGAAGTTATTGTTACATGAGCAGAGAAATACGAGAAGGTATATTAATTTGAGAATTGAGAACAAAAAGCTGAAAGAAACCAACAAGAGCATGAATAATCTGATAAAAGATCTAGACTCAAAAGCTCCACAACTGAAAGCTGGAGAGGAAGATAAAGATCCTGAAGAAGAACATGTTGATTTTGAACCATCAGATGAAGAAGAAGATGATGATGAATTGGATGAGGATGCCGGTGATGCTCCTAAGAAGAAAGATGATGGTGATAATGATGGTTCAGGTGATGGTAATAGCTCTGCTGGTAGTGATGATGATGCCGATGATGATGATACTGACAAATATAAGTATGAAAAGAGGGGATCAGGAAAAGATGCAGGAGAATCTAGTTCGAAAGATGTTGGTGGCACTACTGACGATGATAATATTTTCTAGAACGAGAAAATCAGAGCTTTATCTGAAGAAGATAAGAAGTTATATCGCCAGATGCTGACTGATATAGTCTGGACGATTGAGATGACTGGTAGATTTCCAGAAATATTTGAGTCAAATGATATGCATTTTGAACATGAATATAATGATCCTGATCTGGAAGACGGAGAAGTTTCTGCAGCCGTATCTAAAGAGATATTAGAGGGACTGGCTAAACAGGTTGGTAAATCTCTAGAGGAGTTGATGAGTGAAAATGAAATACCGAATATACCTGAGAAAGAAGCAGGTAATCACTCTGATGATAGAGATGTTCCAGTGTTTGAAGAGGTAGAGATGGAAGATATTACAAGTGAGGAATATCCATAATACTTTAAGAATGATAAAGATTCTGGATTTCCTGAATTTTCTGATGAGTTTTTGAGCCGGCTGAGAAACTTGCTCGTGAGAAGAGTAAAAAGTTCGTTGAAGAAGTGTTTAAGAATTCAGATTGTCAGAAGCCAAATGTTGAACAATCTGATGACGTGAAAGAATTGATGAGAAAACTTAAAGAAAAAGAAGCTAACCGCCCTAAGACTGAAGTTCAGGGTAGTTTCTACAAATTCCACAACGAACTATTCAAAGGAAAAGCTCTCGGATGGAAGTATTTGAGACAGCTCAGGTGTGTCGGTGTGAAGTGGGAGAAAGGAATTCTGTACTTTAACAGATTCCATGTTATAAAGACACTACCATATTGGGTTGTTCGTGATATCTGCAGACATGAAATGTCAGGTGCCTCAGTAAACAACCATCTAGTTGGTTACTTTGCAGATCGCATGGCGAGAGAGAGCAGAACGAAGTGGAATGTGTTTACCCCATAGTATCCTAAGAGAATTGTTCACAAGAAGGAGAAAGATGAGATAACGGGGTTGCACAAGGTTACTTTGAAGTATAAACCACCGACTGTTTTGAAACACATTCCTTTGATGCCTATTCAACAACATTTTTCGAAAGATTTTATGTGGTGGTACTACGACTGGAAGACAACAGAGGCTATTATTGTTCTGAAGGATGGTATGAAAGATTTTAAGAAAATTCATATCTTTGACCCGAGTGGTTGATCAATTGCTCGCACGAGGACATTATCTTGTTATATTATAATCCGATTTATTGTGAAGAGAAAGACAGCGAACAGGCAGCTAAATACCAACGTGTGGTATTCTTATGTTTTGCGTGGGATGTCAATGCGGGTTGTGACTTTGATAAGAAGCTGGGGAAGTTTGTTCAGATACAGAATGTTGAAAAGAAGAAACCAAAGAAAACTCATGAACCAGTGATGACGAAAGAACAAAAGAAGTTATTACATATCAAACTGATGAACAAGACTATGGATGAAGAGCGAAGGCTGAAGCAATTCAAGCAATAGTCGAGGGGGAGTTTGTAGATACACGAAAGGGCGACTAGTGCTATTGAATTGCGAATCCTAAAATATATTGCTGATTACGGATGGTCGAATGTGGTTTTCAGAAGGTCGAAGGTAGAATAGGATGGTCGAAGGAGGCTCTGGGAGGTCGAATGTAAGTTTGGATATATATATGTCTTGGTTCGCCCACTATGAATGATCGAACCTGCACATTCGACCAAGTCAATTGGGCGAATGTGCAGGTCTATATAAGGCTGAATCATTTTTTGAATGTGGTAGTTGGTCATTTTGTTTCCCTCTCAGAGTGTGTTTCTCCCTAGGGTTTTTGTCAAGTCTGTAACTGAATTATATCATTATAAACAAGCTTTTAAAGTGTAAATGATTATGATTATTAATGAAATGAATGTGTTTATGATGATTTGTGTGTTTTGCTAGTTTTATTATCATTTCGTGATCAATTCAGGGATTCCGCACCTGAATTGAACTTGTTTGATCATATTCTTTGTTTGAATAGCCGATCCATTGCGCATACAATCTGATCAAAACCTTACAAAATACATGTTAAACATCATCAATCATAAACCCTAGAAACCTAAAACATCAAGAACATCTTATATCATGCAACACATTCAATAACAAATGCATAACATCATGCTTAACCCATTAAATCTCTATTAAAATCAAGTTTTAATCATTATGAAAACATTTCAGACCTGGAAAAACTTTGTTATGATGCTTATAAACATGTTAAAGAAGATTAAAACACAAGGGATTGAATGTTATACCGAAAGCACATCAAGATCACCAACCGAAGACCTTCTACGCCGCCTGAATGATGTTCTTGGCAGGTGTTAGGGGATGTATTTTTCATCGGAGAGGTGTTGGGGATGATTAGGGTCAAGGTTATGAGGTACTTGGGGCTTAAGATTGCTTAAATAAGTGTTTAAAGTCGGTTTCATGCAACAGACACGCCGAACGGGCCGTTCGGATTGAGTGAGCGACCGCTCACTCATCTGTGGTCCGTTTCGCGTGGTCTGGTCAAATGTATTGCATGTTTTCTTCGATGTTTTTGCTATTTTGGACCATATCAAGCATAACCCTATGTATTAGACCCCAACCCTCCTAACGGTTCGTCGATTACGGTTTTTAATAACGCGTTTAATTTATGTTCACATAATCACATACAGTTTACACATATATTCACAGAAACACGTAATTGCAATCAATATCAATTAATTAATCCACAATTATCTAATTTCACAATTCACCAATGTTCAGGGTTCGATACTCGTGTATGTAGTTTTGTAATTCCCCAAATTACCACTTCATGCAGCTATTAACCTATAACTGTGCAACGTGTGATTCATCTAGCTAACCCTAGTTAAGTAGAATGCAAGGATTGTAAGTAGAAGTAACTAGAGTTTTGTTAAAGTAAGAACCTAAAATTGCGGGATATCACACTGAAGATAATAAAGTACATCCTGAGGATGTATTGAGGATTTTGCACTAGGGACATCCTGAAGATAAAGAAGTGCATCCTGAGGTTGCATCAAGGATTTTGCACTAGGGACATCCTTGAGATGATTTAATTTGTTTAAAGGCTAAGGTATGGTTTAATTGTTTAATAGGTTATTTTGGAGATTGTTTGCTGACTCATCTAGAGTTTAAGGTATACCTATATTAATTTTCTTTTCTATCCTATTGTTTGTGTGTTTGTCATAAATTATAATAGGGATAACAAAGGAAATTGCACAAGATGTAAACCTAAAAGATTGCCATTTTATTTATTTAGAAGTATGTTAACCCTTGGCTTCATCCAAAACCAAGACCCATTCACCAGATGTCAACATTTATAGGACATGTCAGAGAAGAATAGGGTTGCGTCCTAAAAATACAGTATCCCTCCACCCCAACCTTCTGATTGTTTAATTATAAACCAAAAAAAGGAAATTGTTTTGGAATTTTTCACAAGCTACCAACCCTAAAACTACCACATAATATCCTATAAAAGTGGGCTCAGGCCTAGGTATAATTACCCTAATTGCCCACTGTAGCTTCTGCCTCCTTGGTTATCTCCAGGACGGTCTGATCAGGCTCCAATGTTGCATCCTTACCAGAAGGATCTTCACCTTGTTGAGTAAGAGCATATACCACCTCTTTGCCACCCAAGCTCATAATCTTTGCCTGCCATGCCTCAACATCCCACTCAGCGCGGTTGAAGTTGGGATCATTGGCTTGGAGGATTATCTTCACCCTGGATTGGTTGACAGAGATGGTAGCAAAATTGATCATCCCTTGCCTGTACTCCTCCAACTCCTTCTCGTGATCATCAGCCAACTTGATCTTCTCAGTAAGTAGCTTTTTCACTTCAGCCACCATCTTGGACAGTTTATCTTAAAGATGCTTCCCTTTAGTAAGGGAAATACTCCTTGTATCCTCAAGGGTAGCAGTAGTCTCCAAGAGTTGGGCTGACATCTCATCTAGAGATTTGAGTACATGCTCATGACCCTGAAACAAAAGGAAACAACAGGTAAGTTTTCTAAAAACTATTTTATTAAATAAATTATTAAGATCCTCAGGATATAACTATACCTAGAGATGGAAGTGAGAGATCTTGACTAAGGCATCCTGAGGGGTGAGACTCTCAAAGGGGGATACTTCAGAGCTTGTAGCAACAACAACAGTATTCTTCCTTTTCTTGGAAGCATGGCATTAGGTTTGGGAGGAGGGCTTGTCATCCTAGAGCTAGTGGGGAGGTAACCTTGGCAGCCTTGGAAACATCATGGCTATCAATATCCTCTAGGTCAAAGAAAGCAGCTTTCTTGGCTGTGACAACAGATAAGATTTATTAGTATGCCTTTTTATATAAATTCATCTTGGGGATGGAGACAATGACTTACCAGACATGGCTGTAGCTTGGCTTGTAAAGGGACTTTCCTCAACTTCAAAAGTTTTGGAAGAAAGTGGTAGGTCTTTAACTTGTTTAATCCTGATAAAATAATCGTCAAGAGCAGGAGCAACTTTTTCAAAAGAAGTACCTAAAAACAGAGGATCAAAATGTCAGTTATATCCTCAGGATGCATATATGAGAATTTTTAAAATAATTGTTACCACTCTTTAACCAAAACTTAGGGATGCTTTTTTCCATTTGGAATGGAATCCCTTCTGACAAAAAAGAACTTGGATTTAAAGGTCTCAACTTTGATGACACTTTGGGCAAGATTTCCTAGTTTACTCTCCAGGTATGATGCTATCCTGAAGATGTTATAACATATTTATACAAATATTTAAAGAGAAAATACTTACATGTTCTTTTTTCTTTGTAGGGACACGAATATCTGCTAAAGTCCCTAGATGAGGTAGCTATTGAAATAAATAGCACCAAGACCAAGCTGGAGGATGCCAAGAAGGTTGCTCAAGACAAGAGAAAGCATCTTGAAAAAGAGCTTGGTAAGGTGAAAACTGAGCTTAAACTAGTGAAGGGCGAGCAGGCCAAGGCATTGCAGGTGCTTCTTTTGCAAAGCTTGCTTCTCCCTTGAGTGACGGTTACCTCAAGTATCAAGCTGTACTCAACTTACCTATTGCTGCTAGAAATTTTGAAGTAGAAGGGAGTCGTACATCCATCCAAGCTACCGAGATGTCTGGTGAGTGTTACCTGTTACATCCTGAGGATGTTCTTATTGTTTATATTTATCTAACCCCGTATTTTTCCTTTTTATAGCAAAAAAGTTTGCTTCGTTGGATCTGGACAACATTGATAGCCATGATGTTAAGGATACCAAGGTTACCTCACCATCCAGTTCCAAGATGGCCAGTCCTCCAGCTAATCTTCCAAAGCCGAAGACTGTTGCATCTTCCAAGAAGAGGAAGGTCAGTGCTGCCCCTGCTTCATCCTTAGAGACTGCTTCTTTCAAGGATCTTAGCTTTGAGGACGTTCTTGGCAGGATTTCTCAGTTTACTTTTCAGGTATCTTGCCATCCTGAGGATGGTAGTGAATAATTATTAAATAAGTGTTAAGGTTGAGTTTCTTACCTGTTTTCTTTTAGGGGCATGAGCATCTTCTTAAGTCCATGGAGGAAGTCAAGAAGGAGCTCAGTGACACTCAGTACATGCTTGAGGATGTGAGAAGGATTGCTCATGACAAGGGCAAATACTTTGAGAAGAAGCCGGGTGAAGTGGAGGCGGAGCTGAAGCTGATGAAGTCCAAGCAGGCTCAGATGGTGCTGGACCATGACAATTAAATGGAGGGAGTACAAGCACGGTTTGATGAAGTCTGCCACTATTTCCGTTCTGCAAGCCAGGATAAAGATTGCTCTTCAGGCTGAAGATCTCTCCTTTGATCACAAGGAATGGGCGTTGATGGCTGGCAGAAAAAGCTTAAGAGTCTGAACGGGAAGGAAGTGGTTCATGAACCTGTTGCTGCTACACATCTTGAAGATGCACCAGAGGGGTCTAAGGATGCTGAGATCAGGGAGGCTGATGCTAAGGTGGCTGAGGTAGTGAAGGAACTCCCAGTGGGCGATGAAGGATGTGATGACTAGGCTGGAGCCCACTTTTTTAGAATGTTGTTTGGTAGTATATGGTAGTAGCTTGTGAACAATTCCTAACAATCTTATTTTGGTATATAATAACTTAGAAACAATGCAAGGTTTTGGGTGGAGGGATCTTTTTTTTAAGACGAAGCCCCAAATCTTTATCTGACCCTGACCATAGATGTTAATCCCTGGTGGATGGGTCCTGGTTTAGGATGAAGCCAGTGGTTATCAGTTTTGACTTTAAATGAAATGGTAATCTATTTTGACGCTACATCTCCGTGTTCCTCGTCTCTATTCCTTTGTTATCCTGCAACTATTACCAAATGATAAGTGATAAAGTATGAAATGATTATACCTTTATTTCCAACTGGTCTTCAAAGTATTCTGATGACATCTTGAAGATGTCCCCAATCCTTGTTACATCCTTAGGATAATCTTCATCATTCTGAGGATGGCCCTAGTGTTTGTCACATCCTCTAAGATGATCTTCATTATTCTGATGATGTCCCCAGTGTTGTATCTTTTAGATATACTTAGACTCTTCTTTCTTTTCCAAGAAAGGATTAAATATTGATAATAACATGTAAAAAGGTAAACTTGGTTGTCATATTGGCGATAAAGCCTTTTATAAACTTGGGTCATGCCCATAACGATAGATGATCTTTAGGAATAACTGGCGACAAGGCCCAATGTACCATCTTGAGCATAGCTGGCGTCAAGGCCAAATATAACTGGCGTCTAGGCCACTGGCGACTAGACAAAACGAGAAAGAGACATTGAAAAATGTCTAAACCTTATGGAGTCAATGTATATTCCAAAAATGATGAAATTGTCAGCCACTTTTACATGAACTGGTCCCACCATCCTGAAGATATACATGAATACGTGCGCTCCAGGCAGGGTTGCTAACCCAATGTGAAAGGCGAAAACCTTTAAACCTTAGGAAGGTGTCAGGCACCTTAACGTAGGAGAGGGTAGTCTTTAAGCTACATCCTTAGGATAGACATGAAAAATTCTCAGGATGGACAATTTCTAGACCATTTTTAGTTATAATATCGACGAAATAATTGAAATAAAATAAAGAGAAATACCTTCATATGGAAATGATTTACGAGTAATCCGAACCATGGTTTCTCTGCAAGAGAGATCAGTCACATGAGTCTTCACATATGATAGTATTTTAAGTGAATTGCATTCCAAGATCTTGGTAGTATTTCTCCTTCCATTGTCGAGAGCCAATATGCTCCTTTTCCAGCTTCGGAATCGATCAAGTAGGGTCCTTCCCACTTGGAGCTAATTTACCATTATTTTGGTCAAAAATTATCTAGTAAAAATAACTTTGTATTCCAAATTAGTTAATGTGAGGTAGAGTGCTAAATGTGTGAAAATATGTTAAGGAATCAATTATATTCTAAAGATGGTGTATCAGGATGCTAAAGAAGCAAAAATGTGACAACTATGCTCGGGATGGCTTAGGTTAGTTTCGGGATGGACAATTATATCCTTGGGATGGAACTATTTGTAATGAACAAATAAAGTAATAAACACGAAGAACAACACACAATCTACGAGGAAAGCCCTTGATCAGTTGTAGATCTCCAGCATAAAACCTCGGGAGGAGTCTAGGCCCCTGCCTTGTTTGTTAATATTAATTTGGTAAAAAGATACAACTTTGGATGAGCAAATGGACGAGTGTACTAAGATTAAAATGATTGTGCAAGTGTTTTTGATCAACTAAGTGTATATGTGTGTAGCTATAGTGTGAGCAACGTGTCCTATACTCGTCCAATACCCCCATTTATATAGTACATGAAATAAACAAACAATCCCACGAAATCCGCTAAGTAGTTAAGGTCTTTGAAAGCTTGCGGACTGTTTCAGGTGATCGTTGTGGGTGTTTCAGCTGAAATGGACGTTGGATAACAGTTTCCATCTTTCTCGCCTTACATTCATCACTTTGGCGGTTACACTTTGACTCATTCTTCAGGTTTATACGCGTACAGCTTATGCATCCTTGATATCTCTGATTTAATAAGACTTTGAGTTACAAGTCTTACTCATGCATTAATTATACTTGCAATAACATAAGTACAAGATAGTTTGTTAGTTCATTCTCAGGATGTGCACATGCCGAAACACTATTACATCCTGAAGTTAGATAAGTCCTTCAACATCCTGGGGATGGTACATTAGGGATGTAGGGTAAAATCATCCGAGGATTTTCACCACCAACAATTGTCCCCAAAAATATGTTACCGTTAATATCCTTTAAGGTAAAAATATTTTTTAATCTAAATGTCTCTTCTGCTAACTGATGGGATGTCTTGTCAAGATGACAACGGCTACTTTCTCGGCGATAATTATTTGATGACCGTTACAAACATCATCTTCTACCCCCTATATCTAGAGCTTATCCCTTCCTTTATAATCATATCTGATTTTTTAAGAAGGTAATTTCTCTCTTCTTTCTTCTACTTTTCTCTTCACACCGGCAAAAAATTAGCAATATTCCGAAGATGGCAAAAAGATCCACAAGAACTTCTGGGAATGTGGGAACTTCTAGTGACTTCATTCCCCAAAACCTCTTGAGTCATCCTGGACAGGAGATCTGTTCTTTTGATGACAAAGAGATTCGAGCCCTAAAAGACTCGAAAATCTTCCCAAGTTCTGCAGAGTTTCGTCCTTACGATCCTCATGCAAGATCAGATTTTGCATCTTCTAGTTGGGTCTGTTTCCTGTACTTACCATTCCTTCTAGGGTTGAGGTATCCTTTTTCCAAGTTTATCAAAGATTTCTTTGATATGACTGGGATGGCTTATTCCCAAGCCATGCCTGAACTTTGGAAGATTCTGATGGTTTGCAGCAAGCTTGTTGAGGATCATGGTGTCCATCTGGAAGTGGGAGACCTGACTCATATTTATAAATTGAGGACACACGGTTCCCACCGTTATGTTCTTCAAGTTATAGAAAAGGATCCACCCTTTCTGTTTAATGTGATAAAATCTGAGAAAAATTGGAAAACCAAGTTTTTCTTTGTTAAGAGGAGTTCTATTCCCCAAGGGGATGAGATCCCTCTTTATTGGTTAAAGAGTGGTAAAATTATTTTTAGTGTTTTTATGAAAAACTTTTTAGTTGCATAGGAATTACATCCTTAAGATGATTGCTTTTAAGCGCTAAATTGCCTCATGGAACTTATCATGAGTTCCTATTATATTTAAATTTATCAATCTATACAACATATATAATGTATTTGGATCCAAATCTGTATACAACAGTTACATCGTTCTTGAGAATTTGATTTACATGATTTTGAAAACTTAAATCCTTCAGGCATTTCATGTAAAAATAACTATCATATATTTAGGATATCATAATATTCATTAGACGCATATCAATTCTCTCTTATATTTACCAGATTCCAGCATTGTTGCATCCACACGGGAGAATTTTATCCTCATAATTTTTTATGATTCTTTACAAAAAAAAAAAAAAAAAAAAAAAAAAAAAAAAACTCGTGCAAAATTGTGCCTTATATTTCATAATGTCACCTTTCTCGTTATGTTCCTGCACAAAGGCTCATTTGTATCTCACATTGCAACACCCCAACTTTTTACCATTTTAAAGAAAAGATAAATGAACTATCCGTTCTAGGTGGAGATATGGCGTAATAAGAGGGGGCTAGTGTGTAAATATGGGAATTATTAAGTTTATGTCTATTTGGCAATATGATGGATTTCAAGGGGGTATTTTGTAAAGTTTTCTTCATCATGCTCCTCTATAACCCTAATGCCGTCGACAAAAAAAAACGATACCAATTCCCAAACGTCTTCTTGACCTCATACAAAATAGTACAAGGCTGCAAATTCTTTTGTTGAACCTTGAGCCTTTATTGATTTCCCCATTCACATTTGTTGTTCTCGTGTGTTAATAGCAGCCCATCAATCATCTATTTTATGGATTCTTCACTCTCTATCACTTACAGAAACGAGCCACCCTCAGAGGAAAGGCCACCCTCCTCATCGTTCATTTCCCATAACCACGACCCTCCATGACTTTAGATACGAATGGACAAGAACAATAGTAACGGCGGTGGGTTTCAGTTGTTTTTAGACTCACAAAGGTTCCTAGCGACGGCCAAGGATAATCTCGGTTGGTCCGCTTCTCTTTTCGGGTCTTATTGTTTGGAGTGGTCGTTATGGTTACGGAATGGTGAGTGGTGGTAGTGTGGTGGTTGCGAGAGAGTGTGGTGTCGATAATGGCGACGGTTGGTAACTATGTTGGCTTGCGACATGGGTATTTATACATGGTGTTGGTGGAACAACCGTGAGCGCAGTGGTAGTGGTTTCGATGATGCTGCATGGCGACTATGTTGTTAGTTAATGGCGCGGATGTCGGTGGAGTCGGTTTAGACGGTTAGCGATTGTGTATGGTGTAAGGTGGTGTCGGTGTAGGCGTTTAGAGATAGTGCAAAGGGGTGGCACTTGATTGTATCTATGGTGGAAGGTTAAAGGGGTACGGTGGTGATGAGGATTATGGTTGGAATTTGCTTGATGATGATAATAGTTTAGTTACAATTTGGTTGTGAAGGGTGGATGATATATATGGGCAGGAAGTTAGTGTCATGCATGGATGGTGACATAGGTTGAGTACTCTTAAGTCACGCATGCATGGAGGACTACTATATATCATATTATGTTATGGTACCACATATCAAGCAGTAGGTTATTATGGGTATGTTGTGGTTCTCATTTCATGATACCTTGATGGTCTTTCATGGAATAATGGGTTATAAAATTGATGGTGATTAATAGGCCGCGTAGGTGTGTTGTACATAATAATGTTTTGCAACTAATCACAGTACAATGATGGGTTATATGATTAGTGGTGCATGGAAGTAAAGATAAGATTCATGCGTAGGTGATGGGTATGCATGATGTTGTATGTATAGAAGTTTACGTGGAGATGTGAATGTTCTTTTATGAACATGATGAGCTTTTTAATCCATGCTTGAACCTTATGGTTTTGGTGCTAGTAATTTAGATTGGATCTGTCATGAGTGTAAAGGCAGATTAATCGTGTCGATTTCAAAGCGGGTTGGTGAAGGTTGCATGAGGATTTACAAGTTTGAACGGGTCCAGGGTGATCAACCAAATTTCGTATGAGACGAGTCGCAGATCGAAGTGGTTTACTCGTGAAATGAAAGCTTCGCAACCTGTGAGTTCTTGTGCCCACTATTTTAGCTATTGTTTTTCTAAATATTTTGGGCTAACGTTCATGCTGATTTTTATGAAGTCACAAAAATATTTTCTATGAAGTTATAAATATTTTTGTGTACAAATGAAATTCATGTTAATAAATATATTATTTTGGCATGAAACGTAAGTAGGCGGAATGCGCCTAATGTGAAGTTATAAATATTTTTACGTACGAACGAAATCCATACTAACTCAAATATATTTTCTATGCTTAAAATGCAAGTAGGTTATTATGTTTTTTATACCTACATGTTTGAAGGCAACTAGAATAAAATATATATTCGGATAGTTGTATATGTTTATACGTAGATAAAAATGAATGTACCTAAATATATGTGTATATACAGGTTTAAGTTATATGAGTTTCTATAAATATATATAAACTATGTTTGGCGACTACCTGACCCTATAAACTAGTCCATGACAGAAGTGGGATATGCCTGCTCTGATCTAAGGTATTGGTTTTATGTCATGGTTGTTGCTTAGTTTATGTTATACTTGTTATTATATATAAAAGACTATGTTGAGAGCTACCTGATATGTCGAACTGGGCTATGACAGAAGTGGGATATGCCCGCTACGATCTCTGGTCTTGGTTTCGAGTCAGGAATGTTGCATAGTTCATGTTATTTGTATTCTTATAAACTGAGCTATGACAGAGGTGTGATATGTCTGCTTTGATCTCTAGCTTTGGTTTGAATTATATTATATGTATTTTTATAAACTGAGCTATGACATAGGTGGGATATGCCTGCTTTGATCTCTGGCTTTGGTTTGAATTATTTGCTTAAATAGACTGGATTGTACTTTGTGTTGAAAAGCGGGATGCGCTTATTGTTATATTTGATAATAGAAGTTTGAGGTAATTAGGCAGAGTATGCCTATCTTAGACTTTGAATTTTTAAATGCTTGGGGGAAAACTAGTTAGCAGATTGCGCTTATTGTTAACTCTGAGGTTGAGGTATTTTGTTAATTCTTATTTTGACAAATTACTTGTTTATATAAATTTATAAAATTTGAACTCACTCAGCGTAGCTGACTTTTGCATACACGTTAGATTGATTTCAGGTTAAAAGAGAGATGGATGGATGACTGCTTGGCAATGCAAGGAGCTACCCGGCATAAGAAGGCATATCTAGTCGAAGATGACTTTTGTTTACACATGAAAATTTTAATTCGAGTTACAATTGAATAAATAATGTTCATGTGTTTTATAGATTTTATTCTAAATGATTTTCCGCTGCGTATACATACTATTTCAAAAAAAATTTACTCATGTTTTTGTATATTTAAGAATGTTAACCCAACTGTTTGACACCGGTTTTGCGGGTCATACACATATTTTATAACTTTTAGTTGTACGGACCATTTGTCCAAAAACTCTAAATTCATGAGAGATTCAATTATGCCTTACTTGCGTCTTTCTATTTTGTCCAATCATTTCACATTTTAATTATCGGTAGATCTTAGTTCTTGATCCTCAGTATTTACAAACATTTCAACCGCTATATATTATATATATACACAAATTTATCATCGATGTCGATTCCATACATATTTCTAGACAGATATAATTTACTAAGATCTCTTTATTTTCAGGTACCTGAGGTTCTTCTAGAACCATCATGTCTAATGTCCTTTCTGAGACACTAATTCAATTGGAGCACTAGCAGTTGATACATGTGATTTACCTAGTCACTACATTTAGTTTAGTGAATACATATAGTAATCAATTAATTCTTGTAAATGAATTATCCTTTGTACTTTCAGTTCACACTTATTAATTTGAGGATCAAGTGATAATTCATTTCATCTATTTCAACTGCTTTTTATCTCCCCCGTCATGTTGGAGATATTGATTGTTAAAATAAAAATCAATCAATCGAATCGCACCTTTAACGACTCTAAGTACGTAGTTATCAATACTTATTCTGATCCAACATATATTGTCAACATTCTTTGAAGGCCCATCTTTTGTGCATTGTGGTGGATCAATTGCAAAATATGTCGCACATTAACACAATAGATGGCAAATGTTTGGTTCTTGACCCGAAAACCAATTATAATGGGGAAAAGGTTAAATAACTTATTGGCTTGATGTGAATTAATATTACATCATGTAAAAATACATTTTCCCATAGACATATATAAACCTTTGCTCTCATGATTATTGGCCTGACAATTAATCATAGGCGTTTGTCCATCATCTTTAACAAAAGCAACAACATTTGTCACATGTAGTTTGATACTTATTTCAATAATCATTAAGAAAATGGGAATCAAGATCACCAAATTTATGAAAACTAATATGATAGTCTAGAGTAATGTGCTTGCTATCTTATCAGCTAAGCCACTTTCAAGCAAACTTCAGGTTGCGAATTTGATAACCATTAAGACGATGCATCGATTTTAGAACACTAAATGGTATCATGTCGGGATACACATACTCTTTTATCATTTCCATACCATATTAGAGATTTACACCCATCTTAGTTGCTAAATAATTATCTTCCCCTTGAGAGCAAACATTGTATGTTTAATTACCATGAAGAATCTTATGGTGTTCTTCAATATTTTTCACATCATTGACTCGGAGTGGTCTAACCGGTCAAGCCAATTTATTATAATTCATGATCCAAAAACTTCTAGTTTATGATCATATATGCTTTAGTTGTACTCATGTTTGTCTAATACACGATAAGAAATACGAGAGAATATTATATAACTATTTCAAATATGATTCTCGTATAATTACTCGCTTAGTGTGCAACTTCTTGTGATCAATTTCAATATTAACATGTTGACCTTTTTATCAACATGATGATCTTTACAATTTTGCTCATTCACCATGATCACGACTTTTATATCGATCATTGATCATTATCACATATTAACTTATTTGATCTCATTTACTTGAGCATCATAATAATTTCCTCAATTACCATGATCATTATATCATCACAATCACTTCAAGGAATGGATTATAACTACATAACTTTCATGGTTGCATCAATACAATTTTCTTAATTATGTATATGGTCACAACTTTTATACAACTCTTTATATCATCAGATTTCCTTTGAATGAAGTACAACCATATCATTGTATCGATCAATAACGTCACATTTGTAACATTTTGAAATTTTTTGGAAATAATAAAATTTCCGTTTTTATTCATTCAAGTCTCATTCACATTTATTTTATAAAAGCAATATTTTCTATCCCTATAAATTTTAGACATGTCAAAGTTATTATTTTTTTTTTTTTAAAACACAAACCTTGCTCAATAAAAACTAAATATTTGAACCCTCTTTATTTTCTATAATAATAATAATAATAATAATAATAATAATAATAATAATAATAATAATAATAATAATAATAATAATAATAATACATTGCAACTTTGAATTCTATTTTACAAACTTCATTTAATCATTACCTTAAGTTTTAACCAACCAAAACACATAACCCAAACACACTTATTAAAAAAACTTTCGGAACCCATTTAAAACCCAGCCCAAAGAAACCGGCCCATCCCTAACACCATCTCCCATACTCGTTTTCTTTGGATCAGACCCGACAAAACAAAACCCAATCCATAACTTTTAAATTCGGCCCACCCAATCAAGGCATTCCTAAAACTCGGCCCAAGGCCCACTCCTATTGTTATCTCCTGCAACCTTTCGAATGATTCTGCTACTTATTCATTTTCTTTTTTTAAAAAAAAAAAACCAACTAAGTAGTTGACCATTTGATTGAGCAAACATGGTAAGAAGTATCTAATTAATTTGTAGTAATGTATTGACAGATCCGTAGGCGTAGTATACACGCAATTTCCATTCAAAACATACTATAATTAAGCTTATTACGCGTTAATAAATAAGGAATAGGTCAATCACACCATTCTTACAATTCGTGAGCTTTATTACAAATTGAATCCTCCATTAGAGCCTGAGAGGTCCAATTTTCATAACCAATCCATCAAAAATACCTCACAATCGATATATATCACGAATTGATAAGTTTTTTGGGTTCGTTTGACTTTTGTTTGACCACGAATTGGAGGCTGCGTGTCTGGTATGAACTCAATCTTTTTGTTTCTAATTGTTAATCGGCCATAATACATCATTTACCCATGATTGATTAGCCGTTAACATTGTTTTTGAGTTAATTGAAATTCTAGGGTTCATAGTCTTTAAGATTTGGGGGATAATATCACGAACTGTCATAATATAAAGTTATTTCAAATCTAAATTAATAATCAACTGAACCACAGATGAGTTGGTGAAACATTGATCTGTTAAAACTTTGGGGCGGCCGTGACACTGGGTTCGAGTCTTGGCATACCCAATTTTTTTTAAAAAAAAAAAAACCTTTACTTTTATATATTCTCTATTATATTTAAAAATGCTTTTTAAAATACTAAAATTCCTTTATAAATTCTACAAAAATTATTTTATGTTATTCTAGTAGAAAAGTTTAACATACAATTTTTAGCTTTCCAAAAATTATTTATTTAATATATATAATAAATATTTCAAATTTATTCTATTTTAATTATAAAATTCTATAAAAATATCAAAACGATTATATAAATTCTCAAAAAAATTATTCTGAGTTTATATAACATTAAACATTTCTGAAATGATTTTTATTTCTGAAAAATCCTTTATTTAATATTTTTAATCAATTTTTGTTAGTTTTAATCATAAATAAATCATAATAAATTCAAATTTCAATATTTTTGCACCAAAATTTTATATAAATTATTTCTAATCATTTAGAACAGAAATACAATTTTTAATTTAAAAATTCTTTAATTTTAATATTTTTAAATATTAAAGTTATATTTTGACAATTTGAAATAAATAGATTAAATATTCTATTTTTAAGAATATAATTTTATAAAAATTATTTTCATACTTAAAACTTTATGATGTGACTATCTTTAATCTAAAACTTACAAAAAGACTTTTTGTTTATTTATTTATCAAATTTCTCTTTAAACATTTTATTTATTAATCAAACGAATACTTATCCCCAATTCGAAACCCTAGAAAATACTTGTAGACTAGATAGACTTAGACTTATTTGTTACCTTATACATAGGGTCATACTTGGCAACTTTGGGGCTACACTTATACTTTTTCTCGAGACTTAATACTTTGCTAAGGTGAGTTTACGTAACCATGTTTATGCAATTATTTATACTTGCAACATTACACTTAAGCAATTCTAAATACATGTCTAGTTGTAAACTTTAATGCCTCATGATTTAGACAACAACAACAGTTAGACTCGCTTCAACATACATAATCATTAGCTATGGCCAAGCCGGCGATACTCAATAATAGATCTATTGGATTGACAATCCCACCTAGATTCGTTGACCATCTTTTATGGGGAGCGCGGGTGATTGTTATCGTTCCAACATAATATTAAGGTGAACCGTGGATGACGGGATGGACCTAAACTAGTCGGAGGTTTGATTATGTCGATTCAACATTTAATGTTTATTCATGTAGACTTAAACTTACGATAGACATATGAATTGCTAAACTTTTATTATTAAACTTAATTGCTTGTCATGGCTTATGTATTCTCACGAACTTCTAGTTGACCCCCCCCCCCCATTTTTACAACTAAACAGGAAATAATGATGCTTGAAGTCTAGAGCTAGCATGAGAAGATATTTGAAGTTTTATGCTTTGTTTGATTTTTGGATGTACTAGATTTCATTCAAGACATTTAATGTAATTCAATATTGTATTAAAGGATTATGTAAACATATGTATTACCATGAGCTACTGAACAATCATCAATACGTGACATCCCGATGTTTCCGCCATCGGTTGGGGTGTTACAACATTCACTTTAGGGAACATATTATAACAACATAATTTTCATGGTTACACCATTACAGTTTCCTAAGTTATGTACATGATCACGACCTTTACACCAATCATTATGTCATCGTGTTCACTTCAGGGAATGGATTAGAGCGAAAACTTTCATATATTGTGGTCATTTGACACCTTATATGTTCTTTGATAATCTTGCTACTTCAAGAACATACATGAGATATGAGAATGGAAACTGTTTTAATCAACTTGTATAAATAATCTTCTCATCACTTAACACTAATTGAGAAGAAGTTATATCACCGAATCATTACGATTTATCATTCCAAATTCTTAAAAGCTTCCATAAATTTATAATAAATATTGAATAATATGACACCTCAAGTGTCATAATGTCAATGAATCTTTATCACAACTCAATCGTATAACTTGTGATAATATAGTAATATACCATAATGTTCTCTTCAAAACTGATAACATACGAAACACAATGTATACATAAAGTTGTATTATATACTTCATGATGTTATAACATGTTACCAAATAAAACAAGTTATGATACAACCCTATAAAATAGGATTTCTAATCACTTATATATATATATATTACACTATATTAATAAGCATATAGAAGGGGCAAGAATGGTCATTTGCCACTTTACAAACCTTTAAAGCATCTTGTACAAGGATCAATGCATAAAAATTCTTAAACTTTTAAAGGGTGGAAGTTATGATGCATCATGTACAAGTCTATTATGCACCTAAAAAAACACCGGATTCATTCACTAGATTAAGGTTTCATATCAGATCTCACATATAAAAAAAAAAGTATATGCCCCCTTCTATCTCTCTCTGGCGATTCAACCTCAAGCTGATTTCATCACGATTGCACCATATGGATGAATATTTCTTTAGATTGATGAAGATTCCGACCTTCATCAACGGTAAGGTGGAGACAGTCCCAATGGTGTACGTGGATTTGTAGGCGGCGAATAGGGCAAAGGTGGAGACCCAGTCACGCTCTGGTGAGCACTCAAGAGCTTCGACTGTGGCATTAGGTTTCATCTGTTGAATCAAGGTAAGATCTGATGACTTTCATGCTTTTTCCAATCAGCTACAACATCTCCGATTTAGGTAGCTTTGTTTTCGGTTTCACGCAATATTTCGTTTAGATCCATAACATCTAAATTTGGATCTTTCACACCAGGTATGTTTGGGTTGTTTAATGATGAGTTTTCTAACAATCCTCATTTTGATATATGTTTCGATTTTCGAATAGATTGGAATTCTTAAAGACGTTTGGAACTGTTTAGGTTGTTCTAGCTTCTCTGACAAGATTCTGGTAAACCAAAACTACTTCGGAATGATTCAAGACATGACAACTGCTCAGAGGGGTTTTACAGAGGGTTCAAACGAATGCTCAATCTGTTTGTGTTGGTGTTGGTATTGGTCATTGGTTTACAAACCAAGATTGGAAGAGTTGGACTATATGTCGCATTTGTTATGATGTTCACTTATCAGGTTTTTGAATATTTTTATCTGGATATTCTTATTTACTTGCAGATGTTATTTCTATATCACATTGTATCGGCCAAGAGTTGACTGGTCGATCTGATTACATGCTCTATTAAAAGGTAGTTTTGCGAATAAAATGGCCAAGAGTTGATTGGTCATACGAATTTGAATTGGGTTTTCTAGATATGAGTAAATATTTTATCTTTTCTGTTTAATTTGTTAACTTGGCTGTGCATATATGCATATTTAATTAATTTTCTGGCTGTCCACTTTTTGGTAAAAAAAACTAATTTGAATCTTGGTGCAGATGTGGGTAGATCCAATTCAAAAGCTAAAGATGGAGGCTAATAAACCACTGATGTGTCAACTATGCTTTTTGATTTATATGGTAATAGTTACTTAACCACTGATGTGTCAGCTATGTAATTTTTTTTATAAACAACAAGCTAATTTTCTGATCCCCAACCTACATTTGAGCAGTCAGGTAATATAATCAGGTAACCAACTTGTTAACTATGATTATTGGTGAATTTTGAAAATCTAAGAGTTTTGTGTTTCAGTTTACATAGTTTCTTTATTGAAGAGTGGCGAACATTTTTTATATGTGCCAGTTTAGTAAATTACCTCAAGAATTGCATTTGTGATTGGCTATTTGGATCTACATATATGTGTTGTTATGAAATTGAATTATTCACTACTAGAAAAAAAGCCTATCTTGACACGCATTTTATGACACGCACTTATTTATGACACTCAAAAGCGTGTGTCATAAAAATAATGTCATGGTTTAAAAAATCTGGTTAGTTAATAACAATTTTTTTTGTGTGTCAAGAATGTAATGTCAAGTAATAAAAATCATGATACTGTAAAATTGTGCATGTCATCTTTTGGTGTCCTCACATGATTTCACAGAAAATTTATTTCCCTCCCAATCCCGCCCCCTCATCTAAAACCTAGACTAGAATCAGAAGTTCTAAAACCCAAATCCAGAGTTCACAATTTTATTTCCCTCCCATCGTTCCCAAATAACTGCCTAATCTCATCTTCTCATCGTCCCAAATAACCCGCCCTAATCTCGTAAACCTTAATCCTAACCTCTACCTAATGGAAATCACTCGGAAGTAAAGCCTCATGACAGGAGTAGCAGGCAGGGAAACGAAAATATATGTTTAAGAAGGTTAGTAATACATTTGTTCATTGTTAGAGACAGAAAAATAGTCGGGTCGGGAATCACTCAGAAGTTGTAGATTTTGGTTGAAAATTTGATTTGTGTTCTTAGGGTTTAGTTCTTATTAGCTTTTTATTGGCCTTTTGGATTCTAATCAATTGGGTTTTTTGATCAATTTTGAACTGAGATTGATTAATTGAAGGTTATCGGCACCGTAAATGTAAATGTGTTGGTATGTTTGCTTTTATCTCAAGGTTTGGTCAATGATTCCGACAGAAGAAGTCTGGTTAACTTCCGGTCAAGTTCCAAAACCCGGTTAACAATTACTCACAATCGAGGTGCCAGCGTTGTATTTTGAAGAGGATGATGGGGCAACGTTTTAGGCTGTGGTATCCGAGAATTCTAGTGGTGGTGGTGATGGTTAGGAGCAAGGTTTCTAAACCCGGACCGGACCGGCCGGTTCAACCTGTAACACCCCAACCGACGGCGGAAACATCGGGATGTCACGTATTGATGATTGTTCAGTAGCTCATGGTAAATAATAAATTTCAATAATTGATTTAATTACATTACATACAGTTGTTCTACAAGAATTTGTACATCAAAATGAATAATACTAAATACACATCTTCAAGCATTAACTCTAATCTTCAAGCAAGTAATAACCTGAAACATGTTAAGTTTGAAAATATTTTGGGTCAACAAAAGTTGGTGAGAATTACATAGGTTTTGATAATTGAATAAAACTTGTACAATTCAAGTGTCATGGCAAGTCTAGTCCATATGTGAAAACATACTATCAGGTAAATCAAGTGCATAATCAAACCTTGTGACTAGAATATTGTGGTCCATCCCATACGCTCATGGTTCACTCGATTATGTTATAAATTCGATAACAATCACCCACGCTACCTATGTAGGAGGTACACGTATCCGGGTGGGATTGTCAGTCCAATAGATCTATCATTGTATACCGTCGGCTGATCAATGTTAATGATTATGCTAGAATATTGTGCTTACCCTAGTCATGTTTAAGACATAATGCAACATAGAATAACACATAGACACTTATGATTGAATTGTAGATAGAATGTTGTAACATGTTTCACCCCAAAATAGTGAAATAGAAAAGGGGCTATGTAAAACTCACCTTAGTGTTAAAATGGAGACCCTTGATATATAAGTAAGTGTGGCTCGTGTGTATCCAAATATCACCCTATTTCAAGGTAATAAATAAGTGTTGGGGAAAACTTAATAAGTCTAAGTTTTCTAGTCTAAAATGTGCTAGGGTTCCTAATTTGGGGATAAATAATTGATTTATGATTAAATTTGAATAATTTAAAGAAATAATTAATGAAAATGTTTTCTGACCAATATTAACTAAAAGTAGTTGAATTATAATGTAATAAATGTGAAAATAATTTTTATAAAATTATTTTCTTAATTCATGAATATTTATATATTAATACTTTTTTGACAAAATATAGAATTAATATTTAAAAATATTAAAATTTACAAATTCCGAATCAAAAATTTATATTTCTGATCTAAATGATTAATAATAATTTATGTGAAATTTTGATGCAAAAATAATGAAAAATGAATTTATTATGATTTATTTATGATTAAAATAACAAAAATCGATTAAAAATATTAAATAAATGATTTTTTTCAGAAATAAAAATCATTTCTAGAAAATTTATTGTTTTATAAGTTTAGGATAATTTTTTGTGGAATTTTATAAAATCATTTTGATATTTTTATAGAATTTTATAATTATAATTGAATAGATTTGTAATATTTATTATATATAATAAATAAAAGATTTTTGAAAAACTAAAAATTGTATGATAAACTTTACTATCAGAATACCGTAAAATAATTTTTGTAGAATTTATAAACCATTTTTAGTATTTAAAAATTATTTTAATAGATTAATAGTTAGAATATATATAAATGGAATGGTAAAAAAAGTTTGCAGCTCATGGGAATCGAACCCGGGCCATAGGCCGGTTCGTGATCTTGAGCAAATGAGCATAACCAACTTATCTGTGGATTAGTTGGTTATCATTCTCGTTTCGTAAAGTATAAATAGGATGACTGCAGACAGTCATCTTCCCCAAATCTATACTAAGAACCCTAGTTTTTCCAATCCGTTTAAACATCAAACGATAACCCCAGAAATCATGGGGTTATCAGCCGCGCAATAACAAAGAACAAAAACAAGTAATTAATCGAAACATACAAGGCTCTATGATGCGTGAAGAACGAGTCAAACGAAAAGTCAACGAAGCACGATTCTGTGAATTCTTAACAACGAACAGCAGAAATTGATAGTGGGACAATGTTAATCGGTGTGTTTAGGCTTTAGAGGGAGGTTCAATTTATACTAAAACAAGGGGATTGTATGTTTGGAAGGTTTGACCCGTTCATTGAATTATATGCGTTTTTGGGTTTAAAATGGAATGTTTTGAAGGTAATTTGACGCGTTTGATCTGTTTATCATTACTACGAATCAATCATGAGACCTTTCCATGTTTTGGTTCAATCAAGTGATAAATCAAAATATTTTTTTTTTGTTCGAAGCTGTGCAGCGAGAAGAAGGGGGCAAGTCTCAGTCAAATCAATTGCTTTTAAATTTAGATAATGTCTATTCCCTTCAACAAACAGCATGTGGCCTAGTGGTGTGTATGTTTGTGTTAATACCAAACAGACCAGACTCGGGTTCGAGTCTGGTTGTTGTGTTTATTTATTTATTTTGTTAAACAGACTAGAGGGGGAGGGAAAGGCGTGGGGCAGTCTTGGGCTGGGTTTGGGTGGTTTTGGGCTGGGGGTTTGGGCTCCAAAATATAAAAGGTGTTAGGGTGGTTTGGTTTGGTTGGGTTTTCACAACAAAGATTTATGTACATATCTTTGTTAATTGTTTCAAATCTTTTTTTTTTTATAAAATGAATCTGAATTATTATTATTATTATTATTATTATTATTATTATTATTATTATTATTATTATTTATTATTATTTATACATTTATATATATATATATATACACGTTGTGAGTTAGGAAAATAAAGACTTAAGCACATTTGTATAATATTAATGATAAAGACGTAATAAAATAAAAATAAGGGCTTTTATGCATTAAAATTGGGGAAAAATTTTGCGTTGTTACAGTCTCCCCTAGTTTTGGAAACTTCGTCCCGAAGTTTATTGAAAACATAGGGTTGAAGGTGATTGGGTAGAAATTAGGACAAGTGTGGTCTGGAAAATTTTGTGTTAAGGCACAACATGAATAGAATTATCTGTTTCGAATAATTTGGATAAGAGATTTGTTATCTGTGAGTTTTAAGGGTAGGATTAGGTGTGTCCTGAAATCGCAAGGAGAATAAGAATCTTAAGTTTTAGGAATCCTAAAAGAAATGAATGAGTTGATGGACTTTAGAAAGACTAAATGAACTACCAGGTAACTAGAGTTTATAGTTGGTTATTTACCGAAAACCTTGATAGAATTTCACACTACCTTAACGTACCTGTAAATTCATGATTACGTTCCAGACCGCAATCACCAATTTACCTTACATTAGGGTTTTGTGTCCTTCTATGACTCCAACACATATGTAAGTAATGCAAAAATAATCCTGTGGTTGAACCTTGTATTAATGAGTCCAACTGTTGAACAGGAAAAAGACTCCTCTACCAGTTAGTGAGTACAAACCTCTACCGATTGTTGAGCAGGTTCGATAGCCTCCGCCAGTCATTGAGCAGGTTGTAGGGCCTCTCCCGACTGTTGAAGAGGCATGATGACCTCTACCAATCGTTGAGTAGGTTATTTGATACTAACTGTTGAGCAAGTACTTCATCCTTTATCGGCCGTTTGATTAAATGTAGCATTCATTGCAAATTGATAGTATGTTTATGTAATCAAGCATAGTATGTAAGTTGTAGTCGTATAGATTTAGATATTGATATAGCAATTAGTTCACATTCAAACAAGCATGCATCCAAGTGTTATGATCATACTAGATAAATGACTCTCATGTAAAAGAAAAAAATTTCGATACTTGGATCAATAAGTGTCAATACATAGAATTTTTTTAGAAAGCAAATAACATCCCAAATGGTGTGGCTAGTTGTTAAGTAGCTGGAGGGTCCCTAGTAGGATTATTTGGAGCAGCAAGGGCATTTGTAGCAGGAATTCGACAAACATTCGCAAGATGCCCATACCTTTAGCAATTTGTACACTGACGACAGGGCACTTGGGTTGGGTGGTGATACTGACAGGTGTCACACTTAGGTTGGTTCCCGATATATTGTTTCTTGTTGGGTGGAGGAGTGGTATCTATTGCGAAATTCCTGGCCTTGCGCCTTCCATTGGTTGAGGACTCAGTTTTAATTTCAACAGCAGGTTGGGGAGTATCCTTCGCAACAGTTTTCTTTTCCCCTTTCCGAGTCAGGGTTCCTGCCTTCACATGGTTATCTGTTAGGGTGGCCGCCAAACGCTTTGCTTGCTCGAGAGTATCAGGGTTCCTTCCCCACACTGTGTCCTGAATCTGCATGGGTAAGCCACCAATGTATTTTTCGATCGCAATAGGTAAGGGGGTGACCTTGTGTGGTAGCAGTAGACTAAGTTAGTGAAAACGAGTATTGTAAGAAAGGTTTTCTCCACTGTCCTGGGCAAGATCATGAAACTCATCTTCTAACTTTTTGATTTCATTACGAGGGCAGAACTCCGCCTTCATAACGTCTTTAGCTTGTTCCCAAGTTAAGGCCAGTGCGACTTCAGCTCCACGGGTGCGTTTTTCCTCATTCCACCAAGTGAGTGCTCGTTTGTGAAGAACACTCATAGCATAACGGACCTTAAGGTTATCGGGACACTCACTATTTATGAACGTATTCTCGATACCCTCGAACCATTGTAGGAGGCCAGTAGCTCCTTCATCCCCGCTAAACTTAGGAGGATTGCAGGTATTAAAGTGTTTGAGGGTGCAGACTAGGTGACCATTCCCGTTCCCATTGTGATTTCCATTGCCATTTCCATTTCCATTGCCGTTCCCATTCATTTGGATGACTTGAGCCAACAAGTTAGGAACCAGAGTTGCGATTTGTTGCGCCATTTGTTGGGAAATGATCGCAGCCAGTTGGGCATCACTTCCATTGTTGTTGTTAGTGTTGTGGTTGTGGTTGTGGTTGCTGCTCCCTTCATCATGATCGTCGCCACTGTTAAGGCGAGTGCTGCGACGTGGAGGCATGATCTGTAAGAGACAAAATGAAGGTTCAATGAGACATGAAATGAATGAGGTTTTATAAGGAATGTAATCATTTATCCATTAATTAAAACGAATAAACGAAAACGTTGACTTATCAAAGATTCTAGATTCTAACAACATAGTGAAGACATGCTTTAAGCCTATAAGTGAACACTCATCCCGAGAATTCCTTGGTAGGCATCCGGGTCCCTCGTCTGATTGGGATATATGCGCAATGCCAGCCGAGACAGAAAACTCAGAATGCAGGCGTTCACCCTTCCAGATTGCACGTGTTCGTTATTAAAATCTAGAACTTCGACGAGATCTCAAGGTGGTTCAGCTAAACCTGAGGATTTTGTCCTATTAGTCTAAGAGTAGGTCCAGTGATGGAGAGCAATCTTCTTGTAGGGATTAATGTAGGGATAAGAAGTAGGAGGGAGATAGAGAATAGAAATAAGTAAGGTTGCACGTAAAAGGAGCAAGTACTAGTTAAAATCCTATGGTTATAGACTAGATTATTTTTCTAATAACCTAATTCCCTATAACCATGGCTCTGATACCAATCTGTAACACCCCAACCGATGGCGGAAACATCGGGATGTCAGGTATTGATGATTGTTTAGTAGCTCATGGTAAATAATAAATTTCAATAATTGATTTAATTACATTACATACAGTTGTTCTACAAGAATTTGTACATCAAAATGAATAATACTAAATACACATCTTCAAGCATTAACTCTAATCTTCAAGCAAGCTATAACCTGAAACATGTTAAGTTTGAAAATATTTTGGGTCAACAAAAGTTGGTGAGAATTACATAGGTTTTGATAATTGAATAAAACTTGTACAATTCAAGTGTCATGGCAAGTCTAGTCCATATGTGAAAACATACTATCAGGTAAATCGAGTGCATAATCAAACCTTGTGACTAGAATATTGTGGTCCATCCTATACGCTCATGGTTCACTCGATTATGTTATTAATTTGATAACAATCACCCACGCTACCTATGTAGGAGGTACACGTATCCTGGTGGGATTGTCAGTCCAATAGATCTATCATTGTATACCGTCGGCTGATCAATGTTAATGATTATGCTAGAATATTGTGCTTACCCTAGTCATGTTTAAGACATAATGCAACATAGAATAACACATAGACACTTATGATTGAATTGTAGATAGAATGTTGTAACATGTTTCACCCCAAAATAGTGAAATAGAAAAGGGGCTATGTAAAACTCACCTTAGTGTTAAAATGGAGACCCTTGATATATAAGTAAGTGTGGCTCGTGTGTATCCAAATATCACCCTATTTCAAGGTAATAAATAAGTGTTGGGGAAAACTTAATAAGTCTAAGTTTTCTAGTCTAAAATGTGCAAGGGTTCCTAATTTGGGATAAATAATTGATTTATGATTAAATTTGAATAATTTAAATAAATAATGAAATAATTAATGAAAATGTTTTCAAACCAATATTAACTAAAAGTAGTTGAATTATAATGTAATAAATGTGAAATTAATTTTTATAAAATTATTTTCTTAATTCATGAATATTTATATATTAATACATTTTTGACAAAATATAGACTTAATATTTAAAAATATTAAAATTTACAAATTTCGAATCAAAAATTTATATTTCTGATCTAAATGATTAATAATAATTTTATGTGAAATTTTGATGCAAAAATAATGAAAAATGAATTTATTATGATTTATTTATGATTAAAATAACAAAAATCAATTAAAAATATTAAATAAATGATTTTTCAGAAATAAAAATCATTTTTGGAATATTTATTGTTTTATAAGTTTAGGATAATTTTTGTGGAATTTTATAAAATCGTTTTGATATTTTTATAGAATTTTATAATTATAATTGAATAAATTTGTAATATTTATTATATATAATAAATAAAAGATTTTTGAGAAACTAAAAATTGTATGATAAACTTTACTATCAGAATACCGTAAAATAATTTTTGTAGAATTTATAAACCATTTTTAGTATTTAAAAATTATTTTAATAGATTAATAGTTAGAATATATATAAATGGAATGGTAAAAACAGTTGCAGCTCATGGGAATCGAACCCGGGCCATAGGCCGGTTCGTGATCTTGAGCAAATGAGCATAACCAACTTATCTGTGGATTAGTTGGTTATCATTCTCGTTTCGTAAAGTATAAATAGGATGACTGCAGACAGTCATCTTCCCCAAATCTATACTAAGAACCCTAGTTTTTCCAATCCGTTTAAACATCAAACGATAACCCCAGAAATCATGGGGTTATCAGTCGCGCAATAACAAAGAACAAAAACAAGTAATTAATCGAAACATACAAGGCTCTATGATGCGTGAAGAACGAGTCAAACGAAAAGTCAACGAAGCTCGATTCTGTGAATTCTTAACAACGAACAGCAGAAATTGATAGTGGGACAGTGTTAATCGGTGTGTTTTAGGCTTTAGAGGGAGGTTCAATTTATACTAAAACGAGGGGATTGTATGTTTGGAAGGTTTGACCCGTTCATTGAATTATATGCGTTTTTGGGTTTAAAATGGAATGTTTTGAAGGTAATTTGACGCGTTTGATCTGTTTATCATTACTACGAATCAATCATGAGACCTTTCCATGTTTTGGTTCAATCAAGTGATAAATCAAAATATTTTTTTTTTGTTCGAAGCTGTGCAGCGAGAAGAAGGGGGCAAGTCTCAGTCAAATCAATTGCTTTTTAAATTTAGATAATGTCTATTCCCTTCAACAAACAGCATGTGGCCTAGTGGTGTGTATGTTTGTGTTAATACCAAACAGACCAGACTCGGGTTCGAGTGTGGTTGTTGTGTCTATTTATTTATTTTTTTAAACAGACTAGAGGGGGAGGGAAAGGTGTGGGCCAGTCTTGGGCTGGGTTTTGGTGGTTTTGGGCTGGGGGTTTGGGCTCCAAAATATAAAAGGTGTTAGGGTGGTTTGTTTGGTTGGGTTTTCACAACAAAGATTTATGTACATATCTTTGTTAATTGTTTCAAATCTTTTTTTTATATAAAATGAATCTGAATTATTGTTATTATTATTATTATTATTATTATTATTATTATTATTATTTATACATTTATATATATATATACGTTGTGAGTTAGGAAAATAAAGTCTTAGACACATTTGTATAATATTAATGATAAAGACGTAATAAAATAAAAATAAGGGCTTTTATGTATTAAAATTTGGGGAAAAATTTTGCGATGTTACACAACCGGTCGGAACAAGAACCGGAGGCAACGACGGGCCGCATCGCCCTATGAGACCGCTCCTGCATTGTCCCACCCGGTTGGACCGGGGACCGCAGGGTCGAACCGGGAACCGCCCTGTTTTTGGACCGGACCGGTTTTTTTTTTATTAAAATATTTTAAAAAACCCAGTGTTCCTATATCATATTTGCAGCCCCTAAATGACCAAACCCTTAAACAAAATCTGAGGTGCTACTTGCTAGTGTTGCTTCTGTTAGTTGACGGTGGCGACATGGCGAGCAAATACTGAAATCGATGATCATCAGATCTGGTGTTTGCGTTGGTTATTGTTTGATCGGAGTTATTGGTTATGGCCGGCGATGGTTAAGAAAATATATGGTGTTGGTTGTTGTTTGATTATGTGTTGGTTGTTGTTTGATCGGAGTTACTGAAGATAAAGAAAGAGGATAAGATAACCTATGGCTATTGGAATGGTGAAGGGTTTTAAAAAAGGCAAATGACGATAGCTCATTTATTTGGAATTGGATAGCTGGCAAATAGGAAAAAATTGAGTTGTAAATGAAAAAAACTTAGAATTCAAATTCACTTGAGCTAAATTATTGTTTATAATATTTATTGTACTACCCGGTTCTTACATCCGGTTCGACCGGTCCGACCAGTGAACCGGTAAAGGGACCGTTCAAAATCTGGTCCGGTTCTGAAAACATTGGTTAGGAGGAGGAGGAGAAGTTGAGTAAGTATTTGGATGTGGTGGAGGTGCATTTGATGAAGGGGAAATTGTTGCGATTCAGTTCGTTTTATGAGGTGCGGGTGAAGTTGGAGGGTTTGAGTCTGGAGATTATGGAAGGGTGTGGGAGGATTAGGGCGTTGAAGTAGAGGATTAGGGTTTTGGATGGGTCATGGGATTTGGTTGATTCGGCGAGGCAGGTTCAAGGTTATGTTATATGTTAATCAATCTCTTGCTGCTTTTAAATTGGTATTGCTTATGTTTTTTTGCAATTGTTTTTTATTTGTTATGTTTTAGACCATTAGATTGAATCACATAATTCACATTGTTATAAACTAGTTTGATGATTGTTGTAATTTTGGAGGATTAGTTTTTATGCATGTGCGCGTGTCAAGGTTATAGTACAAATAGATGATAACAAGAACTAGGAAACGCTAGAGACACCGGACGTCACTGGTTTTTGGTGGCCAACTTGCTGGAATGATCCTTTGATTTGTTTTGTTTTAGATCATTAGATTGTTTTCCCTAGCTTTACGCAAGTGATTATATCTGATTGTTGGTTTGAAATAATGATATAATTGTGAGATTATACAATGGCTTGCTTTCTCATTGACATACAATGTGGTTAAATAGTTACAAGGGAAAAGCTAATATAGAAATACAATAATAATCTACAATAACTATATTGACCACCTAGATTGACCATTGACCACTACATAATAATCTACAATAACTACATTGACCATCTACATTGACCATTGACCACCGATGCATAATCATCGGCTAACATGCCCCTGCAGTTTGAGCTGTAGGACGACGAAGGCATAAACTGGAACATAAACGCTCAAAGAGATGCTTCGGTAAACCTTTGGTGAAGATATCTGCGTATTGGTAGTCAGCAGGGACGTGAAGGACTTTGACTGCACCAAGACAGACCTTTTATCGGACAAAATGGATATCCAGTTCAATGTGTTTGGTGCGTTGATGATTGACTGGATTTTCAGTGAGATACACAGCCGAGATGTTGTCACAATAAATAAGAGAGGCATGGCGGACAGGAACATGTAACTCAAGCAAAAGATTTCGAACCCAACCGAGTTCGGCGACAGTGTTGGCCACGGCACGGTATTCGGCTTCTGCGCTGGACCTGGAAATAGTAGGCTGTCGTTTAGAAGACCAAGAGATCAAGTTCGTGCCCAAGAAAACACAATAGCCAGACGTTAAGCGTCTAGAGTCGGGACACCCACCCCAATCAGCGTCAGAGTAAGCTGTCAAGGATGTGGAGGATGAGGGGGAGAGTAGTAAGCCTTGATTAAGAGTGCCCTTAATGTAACGGAGAATGTGTTTCAGGAACTGAAAATGCGGTTCTCGTGGAGCATGCATGAAGAGGCAGACGTGTTGAACAGCATAGGCGATGTCTGGTCTGGTGATAGTAAGATACTGAAGTGCACCAGCTAAACTTCAATAAAGAGAACCGTCTTCAAGGTGGAGCCTGTGTCAGCACTAAGTTTGGAGCCAGGTTCGACTGGTGTGCTAGCAGGTTTGCAGTTTGACATGTTAGCACGAGACAAGATGTCGGCAGCATATGTTGACTGAGATAAGAACAACCCGGTAGCTTGTTTGGTCACAGCGATACCCAGAAAGTGATGCAAGATCCCTAGATCAGTCATCTTGAATTCAGCAGTGAGGGACTTAATGATTTGTTGCAGAAGGCTATCGCTTGAGGCCGTTAAAATGATATCATCCACGTAAAGTAGTAGGTACGCCATTTGGTTGCCATGATGATATAAAGAGTGAAGTGTCATAAACACTGCCTTTGAATCCACACTTTAGCAAATACCCTGCAAAACGTTGATACCAAGCTCTGGGAGCTTGTTTTAGACCATATAAAGATTTATTAAGTTTGCAATCATATTTAGGGTGTGTGTCAGAGGTGAAACCAGGAGGCTGAAACATGTATACGGTTTCCTTCAAGTGGCCGTGTAGGAAAGCGTTTTTGACATCTAATTGGTGCATAGACCAGCCTCTTGAAATTGCAAGACTGAGGACAGTGCGAATAGAGGTAGGTTTTACCACTGGACTGAAAGTCTCATCACAGTCAATCCCAACTATTTGGCTTTTTCCATTTACTACCAAGCGAGCCTTGTGTCGCTCTAGAGAACCGTCGGCATGGAATTTGTGTTTGAAAAGCCACATACATCAGATGATAGGAGCATCGGGTGGGCGAGGGACAAGTTCCCACATGTTGTTGGCCAATAGAGCTTCATATTCGTTAACCATGGCTTGCTTCCAGTTTGGGTCGGTAAGGGCGGAAAGATGAGATTTAGGTAGAGGTGAGGGAGTAGGAGAGGTCTGAGTATGTAGGGAAAAGGGATTTTAGGTTTAAAGATGTCGGCACGAGACCGGGTTTGCATTGGGTGATGCGTAGGGTTGACAGTGGGATGAGGATTCTGGTCGGGTTGTGGGGGTGGTGGTGGGCTGGGTGCAGCAGGTGGAGGGTGTAGGGTGTGGGCCGGTGAAGGGTTTAAGTGTTAGGTCGGTGAAGGGTGTTGGGTGTGGGCCGGTGGGGGTTTAAGTTTTGGGCCGGTGAAGAGTGTGAGGTGTGGGCCGAAGGAGTGTGTGGTGTTTGGGCCGGTTGGGATGTGGAGGCGAGAGAAGTTGGTTGGGCTGTGGTTTGGGTCGTGTGGGGTATAGATGAGGTATGTTGGGCCGATGAGGAAGGATTTGGTGAGGAAAAGTAGTGTGGGTCGAATAGGAGTGGGTTAGGGTCAAGGAAAGAGTGATCGGGAGGTGGGGAGGAAGGATTGGAAAGAGGAAAACTTTTTCGTCGAAGGTGACGTGTCGGGAAAATATGGTTTTTCCCGAAACAAGGTCAAGGCATCGGTACCCGCGATAGTTAGCTAGGTAGCCTAGAAAAAGGCATGGAAGAGAGCGGTGGGTGAGTTTATTAGGACGGGTGGCGGAGGTGTTCGGGTAGCATAAGGTGCCGAACACGCGAAGGTGGTCATAGGAAGGCTCACGAAGGTAAAGGAGAGATAACGGAGTGCGGTTTTGGAGAAGTTTGGTGGGGAGAATGTTGTGAAGATAAGAGGCGGTGTGGAGGGCCTCAACCCAATAGGTGGAGGGTAAAGAGGCATGGGTGAGAAGGGTGAACATGATCTCGTTTATGCGACGGATCATGCGTTCGGCTTTGCCATTTTGTTGAGATGTGTGAGGGCACGAGAACCGAAGTTGAATGCCATTTGGAGAGGTGAAGTTGTGGAAGTTGGTGTTATCGAATTCGCCCCCCATGTCACATTGGATTGCTTGTATGGGGAGACGAAATTGGGTGGAAACAAATTGATGAAAATATGTTATTTCTGAAAAAGTTTCAGATTAAAATTTAAGTGGATAAACCCACGTGTAATGAGTAAAATCATCAATTATTACCAAATAGTATTTGTAACCCGCATGACTTGAAAGTGGTGAAGTCCATAAATCACAATGCAATAACGAAAATGGACATAATGTATGAGAAACGGAATCATTAAATGGTAAACGTTTGTGCTTGGACAACTGGCAAGCATGGCAAAGAGACGAAGTCTTTTGCTTATTATAAGAAATAAAATTGTTTAAACGAAGAAAGTCCATTAGGGGTTGTAACACCCCAACCGATGGCGGAATCATCGAGGTGCCACGTAGTGACGATTGTTCAAAAGCACATGGTACTAAAATGTAAATATTATTGAATAAACCAGAATTGTCTTACATGATAATGGAAATTACATTGTCTAAATGAAATGTAAATATAGAAATGACTGAAATAAAATAAAGCACTAAAAGTCTCTTGCTAAAGCATTAGATCAAACTGCACCTGAAACATGTACAAAAATAGGTTTGGTCAACATAAGAAATGTTGGTGAGCATTCCTAGTTTTGATATATATAGTAAGTTAAAAAGATATACAATTCAAGTGCATGCTACTGTGCAAATATGTAAACTATGTATCATACAAATGAGCGAAATCAACCCTGTGACTGTATAATGTACTGTATGAACTGTAGTGTACTTATCCAGTAAATGGATAATAACTTAACAATGGCCACGGATTCTCCGATGAAAAAGGGGAGAATCAATCTAGGCGGGTTGTCAATCCAAATAGCGCTATCTAGTGTTAAGGTCGGCTTGTACAATGTTAATGATTTCACTAAGTACAAATGTATTCTACATGTAATGTCTAAGCATAAAGCACGTTTGTAAGCAAATGCACATAGTACTAGAATTGTAATGTAAAAATGTGAACTTGTATGTGTAATTTGTATAAGTGTACATGTAACACCCCAAAAATGAATAAAGACAAAAAGGGATAGGAAATACTCACAGTTCACGTAATAACTTGAAATTGGACTTGGACAACGAAATATGTGTTGGAACTATTTCAAAGTATCAACCTAAAGAATTTGATAATGTGTAAGGGAAATAACTCTAGGATACATGTATTTCTAGGGCTTCGAATTGGGGATAAACGTTTTATTTGTTTAATAAACTAATTGTTTATTAAATATAAGAAATTTAATAAATAAATGAATAAAAGTCTTTTTGTAAAATTTTAAGTTGAATATAGTCACAACATAAGATTTTAAGCTTGAAAATAATTTTTATAAAATTATTTTCTTGAAAATAGAATATTTAATCTAATTATTTCAAATTGTCAAAATACGACTTTAATATCTAAAAATATTAAAATCAAAGAATTTCTGAATTAAAAATTGTATTTCAGTTCTATATGAATAGAAATAATTTATGTAAAATTTTGGTACAAAAATATTGTAAAATGAATTTATTATGAATTATTTATGATTAAAACTAACAAAAATTAATTAAAAATATAAAATAAACGGTTTTTCTGAAATAAAAATATTTTCTGGAATGTTTAAGAATATATAAGTTTAGAATAATTTTTGTGATATTTAATAAAATCGTTTAGATATTTTTATAGAATTTAATAAATATAAATGAATAAACTTGTATTATTAATAATATATATTAAATAAATTATTTTTGAAATACTAAAAATTGGATGATGAACTTTATCAGTGGAAAAACATAAAATAAATTTTGTAGAATTTATAAAATAGTTTTAGTATTTTAAAACGATTTTAAAAAGAATAAAGGAAATATATGCATAAAGGTTAACACTTTAAAAAAAAGATGTTCATGGTGGGGGTCGAACTTGTGGCCTGATCCGGTCCAAGCCTTACCCACAACAGTCACAACCAACTGCTCTATACTTCAGATTTGTTTATGATTCAGTTTTGAAATAATTATATACATAAGTTACAATGTGTTCTTCCCCAATTCTATACCAAGAACCCTAGATTTTCCAATCAGTTATAAAACGTGATTATAACTGAATTAACCAAAGGGCTTTTGGAGTATAAGGGCCGATTAACAAAACCTATACAAGAATTAGTACTTACAATGTATGTTTCGTGATAATCACCAAGTCAACAGAAAAGTCAAACTTGGCACAAAACTTCGATTGAGGGTTTGATAACAGAATTAGGAGGTTTTGAGAGTATTGTTGGCGAGTTGTGAATGTCTAAGCATGTCCAATTTATAGTGTAATGGTCGGATTGTACGTATGGCAAGTTTTGACCATGTATGAATGTATGCGCGTGATTATGCTTCAATTTGGACGTGATAATTGTTGATTGATGTGTGTAATAGATGCGGAAATTAAGTATGGGTCGTTGGGCAAGTCAATGGTCCATGGTTTCCATATGAAGGGCCAATTAAATGGCCAAAAAAATGAGGCTCGCTGCTGCTGGTTCGCGTACAGCCAAGAAGAAGAAAGGCAGCAAAAAAGGGGTTAAATACATATAGAGTTGGGTTTGAATCAGATAGAAGCTTGTAGCTCAGTTGGTGGGACGCGTGTGGGTCTGTCCAGCTCTGCTCCGGTTCGAATCCGGCTAGCAGCAGCTTTTAATTATTTTTTTTTTTTTTTTGTAAACAGATGGGAGGAGGTGGGCTTGACTTGGTTGGGCCGGACCTGGGCCTCTGTACTGGATTTCAGGATGGGCTTCAAGTGGCTGGATGGTTAGGCCATTAAGGTATTTGGGTTATGGGAAAATCTTGACAAAACAACATGTATCTTCATGTTTATTATTATTATTATTATTATTATTATTATTATTATTATTATTATTATTATATATAAAAAAATAAAATAAAAGAAAAGTGACGGATGTCACAGCATCCCCTACTTTTAGAAACTTCGTCCCGAAGTTATTAGAAACATAGGGTTATGGATGTTTGGGTAGAAATTAAGGTAGCAGTGGTCTGGAAAACTCGAATGATTTGGGTAAGTGGTTTGGTAGATGTGAGTTAAGGATCGGGTTAGGTTCGTCTCGAATAATAAGGAGAATAAGAATCTAGTAAATCAATAAATTTCAAGTTTTAGGAATCCTAAGATATATGTACGTGTTGATTGTCTACAGAAAGGCTAAACAGACTACCAAATAACCAGAGTTTGTTCCTGGTCCGACTTCCAATCTCACTTTCAATGCATCATTAGTGCTTGTATACAGGGTGTACCGCAGCTAACCCACCACACCTTTGATACCTTGAAAACGTACTGGACGCCTTTCCAAAAACTCTAATAGAATTTCACACTACCCTAATGTACCTGTAAATTCATGATTACGTTCCGGACCGGAATCATCAATTTACCTTACATTAAAGTTTTGCGTCCTTCTATGACCCCACCGATTGTTGAGCAGGTTTGATAACCTCCACCAGCCGTGGAGTAGGTTGTAGGGCCTCTCCCGACTGTTTGAAAAGGCATAGTGACCTCTACCAATCGTTGAGTATGTTCGATAGCCTCCACCAGTCGTGGAGCAGGTTGTAGGGCCTCTCCTGACTGTTGAAAAAGGCATGATGACTTCTATTAAGTGCAGCAATTATTATTCACATAGATTGCAAATTGATAGCATGTTTATGCAAGCAAGTTTGTAAGTACTACAACCATTAAGTGTAAGTGTTATCATGAATAATTAAATGTTTACGAGTATCATGAATAATTAGATGTTCAATGCGTAGTCAAATTAAGGGAAAAATCTAGTTTCATGTAATAACCAATGATGTTTTCTTAGAAAAGCATCTGTAAGATCAAGTATCAAGTCCAAACGTTTCAAATAAATGTAAGGTAGAGTCTTGTATGATTAAAAATAAACGTAATCAATATAATAAATTTCCAATCTGTGTTAATACACAATAATACGCAAGGAAATTTCTAGATGTTGTATGCTAATGAGTGCGACAAAATTGGGTACAAAATGATAATGGGATCAAGAAAATGAAAACACGGGTATTGGATTTCTCGAGTCTTGGGAAGATTTCATCCATGGCTTAACTAGTGGGATTAACGTCATCCTGATCAGTTGTTTCGTTGGTATTGATATTGAAAGCTCGTCCATGTGCCACCAGGTTTACATTGTTCAATTTGGGACATTGAGGTAGCATGTGGTTAGGGTCTCTACAATGATAACATGCCCGACCGTTAGTAATTTGTAGTGGTCTCTGGGCAGCTGTTTGATGATTACTCTGTGTCCCAACCATTACTCGACAAGTGGTAACAAAGTGTCCAAACCTTCCACATCTAGTGCATTGACGGCATGGAAGATTTGCAGGGTGATGATATTTGCAGGTGTTGCATTGAGGATGGATTCCCGTGTAGGCTTTCTTGATAGGAGGCTGAGCCACCGGATCAACAACAGCATGGTTCTGATTATCGCCCATTCGTTTCTTAGAGTTCGAAGCAGTAGTGGCGGCCTTTGCTAAAACAATCTTAGGTTGTTCAACAACATTGGTGGTTTTCTCAGTAGGTGTCTTGGTGCCCTTCCTAACCAAGTTTCCTTTCCTTACGTGTTTGTCTGTTAATGTGGCTGCAAGTTGGATGGCTTCTTCTACCGTAGTGGCTTTGCCTCCAGTGACAACGTCTTGAATCAGGTCAGGTAATCCCTCAATATATTTTTCGATTGCTCAAGAGACTGGGGTGACCATGTGTGGAACCAGTATGCTAAGTTCGTGATATCGAGTATTATACGCAAGATTCTCACCACTGTCTTGTTTCAGTCCATGGAACTCTTCCTCCAGTTTCCTGATTTCGTTCCTAGGGCAGAATTTGGCGATCATGAGTTCCTTAACTTCAGTCCAAGATAATAATGATAGAGCAACATCAGCTCCTCGATTGCGCTTTTCGCCATTCCACCAGGTTAGCGCCCCCTTTTGAAGGACACTAGTAGCATAGCGAACGCGGAGTTCATCAGGACATTCACTGTTCACAAAAGTACTCTCCATGCTTTCAAACCATTGGAGGAGGCCAGTAGCACCCTCCTCACCAGTAAATTTTGTGGGGTTGCAGGAGTTAAAGTGTTTGAAAGTATACCGAAATTGAGTCGTACTCCCCTGTGTTGGCACTGTTACTATTCTGGGTTATCTCACGACAAGGTTTGGGATCACTGCAGCAATTTGCTCGGCGACTAAAGATGCGAGGCGACGATCAGAACGTCGTCCAGAAGCACGAACAGGGCGTTGGCTGGCATCACGGAGCATGCGGCGAGCAGACATCTATGAGGTAGTTAATTAATAATCATGAGATTAGAAAATGTAAGTGTATAATCATACAGATGATTATGAAGATGTGATCTTGTAAGAATCATGATATGCAAAGTATTGTATATGAAACGAGAGGGTATTATTGGAAAAACTTGTACAAAATGCTTGGAGTGCCCTTGTCTAGCTGTAAAGCTCAACTAGAACGTTGACTTTTCAAATGAATTGAACCCAATGGTGATCAAAGAAGACATGCTTTAGCTATAAGTGGACACTCACTCAGGAATCCCAGGTAAGCATAACAGGTCCGTAAATGGATTTATGCGCTATGCTTGCCTATGCCAGAAAACCCAGTGTACAGGCGTCCACCCTTCCAGATTGCACGTGTCCTTATCACACTCATTAAAGTTCAACAACTTCGAAGGAGTAAAATAAGAGTAGGTATTATGTCTAAGAGTATCTTCATAAAAGGTACTGCTTTCGTTCTATGATGATGTAAACTTTCCACTCCCTGTAGGACACCATCTCTATGCACCATGATGAAAGATGAAAAGAATGGAGAAAGAGAAGAAGGGAAAGATGGAAGAAGGAAAGTAGCGGGAAATGAGGGTAAAGTAATTCAGAAAATATTATGCATGAAAGTTCGGTTATAGTCTAGGCCATTTTGTCTAATAACCTAGTTCCCTATAAACATGGCTCTGATACCAAATCTGTAACACCCCAACCGATGGCGGAATCATCGAGGTGCCACGTAGTGACGATTGTTCAAAAGCACATGGTACTAAAATGTAAATATTATTGAATAAACCAGAATTGTCTTACATGATAATGGAAATTACATTGTCTAAATGAAATGTAAATATAGAAATGACTGAAATAAAATAAAGCACTAAAAGTCTCTTGCTAAAGCATTAGATCAAACTGCACCTGAAACATGTACAAAAATAGGTTTGGTCAACATAAGAAATGTTGGTGAGCATTCCTAGTTTTGATATATATAGTAAGTTAAAAAGATATACAATTCAAGTGCATGCTACTGTGCAAATATGTAAAACTATGTATCATACAAATGAGCGAAATCAACCCTGTGACTGTATAATGTACTGTATGAACTGTAGTGTACTTATCCAGTAAATGGATAATAACTTAACAATGGCCACGGATTCTCCGATGAAAAAGGGGGAGAATCAATCTAGGCGGGTTGTCAATCCAAATAGGTTATCTAGTGTTAAGGTCGGCTTGTACAATGTTAATGATTTCACTAAGTACAAATGTATTCTACATGTAATGTCTAAGCATAAAGCACGTTTGTAAGCAAATGCACATAGTACTAGAATTGTAATGTAAAAATGTGAACTTGTATGTGTAATTTGAATAAGTGTACATGTAACACCCCAAAAATGAATAAAGACAAAAAGGGGATAGGAAATACTCACAGTTCACGTAATAACTTGAAATTGGACTTGGACAACGAAATATGTGTTGGAACTATTTCAAAGTATCAACCTAAAGAATTTGATAATGTGTAAGGGAAATAACTCTAGGATACATGTATTTCTAGGGCTTCAAATTGGGGATAAACGTTTTATTTGTTTAATAAAACTAATTGTTTATTAAATATAAGAAATTTAATAAATAAATGAATAAAAGTCTTTTTGTAAAATTTTAAGTTGAATATAGTCACAACATAAGATTTTAAGCTTGAAAATAATTTTTATAAAATTATTTTCTTGAAAATAGAATATTTAATCTAATTATTTCAAATTGTCAAATACGACTTTAATATCTAAAAATATTAAAATCAAAGAATTTCTGAATTAAAAATTGTATTTCAGTTCTATATGAATAGAAATAATTTATGTAAAATTTTGGTACAAAAATATTGTAAAATGAATTTATTATGAATTATTTATGATTAAAAACTAACAAAAATTAATTAAAAATATAAAAATAAACGGTTTTTCTGAAATAAAAATATTTTCTGGAATGTTTAAGAATATATAAGTTTAGAATAATTTTGTGATATTTAATAAAATCGTTTAGATATTTTTATAGAATTTAATAAATATAAATGAATAAACTTGTATTATTAATAATATATTTAAATAAATTATTTTTGAAAAACTAAAAATTGGATGATGAACTTTATCAGTGGAAAAACATAAAATAAATTTTGTTATTATTATTATTATTATTATTATTATTATTATTATTATTATTATTATTATTATTATTATTATTATATAAAAAAATAAAATAAAAGAAAAGTGACGGATGTCACAGGGGTTAACCCGGGTGACCGAGTCGATGATGCCAAAAATGAGAGTCTTTGGTAGATGCAAAACAATGGTGGCGGAAGCATTTGGGGTGAGTGGGTACAGGTCACTCGTACTGTTGTGACGACTCAGGATCGTGCGATCCTTAAAAATCTTTCACAGAAAACCCATATGGGTCAAATTCAATAGATGTGTAATTATCAATATTAAATTGACGAACAGATATAAGGTTTTGACTATGTTGGGGTTGAAAAGGATGTTTTTAAGGTATAATGGTTTGGAAGCAAAATTTAAGGTGGAGTTTCCGATCCCAAAACTGGAAGTTTATTGCCATTGCCAACAATTATTGACGCTATTGGTGCAAACATGGAAAAGTGTCAATATTATTTTTATCTAAAGAGATATGAGAAGATGCACCTGTATCAAAATTCCACTAATCATTTTCATCACCTGAATCAACTAAAAGAGCATGAACCGCATCTGCAAGCTGTGTAGGCTCCAAAGAATCTACCTCGGTAAGGTGAGCCTGTGCCGACCTTTGACTGCCACGGGTATTGTGAGAACTAGAAGACGCCGGTGGATACCAAGGTTGTGACCAATTTTGGGTTGGGTAAGGACAAGATGGTGGTGTCCATAAGGAGGGCCCAAAAAGGAGGATAGTATGGTTGTTTTTGAGGATTGTTCGGGTATGGGGGTGGTGACATGTAGGTGTTTCGGGTTCGGTTATTAGGTCGGTTGGTGTGGTTTCGAGGGTTGAGACGATGAGATGGGCCTGAAAATGATCGGTTGTTGACCATATGAAACTGTGAAAAATGACCGACAATATTATGCGGATTCTTGAAAAAATAAAAAGAGGTGTTGAATCAAAGAAGTGACCAACAATATTATGTGGATGGGAATTGAAGTTGTTCAAGAACAACTATGAAAGTGGATGGCAGAGGTGGTGTTCGAAAACAATACACCTTACAATGATACCATGTGAGATTATACAATGGCTTACTTTCTCATTGACATACAATGTGGTTAAATAGTTACAAGGGAAAAAGCTAATATGGAAATACAATAATAATCTACAATAACTATATTGACTACCTAGATTGACCATTGACCACTACATAATAATCTACAATAACTACATTGACCATCTACATTGACCATTGACCACCGATGCATAATCATCGGCTAACAATCTATACATCTAATAAAACAAAGTCCATGAGGACACTTGGCAATCCCACATTCATCCTCCAATTACATAGCCAATCAACTAATGCCAAGTGTCTCTATTGTGAGAATTTATAAAATTTTCCTTTTTTCTAAAAATAAAAAATCATTTATTGGTTGGTCAAAATGGGTAATTAATATTAATTTTCCCATTAATAAGTTGGTCAAAATCAGTCATTAATATTAATTTTCCCATTAATAAGTTTCCTATTTGTTAATTAAAACCAATCTTTCTAATAACTTTCTCTCTCTAAACCCTTTTCTGCAGCAATCTTCTCCATTACTAGGTTAGTTCGTGAACTTCCCCTTCCCACTGATCAACCATGATTTCTTGCATCTTAATATCTGGCAGGTTTGAAAAAACTCGAATCACTTAATATCAACTGCTGTAATTGCATTACCGATGCGGATATGAAGCCTCTCTCAGGTAATTGTTCTTTATAGTTTACATCATTGTTGTCTACATGATCAGCTCTAATCAATGTTCTAATACAATAAGCCTATAACATATATGGTCAAGAAAAAGTGCTTTCTTAGAATAATTCGAATTTTATTACAGAATTTTATTACAGTTTGTAATGTAATGAACTTGATAAGAATATATAATCTCGCATATTTTACTAATATATATAATTTTTATGTCTCAGACCTTACAAACTTGAAAGAATTACAAATTTCGTGTAGCAAGGTCACGGATCAGGGTGTCACATTCCTGAAAGGTCATAAGCTTTGATTTTGAACCATACATATTTTCTTTTCCATTATATAATTAATAGATTTTTTTTTTAATTGTAATAATTAATAGTAATAATTTTGAAACTAAGGTATTGTGTATTCTTTCTGTTCTTTAGGCTTAAACAAGCTTTCATTGCTGAATATGGAACGCTGCCCTGTAACTGCAGCATGCTTGGATTCACTTTCAGGTTAATTATATAAATTCTCATTTATTTATTTGTGTTCAGTTGATGGTTTTTAATAATTTTTCAGATTTGGGGCTTTAGGTTTCATCTTTCTTATTTTCCACTATGAGATTATATTGTGAGTTTTAAGTTTTAGTGTTTAGGTATTGTTATTTGTTTTCAATGATTAGGTATTATGTTTGTTGTTTTAAAAAATTATGAGATTTTAATAATTTTCAGATTTGTGATATGATCAGTTTCAGTGTTTAGGTATTGTTATTTGTTTTCAATGATTAGGTATTATGTTTGTTGTTTTCAAAAATTATGAGATTTTAATAATTTTCAGATTTGTGATATGATCCTTCATGTTTTCTCAGTAGCAAAAACACGAAAATTTCCCGTGAATTATATATTTCTTCATGATATTATGTTGGCTCGATGATGTTTGTCTTCGGGTGAGGTTGAATGTTCATATGTTCTTCGAGGTGTTCTTGAGGATCATAATATTAGATGAAAGGTAAAAGAATGTTGGATATTTTTTAGTGATTAATCCGCTTAGGAAAGCTATTCGGGTCCGGGTCCTGTTTGTTACTTCGGGTCTCATTTATTAGCATTTTATTTGTTTCCTAAGTTGATGGCTTAAAGTTTGGAAGGATAATTACAAGAATTAATTGTTATAAATGGTGGTTTGAAAAGTCTTGGATGTTAAAAGGAAGGGTCGACTTTTTTGGTAAGAGATTGATTGATTGTATTATAGGAAAGTTAATAGCACAATTAGTTGTACACTTTCCATATAGTCATAGTCAAATGTATTAACTGCATAGTCAAATGTATTAACTATAATTGCTATAATTATGAATCTTGGTTTGGAAAGTTGTTGAATGGAATTGATGGTGGAATTGGTTTGTAAAGTTATTGCACTAATTTTAATACATTTTTAAAATTCTGATTTGTTTTTTAAATCTATATCTATCTATACATCTAATAAAACAAAGTCCATGAGGACACTTGGCAATCCCACATTCATCCTCCAATTACATAGCCAATCAATTAATGCCAAGTGTCCCCATTGTGAGAATTTATAAAATTTTTCTTTTTTCTAAAAATCAAAATTCATTAATTATATTAAATTAGGTAATTATATTAAATTTTTAGGTAATTCATTATGATTTGGTCAAAGCTTCTCATTCAATTAATTAACTTCCCTAAAACAATTTAAACTCAAAATTCATAGAGAACATAATACAGAGAGAGAGACACGCAGACAGCTAGAGAGAGAAAGTGACGGAGGGAGGGAAAGAAAGAGAGGACCTGAAGGATGAAGGAGACGGCGGCGGGTCACGAAGGATGAAGTTGTTCGGTTACTCGATGCACAGTCACACGTCTCCGTTTTGTTTGAGATCACTGATTATATTGCGGATGTTGTTATCGATCGTAATGGATAAAGTCAAGTTGATTGGTATGCCTTTCAATTTTAGTTTGGTTAATCGTATTCATGTCTGCAACCCAAAAATCATTGAAGAAGACAATAAAAAAATTATGTGTTAATGGTTTTTCGATTTCAATTTTTTTATTTTTTAGGATTGCTGATACTAATAGAAAGTTAGGAATATTAGTGAATGAGGCGTATGTTCATTATCTATTTTGTGATTGTTTATTTTACTAGAACAAAGAGTTATGGGTTATGGTACAATGATTCGTTACAATACAAAGCCTCCACGTGTTGGTTGTGATATTATTAAATCGTATGTGATGGTTGAGTATAACAATAAATGTTATGATAAGGATGTTTAGAATCTGGTTGTTTTCAATTATGTTTTGTTATTGATTGTGTTATATGTATATACTTCATCATATTAGTTTATTTTTTTCATCTATGTTATCATCATTAATAATAATGGATATTATTTGTTTATCACTGCAGAATGGTTCACGTTTTGGTCTTGTGTTGTACATGTGACACCCGGCATGTTCGGCTTAAACATAATAGTAACATCTAAGTCTACCTTAGCGAGAAACGTTTATAAACAAACTTAACTAGGTTAGTTGAGTCGGGTCAGATTAGGATTGTCCAGGGTTCAATGATCTGGAGGATCATTGGGAGTCATTTTGGGGAATACACTAGTACCGGGTTCCGTTGTTGGTGACATTACATGAACTAATTAAGTATATGTGTAGATTATGGGTCGTGTGGTGGATTGTATACTTATACTTGCTTAAACGATGTACAAATGATTATACGTGCCTAAATATGCTAAGTATAGACTATGGATGCATGCTTATGTGTTAAGATGTGTTAGAATGCGTTAAACACGACAAATGGAAATCTGGAAAAAGTTAACATGTGTTAAAAAGTGCTGATGACCTGAAAGTGGAAAGTGGGCGAATGTGGAAATGGAACTTGAGAAAGTGGGCGAATGTAGAAACAAAGTGGGCGAATGTGGAAAGATTCCACATTCGACCATTACAAAGGGGCGAATGTGGAAAAGTTCCACATTCGACCATATAAAAGGGGCGAACCTGGACCTGGTATAAATACCATCCTTAGTCATTTTTCACCATTTCACAAACCCTAAACGCCTCTAAACACTCTCTAACAACTATTATCATTGGGGAAGGCGTTTTTGAGCTTGTTTTTCATAACCTAACTCTCTAAATCATTACAAGTGAAGATCTAAGGTGTGTTCTTCATTTCAAATCCTTTTTAAACAATTTTGACTTGTTTTCATCTAAACCCAAGAGTCCAGATCTGATATCAACATGTTTTATGGGTAAAAACCTTCCTAATATCTTCCTAACCAAAACCTATTCATAAACAATGAGTTTTATGCAAATTAACATGTGTTAATGTGGTATTATGCATTGTTTGACGATTACTTGCTATATAGATGATATGACAACAACCTAGGACTGTTATTAATGGTGAGTTATGATTGAAACATGTTACAATTGATTGTTGATGGTGTTTTGTCGATTAAAGGAATTTTTAGTTAGATTTAGGGCTTGTTTTTTATGGTAATGATAGAGTTATGATAGGGGGTTTCTTGTTCATGATGATTTGAGTATGTTGAGCTGATGATTAATTAATTTCAGAAAGTTTCCTAATTGGGTAATGATTTCATGCATAATGATGTGACATCTCCATAATTTACTATTTTAGGAAACTTGTAAAACGGATAGATTTTGGGGTAAAATCGGTAGGGATTCGTAGGAATATGTTAATGATGCTTGACTGCTGTAACTCATGGTGTTTCGTGATGTTTTCGGACGTTTTCGACGCGTTTTTGGGAAAACTATACAGCAGGGTCGAACCTAGAGCACCTTCGACCAGTCGAACGGGCGAAGGTGGTTCTCCAGGGTCGAACCTGGAAACTAAAGGGGCGAACGAACCACAAATGGGCGAAGGTGGGAGAAAAAGGGGCGAAGGTGGAAGTTCAAGGCCACATTCGACCAATCAAAGTCACCTTCGACCACTCCAAGCTACGTTCGACCCTACGTTAACAGAAATGAGATTTTTGATACGAACTAAGTGTTTTATGCTTGAACCTTGCGTGTAATCTATGTGTACTTGATTAGTTAGGGTAATGGATCACCAACGGGATGTCGGGTCGGTCTAGTGTGTCAGTTAAACATTTAAACACGTTTTAAAACATACTTGGTTATGATCTGGACAATCGGGGACTAGATAACCTTATGGTTATTAGTCGGAACACTTATGTGAACATTTTGATAGATCTTCGATAGAGGGATTATCAGGGGCTAAACATCTTTACGTATAATTGAAGAACGCAATCTAAGGTGAGTTTCACGGCCCCACTCTTTTATTGGTTTTACATTTTCGGGGGAGAAAACATGTTGTGTTCTTTAAACGTGTGTCAACTATGTTTTCATAAAAAGGCGTTTCAACTATGTTTTGGTATTCATGAATTCATTGGGTTTGGAGTATTCATTATGTTTTCACGTATTCATTATGTTTTGGAGTATTCATTATATTACTATGCGATCTTTGGAAGTCCCGGGGGAAACCATGAATGTGCGGGGATGCACAACGGGGGAAATGTGGATAGCGCTATTTGGGCTTGACCCGCCCCACTCGTCGACTGGAGGTCGGACGGGTGCATATTGTCTCTTAGGTATTCAGTATTCAGTATACAGTATTCAGTATTCAGTATTCATTCGGGCACGTATTCAGTATTCACAGTATTCGAGTCCAGTAGTGGTTTTCCAATCGCAGTAGTAACAGGTATTCATATGATTTGCATGCATGTGGTCTGGATTGATCATGGGTATTCATTTGGGAGTTAGTATTCAGTTGGAGTCGATTTTCACTTGGAATTGGTATACATTTGGAGTCGGTATTCATTAAAAACCTGTGAACTCACCGGCATTATTTGCTGACGTATTTAGCATGTTTGTCTCAGGTCGCTAAGGTAGCAGCTGTCGATAGGCGCACGGAGTCTCACGGCGTCTAGGATTCATATGCATCTCATTTAGTATTTTCAGACTTTCGTACTTTTGATTTCACGTTGTAATAAAGTTTTACGCTTCCGCAGCGTTGGATCATTTATGAAAACTTAATGGTTTGATTATGTCATTTTTTTCTTACGTATCATATAGTGTTGTTTATTGTGACCGTTGACTTGGATCCTGGTGTGTCACGCGCCTCGCGGTAAAACCCCGCACGTGGAAATTTGAGGGTGTGACAGATTGGTATCAGAGCCAATGGTTATACTGAACTAGGACTGCATGTAGAGTCTAGTCTATAGCCGAGTATCACACACGTTGGACGGTCACACATAGTTACGAGTCGTGTCATTTGGAAAACATACTAACCTTGTCGGGGTGTCGGTGTCCTCATCACACAGTATCACGTTATCTATCTTTTGTTATTCCTACCTGGGTTCTATCTTCTTCTTCGGGTTTAAAGTTGAAGGGACTATTCGCTTACATACTTGCTTACTTACACACTATCATGCGCTAGTACTTGTCATAGTACACTCCTGAGTGACTGTTCACTTTGGGATTCTCGGGTGATAACAGTTTCTTTTAGGAATGTGTGTATCGGGTGATTTGAAGTTCTAGCTAGGAGCACGCCTAGAGGACCATGTAGAGCGATTTGTTATTTCGGGTGCACACGAAATCATAAATCGAAATGCATGAAAATCTTGGTGGACTTCGTGTTCGGACTAATGATCATGCTGGAACCATGTTCTGAATTCGTTTGGTCACTTGTAGCTCGATCTGTTGATGATTTTGCGTATCTTGTCTCATGTTTGGCAGAACATGTCTGGTCGCGCTGGTGGACGTGCTGGTGGACGCCGTGGTGGCGGCGGGGGTCGCAATGGCGGTGGACGAGGTGGCGGGAACATCACCATGACTCAGGCGGAGTTGGAGCACATGTTGCAACAACAGTTGAACGTTGCGTTGGCTGCTTTCCAGGCTGCTCAGCAGACCCTGGGAAATACTAATCAGATGCAGACTGGGTGCACGTACAAGAAGTTCATGGACTGTAAGCCCCATTTCTTCAATGGGACTGAAGGAGCGGTGGGACTACTTAGGTGGTTGGAGAAGATTGAGTCGGTGTTTGCTATGTGTAACTGTCCCGACGCTGATCGCGTCAAGTATGCTTCTGCTACACTGGAGGGACATGCGTTGACCTGGTGGAACTCCACCACTGCGAACCTTGGTCTGGGTGAGGCCAATGCTATGCCGTGGTCCGAGTTTGTTCAGATGTTGAGGGCAGAGTATTGCCCAAGAGACGAGATTATGAAGTTGGAGCATGAGTTCTGGAATCTGAAGATGGTTGGGTCGGAGATCGAGGAGTTTACTGCTAGGCACAACGAGTTGGCTGTGATGTGCCCCGGGTTGGCTACACGGAGTACGGAGGATTGAGCACTACGTTGCTGGGTTAGTGCCGGAGATTGCTGGACTTGTTGCTGCTGCTGATCACACTACTATGTTGGCCACTGTTCGGGCAGCCCACAAGCTGACCAACATGAAGGTTGCGGAGGGCGTTCTACCTCCGAGGGGTGCTGCTGTGAAAGCCCCTGCGGACAACAAGAGAAAGTGGGAGAGTGCTGGAAAGAGCGCTGGGTCGTCCCAGCCGCAGACAAAGAAGCAAGAAGTTGTGGGAGCATCATCCGAGCAGAGGTCTGGGGGATATACTGGGAAACTCCCGAAGTGTGGTGAGTGTGGGTTTCATCATACGGGTGATTGTGAGAGGTTTCGCTGTCGACGGTGTCAGCGTTTTGGTCATCATGCTAAGGACTGTAGGACTACTCTTCAGCTACAACCGGCACAGGCCACTACTACTACCACTGCTACTGCTCCTCAGGGGAGGCAGGGATGTTATCACTGTGGGGATAATGGACACTTCAAGCGGGATTGTCCTAAGCTGAACCAAGGGACTGCAGGTGGTGCTGGGAATGAAGGCGGCGGTCGAACTACTCGTGGTCATGTCTACGTCATTGGCGCTAGGGAGAACCAGGAGGATCCTGACACTGTTACTGGTGAGTATTCTTTTCTTGATTCTCGTTATGCTCGTATTCATTCTCGTTCGCATTGTTTGGCAATTCGTATTCATTGTGTGCATTCAGTTTGGTATTTGGTCATCATTTTGCATTCATGAGTCTGATGTGGGTCCTTTGGAGATGTTACTTGGACGGTACCGGTGTATCATTTATACCGATCATAGTAGTCTCTAGTAGGCCTTCGATCAGGAGGATTCATTGTTTTGTATTCACTTTGGGGAGGGCGGTTCCCCGGCATAGAGTATTCGTTGATATCATCTTTCGTTCGTGGTTATCATTTCGTTTGTGTTCTGGAAAACGTTACTTGGGTTAGGTCGACACTCATTACTGTCGAAGAGTGAATCTCGGGGCGAGATTCCTTTCAACAGGGGGATGATGTGACGACCGGGAAAATTTTTCTTTTTATCGCTTCGTTCTCTTTGACTTCGGGAAATTTTCGGGACGAAAATTCTTTCAACGTGGGGATGATGTGACACCCGGCATGTTCGGCTTAAACATAATAGTAACATCTAAGTCTACCTTAGCGAGAAACGTTTATAAACAAACTTAACTGGGTTAGTTGAGTCGGGTCAGATTAGGATTGTCCAGGGTTCAATGATCTGGAGGATCATTGGGAGTCATTTTGGGGAATACACTAGTACCGGGTTCCGTTGTTGGTGACATTACATGAACTAATTAAGTATATGTGTAGATTATGGGTCGTGTGGTGGATTGTATACTTATACTTGCTTAAACGATGTACAAATGATTATACGTGCCTAAATATGCTAAGTATAGACTATGGATGCATGCTTATGTGTTAAGATGTGTTAGAATGCGTTAAACACGACAAACTGGAAATCTGGAAAAGGTTAACATGTGTTAAAAAGTGCTGTTAACATGTGTTAAAAAGTGCTGATGACCTGAAAGTGGAAAGTGGGCGAATGTGGAAATGGAACTTGAGAAAGTGGGCGAATGTAGAAACAAAGTGGGCGAATGTGGAAAGATTCCACATTCGACCATTACAAAGGGGCGAATGTGGAAAAGTTCCACATTCGACCATATAAAAGGGGCGAACCTGGACCTGGTATAAATACCATCCTTAGTCATTTTTCACCATTTCACAAACCCTAAACGCCTCTAAACACTCTCTAACAACTATTATCATTGGGGAAGGAGTTTTTGAGCTTGTTTTTCATAACCTAACTCTCTAAATCATTACAAGTGAAGATCTAAGGTGTGTTCTTCATTTCAAATCCTTTTTAAACAATTTTGACTTGTTTTCATCTAAACCCCAAGAGTCCAGATCTGATATCAACATGTTTTATGGGTAAAAACCTTCCTAATATCTTCCTAACCAAAACCTATTCATAAACAATGAGTTTTATGCAAATTAACATGTGTTAATGTGGTATTATGCATTGTTTGACGATTACTTGCTATATAGATGATATGACAACAACCTAGGACTGTTATTAATGGTGAGTTATGATTGAAACATGTTACAATTGATTGTTGATGGTGTTTTGTCGATTAAAGGAATTTTTAGTTAGATTTAGGGCTTGTTTTTGATGGTAATGATAGAGTTATGATAGGGGGTTTCTTGTTCATGATGATTTGAGTATGTTGAGCTGATGATTAATTAATTTCAGAAAGTTTCCTAATTGGGTAATGATTTCATGCATAATGATGTGACATCTCCATAATTTACTATTTTAGGAAACTTGTAAAACGGATAGATTTTGGGGTAAAATCGGTAGGGATTCGTAGGAATATGTTAATGATGCTTGACTGCTGTAACTCATGGTGTTTCGTGATGTTTTCAGACGTTTTCGACGCGTTTTTGGGAAAATTATACAGCAGGGTCGAACCTAGAGCACCTTCGACCAGTCGAACGGGCGAAGGTGGTTCTCCAGGGTCGAACCTGGAAACTAAAGGGGCGAACGAACCACAAATGGGCGAAGGTGGGAGAAAAAGGGGCGGAGGTGGAAGTTCAAGGCCACATTCGACCAATCAAAGTCACCTTCGACCACTCCAAGCTACGTTCGACCCTACGTTAACAGAAATGAGATTTTTGATACGAACTAAGTGTTTTATGCTTGAACCTTGCGTGTAATCTATGTGTACTTGATTAGTTAGGGTAATGGATCACCAACGGGATGTCGGGTCGGTCTAGTGTGTCAGTTAAACATTTAAACACGTTTTAAAACATACTTGGTTATGATCTGGACAATCGGGGACTAGATAACCTTATGGTTATTAGTCGGAACACTTATGTGAACATTTTGATAGATCTCCGGTAGAGGGATTATCAGGGGCTAAACATCTTTACGTATAATTGAAGAACGCAATCTAAGGTGAGTTTCACGGCCCCACTCTTTTACTGGTTTTACATTTTCGGGGGAGAAAACATGTTGTGTTCTTTAAACGTGTGTCAACTATGTTTTCATAAAAAGGTGTTTCAACTATGTTTTGGTATTCATGAATTCATTGGGTTTGGAGTATTCATTATGTTTTCACGTATTCATTATGTTTTGGAGTATTCATTATATTACTATGCGATCTTTGGAAGTCCCGGGGGAAACCATGAATGTGCGGGGATGCACAACGGGGGAAATGTGGATAGCGCTATTTGGGCTTGACCCGCCCCACTCGTCGACTGGAGGTCGGACGGGTGCATATTGTCTCTTAGGTATTCAGTATTCAGTATACAGTATTCAGTATTCAGTATTCATTCGGGCACGTATTCAGTATTCACAGTATTCGAGTCCAGTAATGGTTTTCCAATCGCAGTAGTAACAGGTATTCATATGATTTGCATGCATGTGGTCTGGATTGATCATGGGTATTCATTTGGGAGTTAGTATTCAGTTGGAGTCGATTTTCACTTGGAATTGGTATACATTTGGAGTCGGTATTCATTAAAAACCTGTGAACTCACCGGCATTATTTGCTGACGTATTTAGCATGTTTGTCTCAGGTCGCTAAGGTAGCAGCTGTCGATAGGCGCACGGAGTCTCACGGCGTCTAGGATTCATGTGCATCTCATTTAGTATTTTCAGACTTTCGTACTTTTGATTTCACGTTGTAATAAAGTTTTACGCTTCCGCAGCGTTAGATCATTTATGAAAACTTAATGGTTTGATTATGTCATTTTTTTCTTACGTATCATATAGTGTTGTTTATTGTGACCGTTGATTTGGATCCTGGTGTGTCACGCGCCTCGCGGTAATACCCCGCACGTGGAAATTTGAGGGTGTGACAGTACATCTTTTACATCTGTGGCGGCGGTATTATAAAAAATTTTATAAAAACATTAATGACTCTTTTTTTAAATTTAAAAATAGAATAGTCATTACATTTTTTTTATTTTAAGAAAATTAAAAATCTAGATTACGGTGTTTAGGAAAGTTATTAAACACGTTGACCCAAACATTAATTAATGATTTCGATTTTTAAAAAATAAAAAACATTTATAAAAACATTAATGACTTTTTTTTGAATTTTAAAAATAGAATAGTTATTTAATGTTTTTATTTTAAAAAAAATTAAAAATTATGGATTATAGTGTTTAGGAAAGTTATTAAACACCCGGTTGTGGAGTAGTCCGGGAAGCAAAATGTGGAAGAAGATTTACACAATGTGGGGTTAGCAACGATTTCGCAAATATGGAGCGTATAATTAGCATTTATCGTGAGTTACTCAATATTGGAAACATCTAATGTTAATAATTATGATTACCATTTAATTAATAACATTTAAACATAAAATTATTAATCAGTGTTTAGGAAAGTTATTAAACACGTTGACCCAAACATTAATGAATGATTTCGATTTTTAAAAAATAAATTTTTTTATAAAAACATTAATAACTCTTTTTTGAATTTTAAAAATAGAATAATTATTAAATGTTTTTTATTTTAAAAAAACAAAAAATGTGGATTATATTGTTTAGGAAAGTTATTAAACACGTTGACCGAAACATTAATGAATGATTTTCGATTTTTAAAAAATAAATTCTTTTATAAAAACATAGAATAAAATATGCTCGAAGTTTTTTTAGCGGGTCGATATGGGTAATGCTCATCTTCTCAGACGTGTCAAATTAAATTGTGAAATTTAGGTGGTATTAAGTTTCTTATTTTCATTTTTATTACTTTCTTATTGTTGAATATGCCATAAGTCTATTTTTAACACATACCATTTAAGTCGCCTTATTCAGGTTGGATTGTATTTAAGAAACCCTGTATTCTCACATGGCCAGCTTTATATCGCATTGTCAAAAGTTAAAAGCAGGGCAGGCGTGAAGTTACTTATACTTGATGCTGGTGGGAAAGTGATGACTAAAACAAAAAATGTGGTTTATAAGGAAATTTTCAGCGATATTTGAATAAATGTGTATTCGTTGCTTTTAAATTTTAATAAAATGTTTCTACTTTATTTTTTCTTATACGTTATGCAAACGCTTTCACAAATGGTTGATGAGAAACAATTACTGTTGTTTTTGCAGGTCATCGGCTACACAGTTATTGACTCGAGTAAGCAGCATACATGGTTGGGAAAGCATAATGAAACCTCGCGCATAAACAGAAATCCACCAGCAAGAAATGTGCAAAACAGGAAGCAAGCAGCAGGGTAAGCAGCAAGCTAAAGTCCTGGTTCTATTAAAAAAAAAAAAAGTGGCAGCAGAAGTCGTGGTTATGGATGGATTTTTAATAGTTATTTTTAACAAAGGGAAGACGCGATGTAGTAAGATACCCGCGACTTTTGCCCATTTAACCACCGTGAATTTTGCTCAATTGACCTAAAGACGTGTAATTGAGCTGCGGTTGCCACCCGTGTCTTTATGTGTAAATCACCGCGACTAAACGCTCCGTTTTGTACTAGTGATATAGTCTTAATTATTTTCATGAAAATAGTTTAGTTTCGAGCAATAGAAGCTTTTTAACTAAAAACAATTAATGGATTTCTGATCAAAATATTGTGGTTCATGAATTTTCTGTTAAACAGGTTCGGTCGGATTTGGCAAACCAGATGGACTTAAATGGGGCTGCTAACGCTTTCGAATGGAATCGAATCGAATCGAATCGCAGCACCAAAAGTAAACTTATTCGCTTGGAGAGCCTTGGACAAGAAAATTCCTGTAGCAACTGAGCTGGTAAGCCGAGGGGTAAACTTGCAGACTACAATGTGCAGAATGTGTAATGTTTCGGACGAGACATCAGACCACGCACTGATCCTGTGCCTGGCTGCAGTCACGGTCTGCAGCAAGCTTGTTGTTGGGGGAACATTCCAGGTGGGCTAATAGGGTTATCAGTCAAAGACGTGCTGCAAGGTGTCAACGGATTGGGGCTTTCCATCAACAAAAGGAAGGTGATACACACAATAATTTTACAAACCATGTGGACCATTTGGCGGAACAGATTCGGATTCATATTCAATAGTAGGAGGCAATCAGCTTTGTTGGATTTTTCCCCTTTAGCGGCTTGCTAAGGTTGGGGTTTGGTGAAATATAAGCGCTTCGTTTGCTGTCAAAAAAAAGATACCCCTCCAAAAATTCAGGTATCTTTTATGTCTTTTCGGTACTAACGTTAAGCTGGGAAAAGTAAGAGTTGGAACTCAGCCACTTTTGAAGTCAAACTTTGAATCCAAACTCTATACTCTATATGTGCTTGTCTGCAGAAATTATCACACAGTTAAGTCATTTTTATACCTTTTGATGTTTTAGTCCAATTTATGTAGCAAACATTAATGGGCATATAGAACTTAATATAATATGGAAATACGGAGCCTATATAACTTAATAAATGATACTTCAAAAATGCATCAACTGAAAACAAGTTGTGAACTGCATAATATAGAAAACATGTTGTGACTGAAAACCCACAGGTCTCGGCCCAAATTGCGGATTTAACTAACATTTTGCAGGTTATTAATTTGAATTGGTCGAAGGACTCTTGAAGCTGGGAAAACAAAGATGGTGTTCTTTTCTCTACCAGATGCATCAGATCCGAGCTCGCTGCTGTCCAACATGGTTTCGGACCTGCTGCTGGTGCGGGTCACGGCGCTGCTGCGCCTGGTGGTCTTGGTACAGCTGCTACGACTGGTCAAGGCTCTATTTGCAGGTTTATATAGAAATATCCGCTGCAATAAATCTGCACTCGAAAGTCTCTATTTTTCTTGTTTTGTTTCTGTCCAGAATTAAACACAAACAATCTGATTCATTCTGTTCTGTTTGTTCTGTTTTGAATTTTATTTCTATACAAATATCCGCTGCACATCAGTTTGTATTCCAACAGATGTATGGTATCACATTTCTGAACCAAACACATATTATAATAGCTTTATCTATGGCTAACTACAGTTAATTCTCACTTACCTAAACATATCGAGAGTTTGTTGTTTGGGAAAAGGCTGGCAGCTACGTTTCGGCCTGCATAAATGCCACATTGGACAACTTCGGTATCTAATTCCTTGCATTGATAACAGTTTTTAAACATACATTAGACTTTATGTCACCATACATCCCAAAGTCCCACAATGATAGACTTCAATATAAAGATTATGGTGTACGTGCATTTTTTTAAAACTACTGCGCAATCCAAAACATACATATTTGATTTGTGTTTTTAGAAACTAATTAACACCAAAATTAGAGACCAACAATCCATGAAACTTCATTGAAAAGATCATGGTGTGTATGCTTTTTTTAAAACTACTGCACAATAAAAATTAGTACCAACAATCCAAGAAACATCATTGAAAAGATCATTGTGTATAAAAACCGAACAGGTGTGATCATATTACAATAACTAGTACCTACTTTCTGTATAGAAGATGTGACCTAATGATTGCTGCAGATCACGATGATGAAGCTAATTGGTGATGTTATAATTGGTTTAATTATGGGATATATTTGATATTCTTTTATGGGTGGATTAGTAAAATAATATTAGGCTCAGTGGCGAAACTTGGTTCTCGAATCGGAGGGGGCCGGACTCAATTTTTTTGATCGGTAGTGGCAAATCAGCGGGGGCGAGACTCAATTTTTTCGATTGGTATTTGGGTTTTTTTTTTTTAATAATTTAAAATATTTAGTTATCGAGCCCGAGCTCGAGCCTTACATACAAAGCTCGTTTAGGCTCGCGAGCCTAAACGAGCCCAAACAAATGTTATATATTTTTTTACATATGGAATTTTGTCCTTTAAACATGTTCAATTTAATTAATAATATTGCAAGTCGAGCTCGAGCCGAGCTTTTGCTTATTTAAGCTATTGAAGTGAGCTCGAGCCGAGCTTTTAGGTCATTTAAAATAATTTTCAAATTATCTCGAGCCGAGCTCGAGCTCTTAGGTTTTACTTTCGAGCTGAGCTCGAGCCTAGTCGGGCTCGGCTCGGCTCGGCTCGTTAGATACAATAATGGACAACTAGGCCCAGTGATGGCCCATTAGGCTCAATGATGGTCAATTAGACCCAAATAATGACCCATTAGGCTCAACAAAGGTCAGTTACATACAATAATAGTCAACTAGGCCCAATGATGATCAATTAGAAACAATGATGGTCTAATAGGTCCAATGATGGTCAATTAGACCCAAATAATGATCCATTAGGCTCAACAATGGTCAGTTAGATACATTGATGGTCAACTAGGCCAAATGATGGTCCACTAGGCTCAACAATGGTCAGTTAGATACAATAATGATCAACTAGGCCCAATGATGGTGCATTAGGCTCAATAATGATCTAGATACAATAATGGTCAACTAGGCCCAATTATGATCCATTAGGCTCAATGATGGTCAGTTAGAACCAATGATGGTCAACTATGTCCAATGATGGTCAATTAGACGCAAATGATGGTCCATTAGGCTCAACAATGGTTAGTTAGATACAATAATGGTCAACTACGCCCAATGATGGTCCATTAGGCTCAACAATGGTCAGTTAGATACAATAATGGTCAACTACGCCCAATGATGGTCCAATTGGCTCAATGATGGTCAGTTAGAACCAATGATGGTCGACTATGTCCAATGATGGTCAATTAGACCCAAATGATGGTCCATTAGGCTCAATGATGGCAATTTGATCTAATGTTGGTCAACTAGGCCAAAAGATGATAAGTTAGTCCCAATGATGATCAATTAGTTGTATAGGGTTATATTGAGCATTTTTAATCGTTATGAGCCTAATTGAACTTCATTTGGGCCAATTGACCATCGTTAGACCTCAACAACCCTTATTGACCACCGTTGAGGCTAAACATCCCTCATAGTCCTTATTGACCATCGTTGAGTTTAAACTGTCATAATTGGCTATCATTTGGGCTGAAACGATCATAATATACCATCATTAAGCATATAAATCTTTTTTAGAATTATAATTATGATTATTGATATATATATATATATACATATATATAATTTATAATACGGTTCGATACCAGTATTGGCATGTAAAAGTCGATAAATATTGATATCGTACCGAACAAATAGTACCTATACCAAAAAATAGAACGAGTGGGTTCCGGTACAAAAAATGATCCAGTACCAATACCGGTTCGGTATCAGGATCCAGTACCATTTGCTAATCCATAAATAACACTAATCAAGTAATAATAATATAATTAAAAACTAATGGCTTTACCAAAAAATTTGTTTTCCCTCTCTAATTTTACCCACATACCCGCTATTTTTTTCTTTCAAATTTTTTGTTCCTTCATCATAGCCTTTCTCTTTGTTTCCCCAATTTCTCTTTGTTTCCCCAAATACAAAATCATCAGAATTCCATTCTTCCATTCTCCCGCTCATTGTTACCGCCCAAAATTCCCATTTCCCTTCTTATAAAACCCTAGTTTTTTCTTTTATCCCCATCACATTCAAACCCTGTCTTCGTAGTTATCTCATGCTCTCCATTGCATAGAAGATGGAAGCCTACAAAGATGGAACCGAACCACAAAACAGGTTAGGAATCATTTTTTTTCATTGTGAATGATAGGCATATATTTTGTTTGTTTTCATTGTGATTGATAGGCAAAATCTGTTAGTGTCATTGTTCCAGTAATCAATTAGGGCATTTGTTTGTTGTTTTTTTGGTCGCTAATAGATTCTTGGTGAAATTGTGTTTGAAAACTCAAATCTCAAGTAATGATATGTTGAACAACTTGCTACATACAAAAGTCTTGTTAAAGGAAATATTGTATTATTGATTCAAGTAATTTAATTGTTTGCTGCACAAGGAATCTGTTATACACCGGGTAAGGAAATAAGCAATCTGAAATTCTGAATGCATACTACATGTTGTGCATATACAATCCTGCCCCTTCTACTATCCCACAACTACAAATATACATTTTATTTACACAATTTTAAACAACAAAATAGCAAGCGTACGCTATGGCGTTAATGAGCTTATCAGCCTGCATATATTCATCTGATGTACAGAGTACAGACTAGTATACTTCGCAAGATTAGACAGACGGCAAAGCGGAAGGTTATACTTTTGTAAACCTGAAACCCGACCCGACCCAGCCTGATAACCAAAAAAATTCCAGATCAACACCCCTAACCCTCCAAATTTTGATTGACAGTTGGCGGTTCCAATTCGTTGAGCCCAGCCCGGTTCTGAACAATGAATTTATAGCCCAATCATTTAACCCGATTGAATCCAAACAATACTAGACTCATTTCTTGTTAGCACTTAAACAATACTAACCATAGATCACTGTCATATAAGCATGTTTAGCTTAGTTATATTCCTTTTTCTCTTTTCCAATGTAACTGTAAATCTACATGATAACAAAAGGACATCATATGTAAAGTCCTATTGCTGCAATTAGAAAGCTAAAATAAACCAACTTAAGAGTTAAGGTATTTACACATACACACATACACGAAGTACACACTCAAGTAGAAGTAGCCATTTTGACCTGTTTACTTATTAATGTGTCCTATGTTTTATCTCAAACGGGTCATAGTTGTCAATAGGAAATAGCGGATGATAGCGACTTGTATTTAATCAATGTATAAACACTTTTAACTTGAATTGCAACGCATAAGCTGATTTTAGGCTGGGATATATTGCAAACTACACATAAAATTTCAGCTCTGATCACAAATTGAAACAATGGTTGTTTATTTTGATCATCTTGTTGCCTCATACTACAGTATTATTTGCATTTAACACTCTATCTAGCTAGGTTTGGATGTTTGTTGTTTTCTGTTTTGTTGTAAGCGAAATGGTAATATTTGTACTTCCCTCTTTGTTGTTACATTTTGTAGGTAAATTCTGTAGATAAAAATGTTGGATCAAAGCTTATTAAAAATGCTACCACATCACACATGGTGCAAAAAGAAACGGTAACTATTTGATAATTTTCTTTTTATATTTTTATTTTTCCATGTGTTGTAAATCTAACATAACCTAATCAATTGAATTCTAGGTCAATTGTATGGACAACAATCTGAAATCTAAGGACAATACTAAGGCTGCCACATCTAATGCATCATGTAAAGTTGTGCAAAAAAAAGTTAGTTCTCAGAATAACATATCAAAAATGGTGCAACAAGAAAAGCTAACAATGGTATGTATTTGATAATTTTCTTTTCTTAATTTTCCACATGGTTGCTAATTTTTCTTACGTCGTTAATTGAATTTTTTAGGGAAGTGTGAAAACTAGAAAAAAAAAGTATTTCATCAATGCCCGAGACTCCACTTCTTGAAACGCCATCACATTTGGAATCTCAAGAAAATGTTCCACAGGTATGTATTGCGTAAAATGCAAATACATATTGACTTTAACTTTATCATGTTAATATGCCATATTTTTTTGTAGACATTTAAGTGTGTTCTGTATTCTTGTCGTATGACCACCCTCGTGGCATATGGTACAATTTACTACTCAATGGAAAATCAAACCATTCATGGAGTTCCATTACAAGATAATTGCTATAAAGTTTCTGTTGATGAAGCTATAAAGGAGGCAGCATATTTACCAATTCAAACAGGGGAGTTAAACACAGTTGGCGAAGCATTAGGTTCTTTTGTTCCTTGGCCAAAATCCCTTGTCAAACCTGACGAAAAAGTTTGTCTTTTTAATTAATCTTGAATTAAGTATAACTAAATTAGGAATTTTTATATATGTTTTCTTGTTTTTGTTTCTCCAGCTACCAGATTCACCATCCAGTCAAACACAAAACACCACAACTAAGTTCGCCAATAAGCAAAAGAAGAGTTTTACTACTCTAGATGGATTAAAAAAATTACAGCAAAAGATGTCACACCACGCCAATGGCGGAAACACGTGGCGCAACGCTCGAAAGTATATCAAAGTCAAGATTAACACAAACTATATTTAATTAGAAAAGATCAATTTATTAGGATGTCGAAAATGAGTATCTCGTTGCAATATTGCACAAACATTACATAAAACAATGAACATTAAGTTTCAATGTGGGGGTATTTCCGTTTATGTTCCAACCCGATGGTAACAATAGAAGAAACCCCAACTAGTATCCGACATCCCGAATTCCACCGCACTAGCCCCATATCTATTCAGCACTTAGTTACCTGAAAGATATGTTTAAAAAGACGTCAATATATAAAATATTGGTGAGCTCACAGGTTTTAGTTTCATAACAACAACATTTTCACAACCATCGACTCGACTCACTTTACCGTATAATTATTTTCCATTAAATAATTATACTAGGATCTTGTCGATCGATATTTCGTTTTTACAACATGTGCGAAACCTGCACAACTTGTGACCTTTGTAAGGAGTAGCTAGCTCCTACAAACTATGATGATGAGCAATCCCTTGAGCCCCATAACCAAACCAAGACTAATAATAATGCCCCGCTCCAAGTCGTTTCTCGGAATCCAACGACTTAATTTCAGAATACGTGCACCCCTGGCATACGCCGATGCATAATTGACGCTATCGATTAGGGGTGGGCCTTGTCAGGCACCAATAGTACTATCCAAATATTCCTTCGGTTTCATTTCCCTGAATTAATGGTTACAGAAGAGAGGACTCAACCCCGAGTGGCAATCACTGCTCAAGTACTCATCATGCCACTTATCACATTTTATCCTTTGAAAACATTTCAACATGTGACAACATTTGACAAACATATCTTTCTCCCAGTTAAAACAGTAAAATGGGGCCGTGAAACTCACCTGATGTACAGCGTACAATCAAATAGCAGAGAATAGCAAGTCCGTGGTCAAGCACCTACGAACGTCCTAATGCGTGTAAGTCACTAAGTCCATAGCGTGTGTTTTTCCGGCAAGTTGTACACCCAACTCCCAACACCACCATTTATATAATTCCCCGTTTAACTAAACATATGTCCTAGGTCCGTTGGTGATGGATTACCCTTGTTACAAGTTACATTTATACTTTCATGAATATTAATTAACTTGTATAATATTATTCTCGACTCAACTTCACTTATCGTATAATTATTTTCCCATTAAATAATTATACTTAAGATCTCGTCGTTCGATATAATATCTTTACCACTCGACACGACTCACTTTACCGTATATTTATTTTCCCATTAAATAAATATACTAAGATTTCGTCGAGTCGAATATATATATATTTTCCTTGTTAAGTCCATACACTTGTTTAACGTTTAATCGTTAGATTATTTACGTTACTTTTCTCCCACGAATATTTTCCAACACTTAGGAAAGTGTTATGTATTTTTCACCCAAATCATATATTTTAAATCTTGACGTAATGATACTTTACTCGTTCATCCGTTTTTTACGTCTTGGTTCGTTAACACGTCCAAGTCCGATTACATAACTTATATATATATATATATATATATATATAGTTAATTTTTCCCAAGTTTCCCAATATGTGCATTCTAGGAAAGTTATTCACCTTTTTAATTTTCTACACATATTACTTGGAAGTTTTATAAATACCTTTGTATTTTTAACACAAGACTTTGTAACTTATGCATAAAAATGCTCCAACACTTTTATATTCCCATTTATATAAAAGTGTTCATTTTTATATAAGTTTTCACCAAGCTGTTATTTTATCTAACATTTTTTATAAAAAACCTTTGTTTTTATACATATCCATATGTTAGAAAAGTTCATATTTTTATAAAACTCTATTTTATAAAAATACACCTTTATACAAAATACATGTGTATAATTACTAGTATTACCAAATCTACCTTGGAAAATTACTATGTACACATTTGACACCAAACTTTCCATAGTTATATTTTTAGACCCAAGTTTCTAAAAATATCATTTTTAGTCCCTCAACTTTTAAAGTTACTAAAATACTTCCTTAACTTATAAAAGTTGCATTTTTCCATTCTATCTTTCAAGAATAACAATTTTCTACTAAACTAGTAGACTTTAATGGATCATTTTTGTCATGTTAGTTTATTTTCACATTTCAACACTTTTAATAGTCTAATATCATCTTATTAAGGATAATATCAGGTGTTTCTAGTGTATAAGTCCCTCGTGTCCAATTTATATTTTTCTAGTGTATAGACTTTGATAATGTAAAATTTGTGTAACTTATTTTCTAACAAAATCAACATTATAACAAGTCTTAGATGCTTATGTTATAATGATTAAAACCATATTTAAGTTTATTCAAGATCACCATTTTTCTTTAAGTCGTTGTGAACTTTATAAAACTACAAGAACAATACATATCCATCACCAAAATTTCGGCCCATATCACACACTTATAACACCTTTTTAATCTTTAAAAAGCATATGTTTTATTATGTAAAGCTTCATCAAGTTAAACCATTGTACAACTTGCTTCTAGATAATAAACATAAACTTTTAAAGACAAGAACAAGATCAATAATACTTACAACTAGCACAAGGCTAGGGAAGCTAAGAATGCTTGATTTGATGGGGTTTAAGGTGTTCTTCCTAAGGGGTTTGAAAATGGGGTTTGATTATGTAAGAATTTTTATGTAGGAAACTTGAAATGAGATATGTGTGTGTGTGACCATCCACGGCCAAGAGAAAAAAAAATAGGACTTTTTGGTGTCTAAGATCAAGTGAAAGGCCATAACATTTTATAATCCAAAAGCAATCTTTTTTTTTTTGTACGTGATATCAAAAAAAAATCTTACAACCAATCCAAAATCTAATATCTTGTACACTAAATCAAGCAACAAGATTTTTTGTGGGATTTTGATCTAGGGGAAACGATTTGGGTTGGGATTTTATGGGTCCCATGACCAAAAATATCTTCCACTTTTTTTATAAGACTTAAATATATTGTTTTCGGGTTTTAATCGGATTTTAATGACGCGTTATTCGGACATTATAATAGCCTCTAGTAACCCTTAAACATAGTCTAGTTTAAGTGTTGGTTGATTAGTTAGGCTTTCGTTTGGTGAAATTATAAGTTATACGTGTACCGGGTGCGGTACGCGCACTTTATTCGTTACCGGAGATTTGTATGTAAAGTTTTCACTTATGGTTTTGGAGTTCCAAAACACATTATATTTTGTGAAAATACCCTTTATTTTATATCCTGGGTGTCCGGGATCCTTTTCATTTATTTAATTTTTACCGGGTAATCACCAACGTCCGTACCGGACAAGTTTATTCGCACATGATCCTATCATGCTTCATCATTAAACGTGTGCATTCCTATGCATCTTATGGGGAATTTGATATTCTCTACGGCATCAGTTAAATTAATCCAATTAATTTAAACCGTTAATTACATATACTAATTACGTACGGAAACATATCGATTTTTGCCGAATGTTACATTCTCCCCCGTTAAGAGAATTCTGTCCCGGAATTCAGTTCAAGTTGTCCATTACAATAGTATCCTTGAACAGGGCAGGTTGTTTGCGCTTCACGAGATCTCCTCTTTCCTAAGTGAACCCAGGTTCATGTTCGGTTCCCGCTTAGTGCTCTAACAAACACAGTATCATAGTCCAACTACGACTAAGCTCCTTGGGCATCCCACTTTGACACATCTATCGGTTTCCCGAAATAGTAGAGCTTAACGCCAACCGGACTTCCGTCGGTCGAGGAATTGACAAAGCTTCCTCAGGCCAGACTTGCGGGATTCATCAAGAGTCCCACTAAACTCTTGCGATAATTCGAGCTTAATCATCATGAGACCAATTTTGATCGACATCTCCGTGCCACTGGAGTATCAAGAATTTGGCCTACTATAATTTCTATGCTTATCGACACTCTCTCAGAGTATGACTCTCAGTGTAAACCTATTATTAGTTCGAAGTCCTTAAGGCCTACGCCTTGTTCGTATGACTTTTTAATAGGTTCGCATCTCATCCAAGCAGTCTCTAAACTGCAAGATTTACTGGCCATCTCTCGAATAACTCAAACCAGGTTATGTATCTATCTCCGTCTGTCATTCGACGTACCAGAGATGTACACGTATGCCCTCCAAGGGCTTCGAGCAGTACACCCCGAACGCTGGGATGATGATTCCTATCACATAGGAAATTCTGGCGATGAAGCACACGAATTCGATGTGCCACGGACATCAATCGTGTTGTCACGGAATAATCCCGTCAAGTACCTTCAATTTGCACGAAAATGACAAGACACACTCATCTCAAATCGAGTATCCCATGCTTGTGTACAAAGTTCGTCGAACTTGAGGTAGAGTGACTACTACCACCCGATATGATAGTAGTCGCAATTCAGTGTCTAGCCACGACTCTCTCTAAGAGTATAGGTATCTATCCGTATGCCTCATCTTGAAGCCACAAATGAGTACGGAATGAGAGGGTTCCAAACAACAATCAATTATCACTTGGGTCACATCCGACCCCGGGACACCTCGGGTGTCATGGTGATGTCAAACAGGTGATCTTTCTGCACCACATAAAAGTCCCCTTGGAAACCTCGTCGGGTATTCCATTTTGTTTACCCTTCGGCTCGACTCACTTTACCATATATTTACCTCCCCATTAAGATAAATATACTAGGTTCTTGTCGACCAAACAACTATATTCAAGATGGAACTTTATTTCCGTGGAATCCTCTAGGTACTGAATCGCTACCTCCCACCCGAGAAATTGTGGCTAATGGTACTAGGGCGTCTAGTAGGGACTGATGGGGGTCGAAAGTTTTTGCGTCGCTTTCACCCTTCAGTTCCCTGATAGTAAGCAGTGTATATACGACACCCGGCCCGTACGATTCCACAATCCTCGAGAATTACCAGTCGACTCAAACACCAATGACTAGATGCTTCCAGCACATAGGTCAATACCGGAAAGAGATATATGAAACATCATAAGTTGTTGTCGCAATGAACAGAGTATAAGGTTTCTTAAGACATACCAACACGTGGACCCCATTGCGACAAATATACAGAACACCAGTAGCTACCCAAAACATGGGTATCCAGTACTAGTTCTGTTATATGTGCTTCCTGTGCACTAGTGTCCTATCGTCATTAGCAACCTAGTAAGTCAATTCGAGATAATACAGGCCACACGCCCTTAAATTGACTTTCAGATCCTTGGCAGAGATCTGAGTGAAAGGAGTCCTGAAACCAAAACCCTTACTCATCGAAGGTTCCATCCTTTCGGAATCTTTCGAGGTAAATGGCGAAATCGAGTCATAGGTGCATGCATTTGACATAGATTTCACGTTTGGGCTTGACAGCTTCATGCGCTAAAGTCGTTACTTAAAACAAACGATCGACCGAGATTGCACCACAAGCAATAGTCCCAAGCCTCCCCATAAGGCATCCTATTCAACGACTCGGATAGTCACATATGGGCGCAATACGTAAGACTTCAAGCTCGTCTTGATTAGTCAGGTACCAATGCACTGACCTGGCAGCTCACATTACTATGGTGTCTCAACAGCGTCTGCCAAAGACAAGGGATTTTTCTCTAGCGCGAGCAATGCTACTAAAAGATAACTCGGAACACTAGTATCGACCCACGATCGAAATGGTTCCATTGTTCCAAGAGCCCACGCAAAGACACCAAGATAAACCAACCATCAGAGGAATAACAACATAAATCGAAGGGCTGAGCTGATCGACCATCTTATAACGATAGGGTAGCACCCTTATAGAGTAGATAATGCTACACGCCCTTCTGGATTCAGGGTTCATAAAACCTCCGAATCATATACCAGGGACTTCACCAATGCACGCCCATGGGTGGGTCCACAATGGTATTTCCATAATCATCAGTATGACACGTCGTCATGTATGACACCAAACGAATCCACTGGGATGAGCAATAAATGAATTGAGTCTTTCAACTCTTGCTAGTCCCAAAGGTATGGGTCATAATATTGCTCACAATCACTCGGTACCGTCGTGGTTCAAGATGTATTCGAAATTCCTTATCATAAAGACGAGCCTCGCCCTGTCATGTGTGGATCATGGGATTTCTTTCCGACATGATTAGGTATGGTTAGTCGACCAAAATGCGCGCAAAAGGTTAAGGCGTCACTGATGCCTTAGATTCTGAAGATGTAACGCTCATGAAACGCGTGAGCATATCAATGGTCAACACATGATTCGGTCAATTACTCAGACGACCACGAGATTCGGACTTTAGGGGAATACACGCGCAATCACTAAGACTAGAGTGTCTTAGTATGACTTCTAGAAAGTCCGTTGGACACCTGAAATCCTACATAATCAATGTTGGCGCTACACAAATCAAACAAACAAAACAATGACAGCAACGAGGGGTTTGGGTGATGTCTCCATCCCGAGGGAACCAGAGCGAAGCAAACGACAAGTAATCACATCATCAAGTAAATCCTACAGCTGTAGCAATACGCCCTCTGTGCAACACGACAGTAGAAACAATACGGCAATGACAGCAACATATCCACGAATCACATGAACTAGGGAACACCGCGCAGGAGTGACACGTCAATAGAGAAGCATGACGACAAGGCAACACCGCAACCGGAACCGTATGACACAGAGAAATACGACAGCAAGGCTACACTACTGCAGGAGCAGTAAACAATAGGAATGCATCCTCGACAATGCAGCGTAACCATCTGGATCTGCAATTAGCAAAAATAATGCAACTGCAAGCATGCACAATGGCTGGGGGTAACACGGCAGCACGAATGCACATGACAATATGACGCTCAATATGGAAAATCCCCAATCCACATCAACAGAAAGCTCCATTATGGTGAGCACGCATCCCCGTGCGTCTCAGACCACCTGTGGAGGTGGGATTTGCATCCGTACCTTCGGCCTCGAGCCTAACCTCCATAGGCTCAATGGTAAGAATGGTTAGATTGCCCGGCGTATCAGTCGTCAAAACTTAAATGGGAACGACGGGTTCCACATAATTTAGCTGACTTCTCAAGTCGATATTGCTCATAGAGAGAACGACTCTAGGCTTGGTATGAGTCACTCAAACGATAGCAACAGCAACATCGACAATCTCAACCGAGACCTGAGAACCATCGACAATGTTAGGCTTGCTAAGAGCCCAATGAATGATAACGAGGGAGTCAATGAAAGCCTCAAAGAAAATGGAATTAACAACAGGGAACTCCATAGCGATACAGACATGGTCATAGCGGCTTGGCATGGGTCATAGAGACGTCTTTCTTAACGACATTCACCTCTGCAGGAGCCTCAAATACATCTACAACATCAGCTCGAGAAGAGCCATAGAAACAACATCAAGCCCAACATGGACTATAGAGACAACGACAACAATAAGCTCAATAACAGACATGGAAACAACGGTATCAAGCCCGAAAAGTGCTACAGAATCACTGGCAACAACAGACTCAGCAAGAGCTACACACTTAGCAAAAACATCGGGATCTACTTGAGCCATAGATCAATAACAGCCACAGCGACATCAGGCTCGGCCGGAGCCTTAGACTCGTCGTAGTTATTATATGTGTGATAACTAGTATACATAGGACCTAGAAACCCACCACCGTCTATCCCAATATCATAGATAGTGGTCACCACGAAAGTAGAGATGGAAGGATCACGTTTTATCGAGACACCTTGATAAAATGAAAATGATACCGACTCTGGCAACCCAGCCGAGTCATCCTTCTCATTAGGGTCCTCTTGCATATTATTTTTGCCTTAGCACTGATAGCCATCAACTGAAATGCCTCTCCGCCACCTAAGCGAGGCCAGTGAATTTTCTTCATGACAGGCCATGCAATGAGAGTATCGAAATACGACAAGAGATTAGACAGGTCACACTGTCCATAACCAATGGGTCTCGAGACCTTAGTTTACAAACTACCGTGACGAGGGAACGCAACATCTCAGTATCTATGGGGATTGATGGAAAACACTTCGCATCAATTTTCACCCCACAAATATAACTACTCTCGTCGTCGTGACGAGGGTGACGAATGTTATTGCAACAAAAGCAATGGAATTTTCGTCCCATGGGTATGTTTAATTTAACAGAATAACGTGACCACTTCCAGTAGTCCGTTATTTGATTTTCGAGGGGGATTTTAATGTCAGCAAAAGCGTCTTGCGACATCTGATAATTACGGAACACACCCTTACGATTACGATTCCCAAAGTGTGGTTCCACTCTCCACGATTTATGGCGGATCCAAGCATAGTACACATATCGAACCTTCTCTGGCGTTCATCGACTGAAGCGAGACTACCAATAATCCTTGAAAAAAAACAAAAAAAAAACAAACAGGAGGTAGATAGAGGAGTCTTGCGATAACTTTTGCTCCTCAGGAAAGCAGTATGACATAAGTACCAATATGCTAAGCCCATCACAAATCATCTTCCGGAATATGATCCAACGCTATTGCAAAGGGTGTTAATCCATACTTTAATACTCAATACATCGAGCAGTGGCTTCCTATGAGTTAATTGCATGCACTTCCGAGTGAGTCCATCGCCTAACGCCGACTGGGGCTTGCTGTTCCACTACACGCCGTCATCCTAACATTGGCAAACGATGCCGCGGTCGTGATTAGTGGCCGAAATTTTCGACATCATCGAAGTTTAGCAAAGCCCTATGACTCGCGGATGTGCAATATGGCATGCTGATTTCGCAACCAGTCCACGACTGCATGGGAACAACCACTACTGCCGATTCAGACGAGGGCTATCGAGCCTTCCATTAAACAATGATCAAGCTTCCTAACTCAACGACTTTGATTATGTCCCCCAAAGGAAAAGAAAATACTCGACCCTTGAAGACAACTTGGGCATGTGTTAGATCGAGAACAACTTATTCACAATAGCAACACAGTACCACACGGGCCACGAGTCTCATATTTGACCCACACAGGGTCCCGTTCTCAAAACGCACTCTTCTTGCAGGGACGCACCCTAGGTCTTCACTGGGTTCCGGGTATCACCTTCCACGCATTGTTCATCGCTTTGGTAGGCCGTGTATCCTCATACGTCCGCTTCTTTGGAAGAACTTTGTGGTGGAGGCATTCAACCCTATACAAGGAAGCTTTCGTCTCCCGTTCCTATCTGGAGTGAGGCTTTGTGTCAGATTACTCGTATGAATAGACGTTCAAGCTCTTCCGTGCTCGTACCTTAAAGGTAATGTCGAAGAAAGCTCATTAGTTAGGATCGAAATCAAGGGACATCGACGAGACCTCCCATTTAACCCATTGGCTAATCAAAAACTAAGACTGAATCCAAAGAACAAGAGCAACCAAGACAAGGGGTGACCACCAATCCCGGCCCTAGCGCCCACCAAGGTTACCGTGCACCCCCAAACTATTATTACGTTTGCACCCGTAATGATAATTTGCGTTGCCAGGTAATCTTGTTGCCCGCTAGTTCCGAGCTTCCTAATCCCAAAACAAAGATTTCATACAACAAAAGACTTGGTCTAGTTTCGCCTCCAAATCATAAATAACACGGCGACATCCATTATCGCGATAGAGATTAGTCCTTCCGATCATCCCGTCTACAGGTAAGCGAGTGAGCTCCTCGTAGACCACAGCATCCTTCCTACTTGCTAGTACCGGTGATCGATGCAAGAGTGCGGACTACTGTGAAGCGTGACACGACATCCTTACTGGCAAAATATCCGTACTACGTATATGTATTAACTAATCTTAGAAAATCGGATTCCTATGCAACATAAACATCTAATCCGTATATTCTAATACTTCATATATTGACACACAGGGCTAGTCGGTCGGAATTTCCCCTTGTACATCCCATGTACACATTTCTTTCTTTTCTAAAAAAAATATTTTGTTGTGTTTTAGTTTTGAAAACTTTGTCTTCAAGCTGAAACCGGTTATAGTCTAGATGTTTCAAAAATGCTAGTTCGCTATAACCTTGGCTCTGATACCACTTCTGTCACACCACGCCAATGGCGGAAACACGTGGCGCAACGCTCGAAAGTATATCAAAGTCAAGATTAACACAAACTATATTTAATTAGAAAAGATCAATTTATTAGGATGTCGAAAATGAGTATCTCGTTGCAATATTGCACAAACATTACATAAAACAATGAACATTAAGTTTCAATGTGGGGGTATTTCCGTTTATGTTCCAACCCGATGGTAACAATAGAAGAAACCCCAACTAGTATCCGACATCCCGAATTCCACCGCACTAGCCCCATATCTATTCAGCACTTAGTTACCTGAAAGATATGTTTAAAAAGACGTCAATATATAAAATATTGGTGAGCTCACAGGTTTTAGTTTCATAACAACAACATTTTCACAACCATCGACTCGACTCACTTTACCGTATAATTATTTTCCCATTAAATAATTATACTAGGATCTTGTCGATCGATATTTCGTTTTTACAACATGTGCGAAACCTGCACAACTTGTGGCCTTTGTAAGGAGTAGCTAGCTCCTACAAACTATGATGATGAGCAATCCCTTGAGCCCCATAACCAAACCAAGACTAATAATAATGCCCCGCTCCAAGTCGTTTCTCAGAATCCAACGACTTAATTTCAGAATATGTGCACCCCTGGCATACGCCGATGCATAATCGACGCTATCGATTAGGGGTGGGCCTTGTCAGGCACCAATAGTACTATCCAAATATTCCTTCGGTTTCATTTCCCTGAATTAATGGTTACAGAAGAGAGGACTCAACCCCGAGTGGCGATCACTGCTCAAGTACTCATCATGCCACTTATCACATTTTATCCTTTGAAAACATTTCAACATGTGACAACATTTGACAAACATATCTTTCCCCCAGTTAAAACAGTAAAATGGGGCCGTGAAACTCACCTGATGTACAGCGTACAATCAAATAGCAGAGAATAGCAAGTCTGTGGTCAAGCACCTACGAACGTCCTTATGCGTGTAAGTCACTAAGTCCATAGCGTGTGTTTTTTCCGGCAAGTTGTACACCCAACTCCCAACACCACCATTTATATAATTCCCCGTTTAACTAAACATATGTCCTAGGTCCGTTGGTGATGGATTACCCTTGTTACAAGTTACATTTATACTTTCATGAATATTAATTAACTTGTATAATTGTGACACCCGGCAAATTCCGGTTAACAACGCTGTCTAGATTAAAGTCTACCTTAGCGAGTCAAGCGTATATTATACTTAACTGGGTTAGTTGAGTCGTGTTATTGTTCGGGAACTGTTAGTTTAGTATAGAGGATCATTAGATGTCAGTCCTTAACCAAGTGTACAAGGGGTGACGATTCGTAGAATCGTCAATCGTCAGAGCATAGGGAACATACAAGTCTCGAGTCCTAGGAATTGGTGAACGAGTGTGAATGTGTTTGTTTGCAAGTATTATGTGTTTACAATCATTATGTGACTTGTCGGTATGTGAAAATGTGTTAACATATGTTAAAACGGAGTTTAACGCGCCAAATACGCTGAACCAGACCCTATAGGCGATTAGCAGCTGTAATCGCCTATAGGGAAGGCGAGTAGGGTTTCCCTTTGGGCGAGTAGGCCCTAATCGCCTATACTATAGGCGATTAGGAGCCCTATTCGCCTGATGCTGCTGCGTACTCGCCTGTAACGTACCTGACGACTAAAAACGACTATAAATACAATACTTGACCTCCTAAACTTCATTATAACAACCCTAGTCGTCCCACAACTCGTCCCAACACACACACAACCTCTGGAACACGATTTTGGATCAAAATACAAGATTTCAAGCCTAATACATCAATCTATCATAAACTTAAGGTGTGGTTTTCATTCATGCAACCTTTAATAATGTTTTTATTGAATCCCTAATGGTCCAGACCTGTTTATAAACGTATGTGTCTTCTGAAATTCGTTAATAATCATTGTTAATTGGATTATAGCTATTATGTATGTTGTATGTGTGTTTATAATTAAAAGCTAGGGTTTTTGTGATTCAAGAAGGATTGTTAACATGATATTAAGGTAGTTACAGATTGATGATGATAGCATGTTGATGAAATCTGAGTAATTGTTCATTAGGGTTACGGTTATGCATGTAAATGTGATGTTTCATGCTATGTGTATTGTTTTTGGGATACATGGTTGCATGCAGGACTGATAGAACGAGGTTAAACGAAGGATTTTGATTGAAATATGTTTGATATGGTTGTTTGATTGATAGTTGATGTTTACACACGTTCTGGATCTGATTTGGAGTGTTAAACGCGCGAAAAAAACTGGAACAGCTGGGCTAAAGGCGAGTAGGGATCCTATTCGCCTATGCTATAGGCGAATAGGAGGCTAATCGCCTGATATGGGAGCCTATTCGCCTATAGTATAGGCGAATAGGGGCCTAAATGCCTTTACTTCATGCATTTACGATCCTAATTGCTAGTTAAGCCCTGAATTGCATGCCTTACGACGTAATCACCTATAAACTCATGATTGCATACCGCATGACCCTAATCGCCTATAGTATAGGCGATTAGCCTTCCTAAATGCCTGTTGACCCACATAATCACTAGTTGACTTTTCCTAATCGCCTGTACTGCTGCTGTAAGTGTAATTTAGCATTTCGGGACCCGATTTGACACCTAGGAACATGCTAGGAACCCCGTAACATACCTAATAACTTGGTAACTTGTGTTCGGACTTATTTATGAGATACTTGAACTACGTGCTACAACTTGTTGGATTTTAACGTATGTTAAGTGTGATTGCATGATTGTATGATTGAGAGTGCAAGTATAACACGGGGAGTCTCGGGTCACCAATGGGATGTCGAGTCTTGTACGTTGGGTTAATTTAACAGTCACGGTGTTTTCAAACGAACTTGGTTATGGTCTGGACATCTAGGGACTAACTAACCTACGGGTTATTAGTCTAATTACTTGTAACTGTCATATGTTAGGTCGCCGCCTTACGGGGCTAGCATAGCTTGCTGATTTTATTCGTATTACGAAGTAACGCAACCTAAGGTGAGTTACGTGTGGCAACCGGAAAATTTTTCTTCTCTTCGTCTCTTCCTTTTTGGCCTTGGGAAATTTTCGGGACGAAAATTCTTTCAACAGGGGGATGATGTGACACCCGGCAAACTCAGGTTAGTAACGTTGACTAAACTAGTAAGTCTACCTTAGCGAGTCATGCATATTACGTCCTTAACAGGGTCAGTCGAGTCGGTATGATGATTCTGGGAATCATCGGGAGTCGTTATGATGATCCGCGGGGTCATCGGGAGTCGGTCCATAACTATGAGTACAAGGATCGGCGATTCGTGGAATCGCCGGGTTTAATGCACACACGAGTCTCGAGTCCCGGGAATTGGTGAACGGATGTAAACGTGTTAGTTATCATGCATTATATGTTTGAAATCATTATGTGACTTATCGGTATGTGAATACGTGTTTAAATATGTTAAAATAGTGTTTAACGCGCCAAAAACTCGTTCCAGCACCACAGGGGCGATTAGGAACCCCTAATCGCCTATATGTGGGGCGAGTAGCATCAACAACAGGCGATTGGGACCTAATCGCCTGATGTTATACGCGATTAGGCCCCCAATCGCATGTAAGGTACTGCTAATCGCGTGAACAGCAGAGTCCGGGTCAAAACACCTATAAATAGAACCCTTAACTCCCCAAACACCTCTAGAACAACCCTAGCTGCTCCCAAGTCGCCCACACACCTTGAAACACCTCTGGAACTCATTTTGCTACAAAAATCACCATCCCCAAGCTTACACACCTTTCTTTAGCAAAACCCAAGGTGTGTTCTTCATCCCTAACCTTTGTAAAGTTGTTATTTTGAGTTCCCCAAAGTTCCAGACCTTGTTTTACCAAAATGTGTCTTTAAAAACCTTTCAAAAGAGTCCTAAACCAAGTCTACACCTTAATGCTTGTTATTTGTGAAGTTTACATACATATGTTGGTCTTCTTGGTAATTTTAACATGAATGTTTTCAAGATATGATTGTACTTCTGCTATGTAGAGGTTATTAGGAAGGTTGTCTTAGAATCTTAGCCATTATTGTGGTGTTTTGAAGAAAATGCATATTTTGACCCATTTGTATGTTCTTGAAGATTTAGGATGATTATGGTATGATTGTTGATGCAATGTTGTTAGGATTCATACTAGGAAGATGTTAGATCAGAGGGTTGATGATTTACATGTTTGTAGAGTTTGAAATCTGGTTGTTTCCATTTAAGGAAAGATAAGGTTGGTTGGTGAAACCTAGTACTTTGCCATTTTAGGAAATAATTGCATAGAAATGCTAGATCAGTGATATGTCGGGGGTTTTTGCTTGAAATGGGTTGGTAAATGATTTAGGTTTGATATTGGGTGTCGTTGCATGTTTCGGATCTGATTTGGAGGGTTAAACGCGCGAAAACCCGTTGTACAGCAGCTGCAGGCGATTAGGCATCCTAATCGCCTGAGCTGGAGGCGATTATGCAGCATATGGGGCGATTAGGACCCTACTCGCCTCATGCTTCATGCGATTAGGCCCTAATCGCCTGTAGGCTGATGCCTACTCACGTGTGACCTTCCTAATCGCATGTACTGCTGTCGTGAACGCGTTTTGACATCCCGAAACACGATTTAACACCTAGGAACATGTTAGGAACCCCGGGATACACCCAATGACCTAGTAAGACGTGTTCGGACCTGATTATGCGTTAATCGGACATTATGCTAGACTAGGTGAATTATTGCGCGTATTAAGTGTTTAATTGCATATGTTGCATGATGTCTTGTATTTATCTAACACGTGGAATGTCGGGTCACCAATGGGATGTCGGGTCTTGTCTGGCACGGTCGGTTTAACAGTTAAAGGTGTTTTCAAACGTTTACGGTCACGGTCTGGACATTCGGGGACTAGTTAGCCTGCGGGTTATTAGTCCAATACTTATACACATCTTATGATAGGTCGCCGCTATTTGGGGCAATCATAACATAATTACTTAACTGTTTTCAAGAAACGCAATCCAAGGTGAGTTTCACAGCCCCACTTTTACTGTCTTGCTTTCGGGGGGAGAAACATGCTTTGTACGAACTAATTAAAGGTCATGTTATACTATGGGCACTTTATGTTACTATACGGCTTTTATGGAAAGTCCCAGGGGGAAACCATGAATGTGCTGGAACGCACAACGGGGGAAATGTGGATAGATCTATTGGGCCTCACAAGCCCCACTCGACGGCGGGGCCGGGCGGGTGCATATTGTCTCTACCTATCGGGTTACCGAGGCATCGGTAGCCCAGTCGTCTGGGCTGGTATCATCTTTTGGTTCATGTTTAGTAATGGGTTCCCAACCGTAGTAGTAAAAACACTTAACGTCTAGCTAACGTTCTTATGACATAGTATTAACGGAAATGATCTTTGTGAACTTGTGACAACACTTTTATAAAGGAAAACCTGTGAACTCACCAGCATTATATGTTGACATTTTTGGCATGTTTTCTCAGGTCGCTAAGGTAGCAGTCAATGGGATAGGCGCACGGAGTCATGCACAGCGTCTATTATTTTGAAGCATATTAAACAATGTCTTTGTAAACAATGATATGTCTTTTGGTTGTAAACAAGAATGCTTCCGCTGCTGGTTTACAGCTCAAAGCATGATATTTTGGTTTTAAATATAATTATGAATGCATGTTTGTTGTATGTTTATTGTGATCGTTGACTGAGATCCTGGTGTGTCACGCGCCTCGCGGTAAAACCCCGCACGTGGAATTTGAGGGTGTGACAGATTGGTATCAGAGCCAACGGTTATAGTGAACTAGGACTGCATGTAGAGTCTAGTCTATAACTGAGTCGCACACACTAGACGGTCACAACTAGTCGAGTCTTAGCAAGTGGGTAACAATATGACTTGTCGGGGGTGTCGGTGTCATCATCTACTACGCTACATCATCTATTTACTCTTATCATCCTATTTCTTGACTCGTCCTTACTATGATCCGATGGCGAACGATATATTATTGAACTTTCTTGACGGCGGTGTACATTGGGGTAGCTTCGGCGTACTCTTGAGATCTGTCCGGGGATTTGGACATCTCCCCTTTATGCCCTAATGAACACGCCCGTTCTTATGCATACTATCTTGTACTTATACTAATGATAATACCATAATTTGGCACTAGTGTTCGGTGACTTGAACTTCAAACTTAAGGCACGCCTGGAGGACCATGTGGAACAGTTTATCATGTCGGGTGCACACGAGATCATAAACTGTGACGCATGGGATCCCTGGCGGACCTTGGGCTTGAACGGATGGACCCGAGCTGGGCTCGGTCTAATTTCCTGAAAATTTCTAATGGGTTATACCGCGGGCGAGCCTAAATCTTTTGTTTCATGTTGTGACAGAAGATGTCGGGAGCTCGTGGAGGTCGCAGAGGCGGCCGTGCTGGCGGTCGTGCCGGCGGCCGTGGTGGCGGCGGTGGCCGCGGAAATATTAATATAACCCAAGCTGAATTGGATAACTTAATGCAGCAGCACGTGAATATTGCTCTGGCTGCATTCCAAGCCGCTCATAATGCTATGGGTGGTACGTTGATTCTCACCTTTCCTATTTTGTCCTAGGGTACTGTACCTTTTTCTTGATTCTCACCTGCGTGTCTGTTCCAGGTGGTGCTGTCAATCCTCCTCCATCCCAGTGTTTCCTATAAAAAGTTTATGGATTGCAAGCCCCACAACTTTAGTGGCACTGAAGGGGCAGTGGGACTGCTCCGTTGGCTGGAGAAAATTGAATCTGTTTTCTCGATGTGCAACTGCCCGAAGGGCGACCGGGTGAAATATGCTTCTGCGACCCTGGAGGGTCAAGCTTTGACTTGGTGGAACTCCACCACCCAGACTATGGGTATTGGGGAAGCCCACGCTATGCCCTGGGCGGAGTTCATTCAGTTGCTGAAAAATGAGTACTGCCCGAGGGATGAAATCCAGAAGCTTGAGCATGAGGTCTGGAATCATAAGATGGTGGGTTCTGAGATTGAAGCTTACACTGCTAGGCACAATGAGTTGGCGGTGTTGTGCCCCGATCTGCACGCACCCGAATACCGAAGGATTGAGCATTATGTTGTTGGGTTAGTACCGGAGATTGCCGGGTTAGTTGCTGCGGGTAACCTCACTGTTTATTCTGAGGTGGTTCGGTCGGCTCACAGGCTGACCAACATGAAGGTGGCTGAAGGGGTCTTGCCTCCTCGAGGCGCTGCTGTGAAGACCTCTGATAGTAATAAGCGAAAGTGGGAAGCTGTGGGGAAAGGCTCGAGCTCGGCTCAGCCTCAGCAGGTGAAGAAGTCTGATACTGGGGGATCGTCGTCTGAGCAAAAACTGGGGGGTTATACTGGGAAGCTGCCGAAATGTGACCGGTGTGGATTTCACCACAACGGTCGTTGCGAGGACCGGAACCGTTTCCACAGGTGCCATAAGCTTGGGCACCAGGCAAAGGATTGCAGGGTTAACCTTCAGGGTAACCAGAACCCTCCTGCTACACCTACTCCGGCTCCTCCTGTTGCTGCTCCCCAGGGAAATCAGGGCAAACAGGGGTGCTACAATTGTGGTGAACTTGGTCACTACAAGCGGGAATGCCCAAAGTTGAAGCAGGGCGAGGCTGGGAAGAATGGGTCGGGTAATGGAAACAATGGGGGCGGAGGCAGGAATGCTCGCGCCTTCGTGATTGGTTCGAGCGGTGCTCGACAAGATCCTGACACTGTTACTGGTACGTTTCTTCTCGATAATCGCTATGCTACGGTTTTATTCGATTCTGGTGCCGATAAGAGTTTTGTATCCCTTGGGTTTAGTCAATTGCTTGATAGAGTACCTACACCTTTAGAGGCTAAGTACTTGATAGAATTGGCTGATGGTAAGAAAGTCGAGGCAACGCACGTCCTTAGGGAGTGTCACCTTGAGTTGTCGGGTTATTCCTTCCCTATTGATCTTATGCCGGTGTCCTTGGGTAGTTTCGATGTTGTCGTGGGTATGGATTGGTTGTCGCTGTATCATGCCGAGATCGTTTGTTTTGATAAAGTCATTCGACTTCCTCTCCCTGACGGAGAAATTCTGATGGTGCACGGTGAGAAGAGCGGGGTCCCATTGAGTATCATTTCGTGTATGAAAGCCTATAAGTATCTTCGGAAGGGGTATTCTGCCATTCTGGCACTTGTTTCGGTTTCGTCTGAAGAGGAGAAGAAGATTGAAGATATTCCTGTTGTCCGTGACTTTCCCGATGTATTTCCCGAAGACTTACCTGGTCTTCCGCCTTATCGCCAGGTCGAATTTGGTATTGAACTTGCTCCGGGTGCGGCCCCTATTGCTCGTGCCCCTTATCGTCTTGCACCTCCCGAGATGCAGGAATTATCGAACCAGTTGCAGGAGCTGTTAGAGAAGGGTTTCATTCGACCTAGTTCGTCCCCGTGGGGAGCCCCTATTTTGTTTGTCAAGAAGAAGGACGGAAGCCTACGGATGTGTATTGACTACCGGGAATTGAATAAGGTTACCATCAAGAATCGCTATCCTCTTCCTCGCATCGATGACTTGTTTGACCAGCTTCAGGGTTCTAGTTTCTATTCGAAGATTGATTTGAGGTCGGGGTACCACCAGTTGAGGGTTCAAGAAGCTGACATTCCGAAGACCGCCTTTCGAACTCGCTATGGCCATTTTGAATTCCTGGTCATGCCTTTTGGTCTCACCAATGCACCTGCCATCTTTATGGATCTGATGAACCGTGTTTGTAAGCCTTATCTTGATAAGTTCGTGATTGTCTTCATTGATGATATTCTAGTCTATTCCAAGAACGAGGTGGACCACCAGGAACACTTGCGTCTTGTTTTGGAACTCCTGAGGCGGGAACAATTGTACGCCAAGTTTTCTAAGTGTAGCTTCTGGTTGCGTGAAGTTCAATTCCTTGGTCATGTTGTTAATGAGAAAGGAATTCACGTTGACCCAGCAAAGATTGAAGCCATTAAAGACTGGGAAGCACCAAAGACGCCATCTGAGGTGCGGCAATTCCTAGGCCTTGCAGGTTATTACCGTCGTTTTATCGAGGGATTTTCGAAGATCGCTCAACCCTCACCTCGCTTACCCAGAAGGACCGAAAGTTCGACTGGGGTGATTCGCAGGAGTCGGCCTTCCAGTTGTTAAAGGCTAAACTCTGTTCTGCTCCTATCTTGTCCCTGCCTGAGGGTACGGACGATTTTGTGGTTTATTGTGACGCTTCTATCCGGGGTCTTGGTTGTGTACTGATGCAGCGCGAGAAGGTCATCGCCTATGCTTCTCGTCAGCTCAAAGTTCATGAGAAAAACTACCCCACCCATGATTTGGAATTGGGTGCGGTGGTCTTTGCTTTAAAGATTTGGAGGCATTACTTGTACGGTACCAAATGCACTATTTACACCGATCACAAGAGCCTCCAGCATATCTTTGATCAGAAGGTGTTGAATATAAGACAGCGTCGTTGGGTCGAGCTTCTTAATGATTACGAGTGCGCTATTAAATACCATCCTGGCAAGGCGAATGTAGTCGCAGACGCCTTGAGCAGGAAGGAAACGGCTAAACCTCGTCGTGTTCGAGCTCTTCAGCTCACTATCCATTCCGGCTTACCCGATCGAATCCGTTCAGCGCAGCAAGAAGCTTTGAAGGAGGAAAACCTTAAAGCTGAAACCATGCATGGTGCTGATAGTCACCTTGAGCTCAGATCCGATGGGTTACACTATTTCGCTGAACGTATTTGGGTTCCTTTATTTGGGGCTTGCGGGAGCTTGTTCTTGATGAAGCTCACAAGTCCCGGTACTCTATTCACCCTGGCTCCGATAAGATGTATCAAGACCTAAAGATACTTTATTGGTGGCCGAACATGAACGCGGACGTGGCTTTGTACGTGAGCAAGTGCTTGACCTGTGCCAAGGTCAAGGTCGAATATCAGAAGCCATCCGGCCTTCTGCAACAGCCTGAAATTCCTGAGTGGAAGTGGGAGCGGATTACGATGGACTTTGTGACCAAACTCCCGAAATCGCCCAGTGGTTGTAACATGATCTGGGTGATTGTCGATAGGTTGACAAAGTCTGCGCACTTCCTCGCTATCAAGGATACTGATGGCCTTGAGCGTCTGGCACGGTTATATCTCAAGGAAGTGGTCTCTCGGCACGGGGTGCCTGTCTCTATTATTTCTGATCGTGATCCTCGGTTCGCCTCTAACTTCTGGAAATCTTTGCATAAGGCTCTGGGTACTCAGTTGGACATGAGCACAGCGTATCATCCGCAAACTGACGGTCAAAGTGAGCGGACAATCCAAACGCTAGAAGACATGCTTCGGGCATGTGTGATCGATTTTGGCAAGGGGTGGGAGAGTCATTTACCGTTGGTGGAATTCTCCTACAACAACAGTTACCATTCTAGCATCAAGGCAGCTCCGTTCGAGGCTCTTTACGGGCGGAAATGCCGGTCTCCTCTATGTTGGGCCGAGGTGGGTGAGAGTCAACTCACCGGCCCGGAACTTGTGTACGAGACTTCCGAGAAGATCGTACAAATCCGTAACCGCTTGGCAGCAGCTCGGGATCGTCAAAAGAGCTATGCCGATCGTCGTCGCAAGCCTTTGGAGTTTGAGGTTGGCGACAGGGTTTTGTTGAAGGTATCTCCGTGGAAGGGCGCTATACGTTTTGGGAAGCGGGGCAAATTGAATCCTCGGTATGTGGGACCGTTCGCAATTCTGGAACGGATTGGACCGGTAGCATACAGGCTTGATCTGCCAGCTGAGCTCAGTAATGTTCATAATGTCTTCCATGTTTCTAATTTGAAGAAGTGTTTGGCGGATGAATCTTTGGTTGTTCCTCTCGAAGAGATCAAGGTGGATGATCGTCTGCGTATCGTGGAGGAACCGGTTGAAATTCTTGACTATAAAATCCGTAGCCTTCGCCGGAGTAAAATCCGCATTGTAAAAGTCCGTTGGAACTCTGATCGTGGACCGGAGTTCACGTGGGAACGGGAAGATCAAATGAAGGCTAAGTATCCCCATTTATTTCCTAAGCGCGCGTTCGAATCAAGACATGTCTCTACTGAAGCTGAATGAATCTCGGGTCGAGATTCCTTTCAACAGGGGGATGATGTGGCAACCGGAAAATTTTTCTTCTCTTTCGTCTCTTCCTTTTTGGCCTTGGGCAATTTTCGGGACGAAAATTCTTTCAACAGGGGGATGATGTAACACCCGGCAAACTCAGGTTAGTAACGTTGACTAAACTAGTAAGTCTACCTTAGCGAGTCATGCATATTACGTCCTTAACAGGGTCAGTCGAGTCGGTATGATGATTCTGGGAATCATCGGGAGTCGTTATGATGATCCGCGGGGTCATCGGGAGTCGGTCCATAACTATGAGTACAAGGATCGGCGATTCGTGGAATCGCCGGTTTAATGCACACACGAGTCTCGAGTCCCGGGAATTGGTGAACGGATGTAAACGTGTTAGTTATCATGCATTATATGTTTGAAATCATTATGTGACTTATCGGTATGTGAATACGTGTTTAAATATGTTAAAATAGTGTTTAACGCGCCAAAAACTCGTTCCAGCACCACAGGGGCGATTAGGAACCCCTAATCGCCTATATGTGGGGCGAGTAGCATCAACAACAGGCGATTGGGACCTAATCGCCTGATGTTATACGCGATTAGGCCCCCAATCGCATGTAAGGTACTGCTAATCGCGTGAACAGCAGAGTCCGGGTCAAAACACCTATAAATAGAACCCTTAACTCCCCAAACACCTCTAGAACAACCCTAGCTGCTCCCAAGTCGCCCACACACCTTGAAACACCTCTGGAACTCATTTTGCTACAAAAATCACCATCCCCAAGCTTACACACCTTTCTTTAGCAAAACCCAAGGTGTGTTCTTCATCCCTAACCTTTGTAAAGTTGTTATTTTGAGTTCCCCAAAGTTCCAGACCTTGTTTTACCAAAATGTGTCTTTAAAAACCTTTCAAAAGAGTCCTAAACCAAGTCTACACCTTAATGCTTGTTATTGTGAAGTTTACATACATATGTTGGTCTTCTTGGTAATTTTAACATGAATGTTTTCAAGATATGATTGTACTTCTGCTATGTAGAGGTTATTAGGAAGGTTGTCTTAGAATCTTAGCCATTATTGTGGTGTTTTGAAGAAAATGCATATTTTGACCCATTTGTATGTTCTTGAAGATTTAGGATGATTATGGTATGATTGTTGATGCAATGTTGTTAGGATTCATACTAGGAAGATGTTAGATCAGAGGGTTGATGATTTACATGTTTGTAGAGTTTGAAATCTGGTTGTTTCCATTTAAGGAAAGATAAGGTTGGTTGGTGAAACCTAGTACTTTGCCATTTTAGGAAATAATTGCATAGAACATGCTAGATCAGTGATATGTCGGGGTTTTTGCTTGAAATGGGTTGGTAAATGATTTAGGTTTGATATTGGGTGTCGTTGCATGTTTCGGATCTGATTTGGAGGGTTAAACGCGCGAAAACCCGTTGTACAGCAGCTGCAGGCGATTAGGCATCCTAATCGCCTGAGCTGGAGGCGATTATGCAGCATATGGGGCGATTAGGACCCTACTCGCCTCATGCTTCATGCGATTAGGCCCTAATCGCCTGTAGGCTGATGCCTACTCACGTGTGACCTTCCTAATCGCATGTACTGCTGTCGTGAACGCGTTTTGACATCCCGAAACACGATTTAACACCTAGGAACATGTTAGGAACCCCGGGATACACCCAATGACCTAGTAAGACGTGTTCGGACCTGATTATGCGTTAATCGGACATTATGCTAGACTAGGTGAATTATTGCGCGTATTAAGTGTTTAATTGCATATGTTGCATGATGTCTTGTATTTATCTAACACGTGGAATGTCGGGTCACCAATGGGATGTCGGGTCTTGTCTGGCACGGTCGGTTTAACAGTTAAAGGTGTTTTCAAACGTTTACGGTCACGGTCTGGACATTCGGGGACTAGTTAGCCTGCGGGTTATTAGTCCAATACTTATACACATCTTATGATAGGTCGCCGCTATTTGGGAAATCATAACATAATTACTTAACTGTTTTCAAGAAACGCAATCCAAGGTGAGTTTCACAGCCCCACTTTTACTGTCTTGCTTTCGGGGGGAGAAACATGCTTTGTACGAACTAATTAAAGGTCATGTTATACTATGGGCACTTTATGTTACTATACGGCTTTTATGGAAAGTCCCAGGGGGAAACCATGAATGTGCTGGAACGCACAACGGGGGAAATGTGGATAGATCTATTGGGCCTCACAAGCCCCACTCGACGGCGGGGCCGGGCGGGTGCATATTGTCTCTACCTATCGGGTTACCGAGGCATCGGTAGCCCAGTCGTCTGGGCTGGTATCATCTTTTGGTTCATGTTTAGTAATGGGTTCCCAACCGTAGTAGTAAAAACACTTAACGTCTAGCTAACGTTCTTATGACATAGTATTAACGGAAATGATCTTTGTGAACTTGTGACAACACTTTTATAAAGGAAAACCTGTGAACTCACCAGCATTATATGTTGACATTTTTGGCATGTTTTCTCAGGTCGCTAAGGTAGCAGTCAATGGATAGGCGCACGGAGTCATGCACAGCGTCTATTATTTTGAAGCATATTAAACAATGTCTTTGTAAACAATGATATGTCTTTTGGTTGTAAACAAGAATGCTTCCGCTGCTGGTTTACAGCTCAAAGCATGATATTTTGGTTTTAAATATAATTATGAATGCATGTTTGTTGTATGTTTATTGTGATCGTTGACTGAGATCCTGGTGTGTCACGCGCCTCGCGGTAAAACCCCGCACGTGGAATTTGAGGGTGTGACATTACGGCCCCTCTTTTAACTGGTTTCACTTTTTGGGGGAGAAAACATGTGTTAAACTTATGTTTTGGTAACAACTGTCATACTATGGGTTTCTATGGTTTACTATACGATCTTTGGAAGTCCCGGGGGAAACCATGAATGTGTGGGTTAGCACAACGGGGAAATGTGAATAGATCTATTGGGAGTGACCAACCCCGCTCGTCGCTTGGAGGGTCGGCGAGTGCATATTGTCTCAAACAGGAACAGGTTTACTATTCGGGCACGACATCTGGTTTGCGAGTTAGTAATGGTTTTCCAATCGTAGAAGTAACAAAACATACGCCTAGCTAGCGTACTTTGGTTTGCAAATTGATATAGTATGGACAGGTTGAACTTGGTACTTTAATTACAAACCTGTGAACTCACCAGCATTTTTGTGCTGACGTAACTCTTACATGTTTTCTCAGGTCGCTAAGGTAGCACTACGGAATTAGGGCGCACGCGTCTGCACGGCGTCTAGTTAGGATTGCATGGTTTTCAAACATTGAATATTTGGGTTACTTTTGGATTATGTTTTGAGAATAAGCTTTCGCTGTATTTGGGGATTTTAAAACTATGTTTTTGAAATTGCATATGTTCATTTAGATTTGTTTATTGTGATCGTTGACTTGGATCCTGGTTTGTCATGCGCCTCGCGGTAAAACTCCGCAAGTGGATTTTGAGGGTGTGACAATAATATTATTCTCGACTCAACTTCACTTATCGTATAATTATTTTCCCATTAAATAATTATACTTAAGATCTCGTCGTTCGATATAATATCTTTACCACTCGACACGACTCACTTTACCGTATATTTATTTTCCCATTAAATAAATATACTAAGATTTCGTCGAGTCGAATATATATATATTTTCCTTGTTAAGTCCATACACTTGTTTAACGTTTAATCGTTAGATTATTTACGTTACTTTTCTCCCACGAATATTTTCCAATACTTAGGAAAGTGTTATGTATTTTTCACCCAAATCATATATTTTAAATCCTTAAAATATATTTATACTCATCTTGACGTAATGATACTTTACTCGTTCATCCGTTTTTATGTCTTGGTTCGTTAACACGTCCAAGTCCGATTACATAACTTATATATATATATATATATATATATATATATAGAGTAAAGTTCACGTACAAATAGGCTTTATCGTATGAACTGAAGTAAATATTGGAAACTTTATATAACTAGAGTAATTATATAATTACTCTAGTTATATAACTAGCGTAATTACTCTAGCGTAATTATATAACTAGAGTAATTATAAAATTACTCTAAAGTAATTATATAGCGTAGTTATATAACTAGAGTAATTATATAATTACTCTAGGGTAATTACTCTAGAGTAATTATATACACTAGAGTAATTATACAACAAGAGTGGTGGTCATTATTTACGAAAATGCCACCGCCACTTTTTTACTCTAGAGTAATTATATACACTAGAGTAATTATACAACAAGAGTGGTGGTCATTATTTACGAAAATGCCACCGTCACTTTTTTTTGTTCCCTTCAGTTCGTACTGTTCGCATGATAAGTTTGTTTGTATTTGATCTTTTGTCTATATATATATAGTTAATTTTTCCCAAGTTTCCCAATATGTGCATTCTAAGAAAGTTATTCACCTTTTTAATTTTCTACACATATTACTTGGAAGTTTTATAAATACCTTTGTATTTTTAACACAAGACTTTGTAACTTATGCATAAATATGCTCCAACACTTTTATATTCCCATTTATATAAAAGTGTTCATTTTTATATAAGTTTTCACCAAGCTTTTATTTTATCTAACATTTTTATAAAAACCTTTGTTTTTATACATATCCATATGTTAGAAAAGTTCATATTTTTATAAAACTCTATTTTATAAAAATACACCTTTATACAAAATACATGTGTATAATTACTAGTATTACCAAATCTACCTTGGAAAATTACTATGTACACATTTGACACCAAACTTTCCATAGTTATATTTTTAGACCCAAGTTTCTAAAAATATCATTTTTAGTCCCTCAACTTTTAAAGTTACTAAAATACTTCCTTAACTTATAAAAGTTGCATTTTTCCATTCTATCTTTCAAGAATAACAATTTTCTACTAAACTAGTAGACTTTAATGGATCATTTTTGTCATGTTAGTTTATTTTCACATTTCAACACTTTTAATAGTCTAATATCATCTTATTAAGGATAATATTAGGTGTTTCTAGTGTATAAGTCCCTCGTGTCCAATTTATATTTTTCTAGTGTATAGACTTTGATAATGTAAAATTTGTGTAACTTATTTTCTAACAAAATCAACATTATAACAAGTCTTAGATGCTTATGTTATAATGATTAAAACCATATTTAAGTTTATTCAAGATCACCATTTTCTTTAAGTCTTTGTGAACTTTATAAAACTACAAGAACAATACATATCCATCACCAAAATTTCGGCCCATATCACACACTTATAACACCATTTTAATCTTTAAAAAGCATATGTTTTATTATGTAAAGCTTCATCAAGTTAAACCCATTGTACAACTTGCTTCTAGATAATAAACATAAACTTTTAAAGACAAGAACAAGATCAAGAATACTTACAACTAGCATAAAGCTAGGGAAGCTAAGAATGCTTGATTTTGATGGGGTTTAAGGTGTTCTTCCTAAGAGGTTAAGCTCCAAGCTTGAAACACAGAAAAGGGGTTTGAAAATGGGGTTTGATTATGTAAGAATTTTGATGTAGGAAACTTGAAATGAGATGTGTGTGTGACCATCCACGGCCAAGAGAACAAAATAGGACTTTTTGGTGTCTAAGATCAAGTGAAAGGCCATAACATTTTATAATCCAAAAGCAATCTTTTTTTTTTTGTACGTGATATCAAAAAAAATCTTACAACCAATCCAAAATCTAATATCTTGTATACTAAATCAAGCAACAAGATTTTTTGTGGGATTTTGATCTAGGGGAAACGATTTGGGTTGGAATTTTATGGGTCCCATGACCAAAAATATCTTCCACTTTTTTTATAAGACTTAAATATATTGTTTTCGGGTTTTAATCGGATTTTAATGACGCGTTATTCGGACATTATAATAGCCTCTAGTAACCCTTAAACATAGTCTAGTTTAAGTGTTGGTTGATTAGTTATGCTTTCGTTTGGTGAAATTATAAGTTATACGTGTACCGGGTGCGGTACGCGCACTTTATTCGTTACCGGAAGATTTGTATGTAAAGTTTTCACTTATGGTTTTGGAGTTCCAAAACACATTATATTTTGTGAAAATACCCTTTATTTTATATCCTGGGTGTCCGGGATCCTTTTCGTTTATTTAATTTTTACCGGGTAATCACCAACGTCCGTACCGGACAAGTTTATTCGCACATGATCCTATCATGCTTCATCATTAAACGTGTGCATTCCTATGCATCTTATGGGGAATTTGATATTCTCTACGGCATCAGTTAAATTAATCCGATTAATTTAAACATGCACTTAAACCGTTAATTGCATATACTAATTACGTACGGAAACATATCGATTTTTGCCGAATGTTACAAAAGAACAAGAAGATGAAAACCGGCTGAGAATTAGATTTTTAGTATTTAAGTTTGAAACTCATGTATGGAATTTGGTTTATTATTTTTATAATATCATTTGGTTTTCTCATTTTAAGGGTCACATAGAATCACAGAAAATATGTGTCACCAAAGGTTAGAAAATAGCTACACATAAAGTTATAATTTTTCATGTGGCTTTATATAACAATTATGTGTGACCAAAGGTTAAACAATAGTCCTACTAAAAATTATTAATTCATGTGGCTTTACATAGCCATTAGCCACACAATCTTAATTTTGTTTATTTTTGTGACGGAATGATAACAATTAACATGGGTAAAATGAATTATGTGTGACCAAATGTTGGACAATAGCCCTGGAAAAAATTACAATATTTCAAGTGGCTTTATATAATCATTAGTCACACTCCTCATTTGTTTTTTTTTTTTTTTTTGACGGAATGATACCAAATGCCATGGACAAAACAGATTATGTGTCACCAAAGTTAGGCAATAGCCACACCATTGTCACTTTTTTTATGTGACAAAATAATAGCAAATGCCATAGGAAAAAAAATATATGTGACCAAAAGTTTGAGTATAGTCACAAATATAATTACAAAATTGTTTCGTGTGTCTATAAATATTTTTTGACCACACTTGCAGTAAATTCATGTGACTATATAATACACGGCCACACTTACAGTGAATTCATGTTGCCATTCCTACACTTTAGCCACACTTAATAGATGGAAAGCTTATTAAAACAATCATTTTTGCCACATATTTTTTTAATTGATGTGGCTAAAATAAAACTTTTAGTGACTATATAACTAAAATGGTCACACTTAGAGTAATTTCATGTGGCCGTTACTACCCTTTAGTCACATTTAATAGACAAAATGCTTGATTTCAAAAAGAAATATTGGTATCCTTTAGCCACATTTTTTAAGTGCTACGGCCACTAAATGTGAATGTGGCCGTATGATACCTACGATCACTCGACCTATGGTAGTAGTCGAAAATGGTAATGAAGGAGCTATGGTAGTAGTCAGAATCAAGACTAGATGCGAGCGGTTTTGGGTTGCTAGGTTTATCATGAACCCAGGCAGCGCCAACCCCAAAGATTAGTCCAATGACGACAACGAGTTCTTCAATGGTAAGTATTTCCCTCTTTTATCTTTTATAATGATTAGAAAGCATCTAAGTGTAGATCACGAAAGCAGGTTATAAGAAACATGATGTAGAGTTTAAAACCAGATGGCTTTGACTCTAATTTAATCTTGCCTTGACCCTGAACCTTGACTTGAAGTTGCAATTTAATTTTTTGTTGCAGCTGCTATTGGACTCTTAATGCTCAATATTTGAAGTTTATGGCTTCCCAAAATCTTGATTTTGACTTCAGTATCAACAAACTATATTATAAAACGGTAGTTTAGGAATAGCATGTTATAAACAAACCATATTATAAAATCTTGATTTTGGCTTCATGTATAATGTCATGGGCAGATGTGTTGGGTTAATCGGGTTTGGTTCACGGGTTATGGGTCATAAGTTTTAGTTGTGCATGAAACAACCTAAGAGTTTTCAAGCCTTCAAGGTATAAACCTATGATATGCATGGCTTAATATGCATGGCTAAGATAAATTAGCATTTGCTTGTGGGTTTACTGTATTATTTATTTAATAGGACTTGGTACATGTGTTGGCCGAATTCTATGATGATAAAGTGCACGTTAGAAGAGTGGGTAGCTAGGTTTTACCTATTCTTTTGGTGGACTAAGTAGTAAGTAGGTAGTATTTTATTCCTAATTTTATGGTGTACGTTGTTTTTGTATGGCTATATAAGCCTTTCATGTTCACATTATTAATAGCAAGCAGCCTTTTAATTTCCTTTCTATTTTACAAAGCTTAGCAACTTTAAATACATTCAGTATACATACGAGAGGGTAACTTGAGTGTGTAGTGGGGCCTGAACCAACAAGATGGCAAGACCATAAAGGAAACTACCAAAGGTTTCATAAATAAACCATAGATGGTTTAGTTTGATCTTGTTTTTTGTTGAAATTATGTGATGTAATCTACGTTATTAAACAAAGATGGTTTTCAACTATTCATCCCTTTAGACATGGGTGCAGCTGTCTGATGTACTTTTTAAAACTCTTGAAATTACTATCTTGAATAAATTTTTGGGAAAATGGCCAAAATAGCTCCTTGACCGGGCGTTTTGCCTAAATAGCCCCCTCCATCGTCTTTGGAGAGACGGGACACGGTTTCCAAAAGGGCTGAACCGTCTTCCGAGATCCTTTGGTTTCCAACCAGTAGCAACCCAACACGTGGCGGTAACGATCCCGATGTCTGCCACCCGGCTCCCGTGGCGGCTTGAGACGTGTCAGCGCCGCAAAGCCGTCTCCGGTGGGGTCCCTGAGACGGTTCACCAACGGCTCAAGTTAAGCCGTCTTCGGCTCGGCTTATAATAAAATAATATATCCGATCCCACCGGAGACGGCTCCTGAGCCGGTTCGGGTACGAAAAAGCCGTCTCCGGTGACGTCTTGTAAAAGTTATCAACCGTCTCCTGAGACGTCAGCGGGTACGAAAAAGACGGCTTCCCGTACCGTCTTTTTACTGTTTCGGCACCGACTCGGTGCCAGACGTCGTACATCGCCGGAGACGTTTTCGGTGATGTGACGTCCATGACGAACCGTTTGTTATAAAATTAGTAAATTTTGTAACAATTTTGTTTGAATTTTTTCTTGTATTCCTTATTTTTCTTTCAAAGTGTTAAAAAAAGTTGCGTTTTTAAAAATGGTTAGTTTTATAATCTATAGTGGAGACAGGTGGGAAGTTGTCAACGGTCGAATGGAATACGTTGTTGATAGTAGCTGTAAAAGACGTGGTTTTGAAATTGATTCAAATATCTCGTATCTTAGTTTTTTAAATGTAGTTTCCGATGTGTGTGAGATTCCAAACATTTCAAGGTTATCTTATAAAATGTCAGTTTTCGATGATGCAATCGACATTTTTAATGATCGTGATGTATCTTTTCTTTTTAAAGTTGCTTTGCAAAACCCCCATGAAGTATTGAAGTTGTATGTTGTAGATGAACCAGGTGTGGGTTCGTCTAGTAATGCTCATTTAAATGACGTACCTTCAAATGATTCAAAAGTCCCTGATCTAAATGTGTCTATAGAAAATTTTGATCATTACACACCATATGGGTGTTTTGGAAATTTCGATGATGAGAAAGCTGAAAAAGAAGAATTTTATGGAAAGCCAAGTCCTGAATTGTTTTCAGATATAACCAAAAGCTCTTTAGTTTTTTCTGAAGGTTCCGTATTTCGTAACAAAGATGAATTGAAATTGCAGTTAGGAAATTTTTGTTTGTCTGAACGTTTTTCCTATAAAGTCGACAGGTCATCTAAAACGAGGTATGAAATTTCATGTGTAGTTGATGATTGTGATTGGCAATTTAGGTCACGTTCTGTCCCAACTTCAGACACGTTTTTTGTTACATTTTTTAACAACAACCACACATGTTCTAAAACTCAAACACATCCCCATCTTCGTCAAGCTAACCCGCAAGTAATTGGTAGCATACTGAAGCACCAATTGCGAGATACTAGACGTGTTTATCGTGGAAACGAAATAGTACAAGATTTTCGAGAAAGATTTAAGGTTGATATATCATATACTCAAGCTTGGCGGGGAAGTGTCATGCACTTGAGCTTTTGCAAGGAAGTAGCAAACAATCGTTTTCTGAGCTTCCGTTCTACTGCTATAATTTGCGAAATGCAAATCCAGGGACTGTTACTGAGATTAAAACTGATGAAGACAATCATTTTGAAATGCTTTTTATTGCCATTGGTGCAACGGTCAGTAAAATATTTTTACCTATTTTCATACCAACTTAAATAAATTATTGATGTTTTGGTTTACTGAAGTCTAAAATTTATCTGTTTTTCATTTTATTAAATAGATTCTGAGTTTTCTTCTGTCTTTAAGACCGGTCATTATTATAGACGCGGCACACTTAAAAGGTGAGTTTAAGGGAACGTTATTCCTTGCTGTTGGCATGGATGGTAACAACCAAATTTTACCCGTTGGATATGGTATCGGCAAATCCGAGGACGGTGAGAGTTGGACGTGGTTCTTATCGAAACTTAAAGAGTGTATCGGTGAGCACCCGGATTTGGCGATCATATCTGACAGAGCCAACTCAATAGATTTGGCAGTTCGGACGGTTTTTCCTAATGCCTTTCACGGGTTGTGCTGTCGACATTTGATGGTGAACTTAAAGATACCAAAAAGCAAAAAGAAGGATTTAGAGACACTGTGGTGGAACACTTGTAAAGCTTACCGGATGTCTGATTTTGAAGAAAGTTTTAACGCGCTGTGTGCAGCCCTACCACGGGTTAGGAATACTCTATTGAGTATCGGTTTACATAAGTGGTCAAGAGCACACTGTTCGGGGAAACGATATCATTATATGACATCTAACAGTGCAGAGTCAATGAACGCCTTATCTAAGGACGAACGAAAAGTTCCAATCACCCATTTGGTTGAATTTTTTAGACAAAAACTTCAACAATGGTATTACGAACGCCGAAATGAGGCTATTCAAAATAAACACGTACTGACTCCTTTCGCGGTAAAAAAAATTATTAAAAAGATTGAATATTCTAGAACATGGAAGGCTTATGGCGTTGGGGTTAACACTTTTCAAGTTCTAGACGGTGGGAAAAATGGTTTTGTTGATCTGTCTAATGAAACATGCAGTTGTTGTGTTCCCCAGATATCTGGTTTCCCATGTGGCCACATGATTGCAGTATCAAAATTACTGAAGGAAAAGGACTGCAGTCATTATACGTCACCTTGGTATAGCAACCAGTTATACAAAACAACATATGAAGAGGCCATTTATCCTTTACCCCACAGGTCTGAATGGGAGACGCCAGAGTATTTGATTCCTCTACAACCACCACATATCACAAAACGACAGTCGGGACGTCCTCGTGAAAATAAACGAATTTTATCGAGAGGCGAGGAACCTACGCCTGTATATTGCAGTCGTTGTAAAACTCACGGTCATCATCGTGACCGATGTTCAGCTCCTGTTGCCTCACGATCAAAATCTGCCAGGCGTGGTTCAAAGAAAGAAAATCATCATCAAACACCGTCCCCCACTTTTGTTGAAGCAGATGACTTTGCAGAATATGTAATTCATAATACTTGTTCGACTGTTAACCTTGCTGATTTTTAGTGGTGCTATTTACTTTAATTTATTTACTTAACAATGTTTATAACATAAAATTACAAATAACTTCGATATATCAAGTTTTACATCAATACATAAACTAGGTAGATAAATATTTAAATATTTGACGGTGCAAAACGACCAGCATAAATTTCATCTGCCATGAAACGTCTGAATCTCATGCAAGCATCATGTAGGCTGCTTTCTCTCCAAGTCAATGACATGTTTTGAACAAGATTTCTCAGCAACATACAAACGATTACCCCTGAATGTCGACCAATGCGACTATTGGTGACAGGCCAGACAACATCCCCCCAAAATTGTAATGATTCAACTTCGTTTCTACCAGACTTTTGCCAGTACGTTATAGCCCCCAGAAACCATATGAAAGCAGATTCAAATTCTATAAGAATTTGATGAATTTTTCTATGAATGCAAAAAGTATCACCGCAATCTATGGGACTACAGTTATTTGGGAAATACACTGTTACTTGTAGTAATTTCATGTCAACTTGTAGAACAAACCAGTTTTCATCGTCTATCAAGGCTGGTATATATACCTGAAAATTACAGTCCAAAACGAAATGTAGATTTTATACAGCACGATAAAAAGGTATAAATATACAAAAAAAACAGTATTTTAACATATCAACTTCCCAAAGAGGTGGATATATTCTTCTCGAGCCGTTTGCGTAGCAATAAGCATGGTGATCTTGTTCAATAATTAGGCTATAGAAATTAGGGGGAAGAACACTCCAAAGACCATAACTACATGTTGTTGGTCTTCTTTGTTGTTCAATGTCCCTTAACGACATCAATTTGTTGCACCATGCACGAACATGCTGTAAATAAATGTTAATAAAATCACAAAAATATTATCATTTCATATAACGTATAACGTAAAAGTCATAGTATTTACCGTTTTTTGAAGATATCCGCTTCCACAGTACCCTAAAATACCACCCCAACACTCTTTGTTTATTGGTGCACGCCCCATATAGGTTGTATAGCAACATGTGCTATCACCATCGTAGTAAAACTCAAGAACATTTGGAGCCCAAAAACTTGATTGGTTATGTGGATTTACCCAAATTGTGTTCTCTACGGGAGCAGGAATGTTAGTCATTATGCTATTAAAAAGCATGTGAAATGAGGTTCTATATAAGGACCTAGGTTGATAGGTGTACCAATATCGGGTGGAATTTGCAATTTTTGACAAACGTCGAGGACTAAATTGGCAAATAACTCTTTCGTTTTTTATAAATATACCTACCACCAACCGTTCATCATCAATTGTGTAGAGGTTTATATACCATCACCATGTCTCAGTCATCATCTTCATCTTCAAGGTCTTCATCTAGACGATTTAGCAGGTCAAGAGAAATATGTTCATGCGGTGCAACTACACGTATACTTATCTCGAGAACTGATGCAAACCCGGATAGAGACTTCGTGTGTTGCGTAAGTATTAAATTTTAATATTTATCGTGTGCTTTTAATGATCATCAAATAACTGTTTATTTTTTTTAAACCACAGACTGCTGGTTGTGGATTTATTAGGTGGGTAGAAGCGTCAGAATGTTTCAGGTGCAAAAAAATCGTTCCGGGGTTGAGGCAATTGTTAGACGAGCAACAAGCTTTGGCTAGAAAATACCGTTTGCAGGCGAGATTGTTGAAGTTACTTTTGGTAGTTAGTTGGGTTTTGTTTGCATATCTACTAATGTAACACAAGAGGAGTAGTAATAATAATGACATTAGTAATATTAAGGTAACAATTTCAGTTCGTCTTCATCGGAAGTCTGTCTATTATCTATCGAATCAGCTTCCGGCAAAACGTTCTTATAAAATTCAAAGGCCATCCTGTGCCGCATTTTTAAAGCTGCTACTTGGGTGTTTTCATATTTATTTAGAGGTTCGTTTTTAATCAACCTCTCAATAAATATGCACACCCAAACCCCACAATCACCAAGATGTCCGGACTGTTGGGGTACATCTCCAGGCTCTACGACTTCGAAAGGAGGGGCGTACATGTACGGGTTTACGGATTCTTAGTAATTATTGGATCTTAGCCAAAGGTCAAATGCATAATTAACATTGCATATGACCTCTCTTTTGGCCTCCCGTAAGCCTTTCAAAGACAGTAAACTGCAAAATATAGAAAAAACATTATCAAAATTAACACTATTACTTAATGAAAACCGGCATTAAAAAAAATAGGTTCAACATTTACCTGTCATAGATGGTAAACGTTCGCTGGCACAGGTTAAAAACTCCGAGGATCCAATGTTGTTTGCTTATATTCAACACAACATATACCTATTAAATCGCGAATAGTTTGAAACAAAATGTTAAAAGCAAATCATAATATGTTCAACAAACAAAACCATGATTTAAATTTGAAAAACAACCTCGTCAACATCAGCGATGTTTGGAAACGGTTCGAACGACCCATCAAACAAATCTTTAAAAGCCTGCTTATTATCACGGCTAAGTAAACCCCCCACAAAATATGGAGGAAGGATGCTCCAACGGGAGGTTGAGCTCCAAAGAGTCTCGTAGAGATAGTGTGTCCATCCATATATGTGCTATAATAAATAAAAATTAATATTCAATATTAAACTGCGGTAAATATATTAATTAAATTAAATATAGTTAATAAAAGTAACAAATATTTAAAAATTATTACCTCGGTGCCGAGCCAACCAGACGATTCATCGCCGAAAAGATCTTCCCAAAAGTCATCCGGGAATATACTTCCCCCAATTAGTGCACAAGTTCTATGTTTATCCTTTTGTTTTGGATACCATTTTTTTATTTGTTTTATGTTTTCATTTTCATCGTTTGATTTGAACTTCTTCTTTTTTGCACCTTTTATTGTTGTGAATGGGGAAAGCATACACGAGGCTGGCTTTGTTGACCTTTGAGACCGTCTCAACTGTTAAAGTGACAAAAGTAAACCAATTATTTTGAATTTAAATGCTAAACTATGAAGGAAAAAAATAAAATAAAACATAACTACCTCAGGATTTTTTACGCCGTCAGTGTTTGGTCTATATACATCACCCGAGCTAAAAAAATCATCAACATTTTCATTGTGATGCGAGCTCGTCGGGCCTTCTACACCAGTCGGTTGGGATTTACGTACCTAAGATTTAAAAATGTAAATTATTTTAAACTTTTCAACAAATTAATACGGATTAATAATAATCATACGACAACTTTACCTCAGGTAGTAAACCTTTCAACTTGTTATTATAAAAGTTTTCCAACCTATCATCCATCAACGCTTTAAATTGCTCTATTAAATCATCGTTGATAGTGTAGGTTGTCGGAACAGTTTCCGACTTTCTTTTTTTGGCCGTCGGATCAACAGCCTGATCACCGTAAACCGTATGCAGATCATCGAAACCACCATCCACACCATCCGCTGCCGTATTATCAAAATTTACATAGGCAGACGGATGAAACTCGGCCGGCTTACTAAAGCACCCTTGAGATGAGGATTTTTGTGCTCGTAAAAAATGGGCGCTATCAGTGTACCAGGCACAGCGCAGCTCAGAGTCATTCGGAAGTAGAAACCTAAACGGCTTAAGCCCTTCAACCTGAAGCGCAACAATTTTTTTTCAAATTTTATCACTTATATTTAGTTTTTCAAAAAAAATTGTTGAAAATGATTTCAAAAGATTACCATAGAATTTTCGGTGATCTTACGATCAATGGTGCTCCTCTTCATTTTTTTTCCCGGACCCCAGGAAAGAACTCTGGGGATTGCATCACCAAGAAAAAAATCTCCATCGTTTCTAAATTCTGGAAATATCTCATATATCCAGATCTGCAAGTTTTTAAACAAAATTTAGAAATATCTCAAATATTTGTTAAAATTAATAAATAAAAGTAAATAATTCATAAAAACTAATACCTTGAAAACCCAATTACAAGATTTTAAACTGAAGCCCTTTATACCCCGCTTTTGAATCAGGTGCATGTTATTGATGTTTTTAACCAAATCTTCCAAAAATAACTTCCCCATGGAAACCTATTCAACACTACAAAGTCATCAACAAGATCGAGCACAAGATCATCCACGGTCGCGGTATTTTGGGTACCCTTAAACACCGATTCAATCAATACCAGGATACAAATACGGACAAGATCATCCACCTCATAATCGCTCCTGTCACCGTTGAAAATAGCAAGCACACTTTCATAAGATACCTTACTCACCTCACCAAATATTCGTCTTTTAAACGATGTTGGGGATTGTACGAGTTCCCAACCATCGTGACGGCCAAATCTTAGGCCCGTTATCAGACAAAATTGTTGTGGAGTGAATACAAGACTATTAGGACCGATTTGATAAAAAAGGCCGTCGATACTAGGCAGTCCCGTCTCAATCTGATGTTGTGCCACTGAGAGTAACAAATTACTTTCGCAAAGATGGCTCATAACATCCAGAAAGTGACCGAAGACGGTCTCCCTAAAACGCCTTTGGATTGCCTCGGACATTCTAGTATTCATTTGTGTTACTTTGTTCCAGGCACTTCGGACTTTTATTTCGGTATCAGACTAAAAAAAAGGTTATAAAAAAATATTTAGTAACGAACAAGGTAAATGAAAAATGATAAAAATACTTGAATGAAAAATGGTAGTAAACGCTTACCGGAGGAGGTAAGCTCCGAGGAGGATTCGGCTGTTGTGGGTGCCGAAAAAACTCTTCGTATTGTTCCTCTTGTAGGATTTGATTTGCGTTCATCGGGTCGACAAAGTCATTCGGATCAAACATGGTCAAACGGGTTTGGTCAACCTCGATTAATGGACAACAAAAAAACAAACAAAATTAAAAATTAATCAACGGTCGACGGTGTGCACGTTCGTGGTGGACCACTTGACCAAAAATATGTCGTGTGGTCCCGTTTGTGTTGTGTCGTTTTCAATGAAAAAAAAAATTTTAACTTTAAAAAGGAACGTTAATATTACCTTTTTAATTATAAATGATCGTCGTCTGATACTTTGACCGGAGTCCTAGCAAACCGTTCGCCGGAAAATAGATGATAAACAAGAAAACCGGTAAAAGAGCGTTCCCGTCAGCGTAGCGTCTTTCGGTGGAGAGAATTTCACCGAAAGTTTACTTTTACCCCCAAAAGGTAAACCCTAGTGGGACCGGGCTGCATGGGCCGGGTCCGGTTCCCAAAGCATCTCAGGAGACGGTCTGACCAAGATGGGTTCGGTTCCCAAAGCCTCTCAGTCAACCCTCTGACAAAGCCGGGTCCCGGTTCCCAACCCGTCTTTTGAGCCGGTACCCGGAACGATCTGGTGAGCCGGTTCCGGTTCCCAACCCGTCTCACAAGCCGGGTCCGGTTCCCAACGCCTCTCAGTCGGCTCCCAAGGAGACGGTTCCCAATACCAACCCGTCTGACGAGACGGTTCCCAAAGCCTCTCAGTCGGCTCCCAAGGAGACGGTTCCCATTGCTGTCAGACGGTTCCCGAGAGTGCATTTTGTGGGCCCCTAATTAATTAAAAATTTAAAAAACAAAAAATTAAAAATTTAAATAAATAATTTATATTTAAAATCATCTTTATATAAGTAGTTGTAACGTAAAATACTTTGTCGTTAAAAAACGTTGTTGGAGAAGTTTCGCTCAAGAAAATGTCTGACGGCCGTGATAAAAATATAGCTCCAGAAGAATACTTTTCTCAACCAGAGAAACATTCCTCGAGTTGGATACTAAAAAAATGGAGGCGTCCAAAGGAACCTGAAATTACCAAAGAAAGAGAATTTATCAGTAATCGACAAAGCTTACACGGAAACGTTATCGGCAAATGGGCTATACCGGACGATGAGAATGATAATTGGGCAACTAATGTTGTTGACTTCTACAATAAAGGCGACGCACCGTTTTGTTATTCTGCTGTTTTTTCAAGAAGTATTGAGCTTGACAAAAATTTTTGGGGAATTTTGTTGGGCTATCGTTCTAACGGCTACCTCACACCAACAGTAATAACTTAAATTTTAATGTTTTTTTTTTATTTTTTTTACTTAAATTGTGATTCAATTATTTTTCAGCATGTTGAAGGATGGGTTGGAAGACTGATGAACTGGAGGAGTAGAAAGCTACAAAAAAATGCTTCGCTAAATATGCGGTGGACAATTCTTCCACCAGAATTTTATAATTCGTTATTAGAATCTGTACCAAAAAACTTGGCCAACTATTGCAATGGCAAATTCAAACCGTTTCCTTCATTTTTCGACGTTGATTTTGTTTTTTTCCCGTTCAGCTTGAAAATAGGGAATGGTTACTGGTGCGACTAAAGTTGGTGACACAAGAACTTGTTATGTATGCTTGCGAAGACCTTCGTATCAGAGACAAATATAGAACCATTGTTCACCCAAAGCTGACGAAGATACAAGTTTATTTAGGAGCTTTACTAGTGAACATAAGATTCTGGAAGAAAACAGGTAATCCAGAAAAATGTATAACTTTCAATCTTAACGAAGACTATGTTGCACCACATAACTCCCTGTCTGGTAATGAAGCGGTATATCTTTGTATGCTGATGGAGCATTTGGTTACTGATAAACCAATTACTACGAACGGTGATCTAAAACAAACATGTTCGTCTTACAGACGATTCATGGCTGAAAAAATGTATTTCTGGAGGTGCTTACCACGTCCAAACAATTCTTAATAAAATGTTCTTATTTTGGAAGTTTATTTATTTTTTTAATTGTCCTTATTTATTTTTACCTACCATATTAATTACATTTATTTATTTACCATATTAACTATTTAATTAAAATAAATTATTTCACACTATAAATACCCACCAAATTAACAAATTCTTCACTACATCACACATTTTTCTTACAAAACATCAATCAAACCAAGTAAAATGTCTTCATGGACCGACGAGGAGATCCTTGGGGTTACATTGGCATGGCGAAATGTTGCCGAAAACACCCGAGTTTCGGACACTAGTCAAGAAATTCGTGCAACTCCATTTTGGAGTAGAGTATTTTTCGAGTTTCGAACACTTGTCGGCGGTCAGACAAACCGTACGACCCAAGATGTTATAGAAAAGTTTCACAACGTCAAGGCGGAGTGCACCGTATTCGAAGGGTTCTTCAACTCCAACAAAGAGGAGTCGCCAAACGAGTCCGAGGAAGGGCTCATTGAATTGGCGAAAATCGACTACTTTTTGGACTACGACGAAGAATTCGAATATCTTTCCGCGTGGCATTTGTTACGTGATTATATTTAAATTTAGGTTTTATTAAAAATAATGTTATGTAATGTTTTTTTTAATGTATTTTTTATTATTAATAAAGTGTTTTAATTTATTTAGTGTTTTAAAAAATGTTCTAATTTTTACTATGAAATCTATTGATATTCCCTATTGAATGCTTAACCCACCCGCATATGTCCTTCCTATATAAAGCCAGTAGACGGTTTGCCATTACAGACCGTCAGTACACCGTCACAGATAAGAAACCCAAACCCAAAATCACAATGGCACCAAAACCGTGGATAGAAGAAGAAGAAATTGCCCTGTGCACTTCTTGGATAACTGTTAAAGAAAACCCACCACGTCGAGGGTCCATTTGGCCACTCGTTCTCAACGAGTTCAAAGTTTTGGTTGGAGGTTCAAGCAGGTCAACGGAGTCTCTCAACCGAAAGTGGACGGACTTGCAAAACAAGTGCCGTCTCTTCGAGGGGTTTTATCAAACCGCTGTCCGTGAACTCCCTCAAGAGACTGCGGACCATGAAAAACTTGAACATGCCAAGATTGAGCACGAGTTTTCGGGCCGACCACCCTTTACTCATTTGTCGGCGTGGCAGATGATTCGTGATGTCCCCGGGGCTTTGGATTAGTTTTTTTTTCTTACTTTTAATGTTCCTTTTATTTTACGTTTTAATAAAAAAAATGTTTATTTTAAGTTTATATTGTTTAAAGGGATTGTTTTGTTTAACCCCAAAAAGTAGAGAACACATGACCTTAAACAAACTTAACATAAACAAATAATAATAGGGATCCAATAAAAATACAACTAAAGTATTATAACAATTACAATATACAAACAATAATAATTCACGAAGTCGTTCAACACGTCAAACACCGAGACATTTCCGTTGCTTGGAACGCCAAGATATATTTTCGCAGTGTACTTTATACCCACTGTCCAGTTTCATCTTCATCACCCTAAATACATAAATATATGTACGGACAGATCCTTACCAACGGTCCGGACAAGTCAAAGAACAAACTCTCCTAAATATCACATCCGACCGTCTTGTACATGTAAAAGACGGATGATCCAGAAGATCATGATAGAGATTTAGGAAAAGGATGAACTTGCCAACAAAGTAGACTACCAAATCGTAGATGCAAATTACACGGGTTAACCCACGTGTAGATGCAACAACAATCCAAGTAGTATTATGTAGATGTAACAACAATCCAACCGAAGCCTTTTTCGCTTTACTTCTCACTAACTTCGACCGAAACCTATCCATCACTTCAACCTTTCGCTCCAAATGTCTTCCCAAGTGGTTGGAGGTCAACTTAAGGCTAAAGAAAATGGGTGAAAGGCTTTTAAGGCCAAAGAAAATGGGTGAAAAACTTCGGAGCAGAAACTTTCAATTGAATGGGATTAGATAAATCCCAAAGGCTTAGGTTTAAAAAGTGCCATAATTTTTACCGAAAAAATATTCGGCTATTCTGAAGCTCAAAAACACGTCGAATAATCAAACTAAATTTGAAAAAAACATTTGAGAAGATTTTGTTTGATTTGGTAAAATATTTTGGCTTGGTAAAATATTTTGGCTTGAAACAAACATTTGAGAAGATTTGGTTTGATTTAAATGTGTATTTTTTTAACCAAACCCACATATTTATACCCAAACAAAATTTGAAAAAAATAATAATAAATTAATTAATGGCTGGAGACGGTTCAGCCAAAACGGATTCGGCTAAGCCGAGCCGAAGACGGCTTAACTTGAGCCGTTGGTGAACCGTCTCAGGGACCCCACCGGAGACGGCTTTGCGGCGCTGACACGTCTCAAGCCGCCACGGGAGCCGGGTGGCAGACATCGGGATCGTTACCGCCACGTGTTGGGTTGCTACCGGTTGGAAACCAAAGGATCTCGAAAGACGGTTCAGCCCTTTTGGAAACCGTGTCCCGTCTCTCCAAAGACGGTGGAGGGGGCTATTTAGGCAAAACGCCCGGTCAAAAGGCTATTTTGGCCATTTTCCCTAAATTTTTGCTTCTCAGCATAATGTTCATGTTTACTGTCCACGTATATTTTGCGTTTATTTTTGTGGTTCAAATATATAGTAGAGCATTAATGTTTAAATTTAAAATGTTACTTATGTTGGTCAGTTTTATGAATAATTATTTAAATCCTAATCATTTGATGTAAAATGTACTCCACATGATTCTGAAGTTAGTGCATTGCTTAAAACCTAATCATAAAGTCTGAACATACACATGACATCTATTTTCATATCAAAACATGTTGAAGCTATAACTTTAAAATGTTAATAAGCATAAACAATCAGTTTAAATGGTTTCTATGTTGTTTTCTTCCCATGTGTTAAAGATAAAAATTTAAATGTATATATATGGTTTTTTCTACTCTAACTTTTGCTTTACCCACATTCTTCAAACCCATTTTAGGCTTCTATTCTGGATATATTTTTTGAATTTCTCTTTCACATGCCACTTTTAAGTTAAACAAGTCAATTCATCAAAGGACCAAATCTTACAGACCCATTTTTTGGCTTTCAATTTGTATGTTTAACTTTTAATCTGCACTTTCACTTTTATCTCTTTTATAGGTCTCTTTAGACGGCAAAAATTCCTAAAATGGATGATGAAAATGGGTCAAACAAGAGAAAGACTAAAGCTCTACAAGTTGCTACCTTTTATAATATGTTAAATGTTTTGTCTTTTATAAAGTCACACCTCTTCCTGCTCACTTGCCATACTCAATTAGCTAAAGTTGAAAACTACATGTTAACCTCGTTTTTAATATGTTTTGTACTAATGTGCCAGTTTCCTTTTTGGCCTTGATGAAACTTATTTGAGTAGATACCAATACTAACAACTTTAACATAAAATGAAGAAACATGTTTCAGTAGTAGATTGATAATTTGTAGCAAGTCAAAAGATTTATTATGATAATAAAAGGTCTATCCACCTTCTGAATTAACACTGCTCAGTTTTTTTTTCCCAACAACTCTTTAAAACATTATAAAATATTGTATTTTTTCATAAGGAAATGTTTTTTCCCAAAAAAATTACAAATTTGAATAAATTAGCCTAAATATTGGAGTAAGAAACTATTCTCATTTTCTTTATCTATTAAACAGTGAAGAACCTTCTAATTAAATTGTGTATGCAAGAGACGTGAGAAAATTGTTGAATCAAATAGATGATATGAATGGATCTGTCTTGAAAAATTTGAAATAAAAAGAACATAAGTCTTAGTAATATTACAAACAAACTTTAAGATTAAAAATATAAAAATCAGACTTATTGAATATGTAATTTTAACATGGCCCTAATGATTTATACACATATATAACCTGAATGCAACTTACTTGCCACTTATACAAACTTAATCCAAACATGTAGTGTTGAAGATTTATTTGGTTTCACGCATCATAGAATTTGTTATTCTGTGCTATTTTGTGTGGGTAAATTTCATATGGTTGGCTGCTGGTGAAAAGAGACTATTCCTTATATCGATTGATATATGTACGTCTATTTATTTGTTTATTTCGGATTCACATAAGAATAAATATGCTTGCTGGATATTGAACGTGAGGTTAATATGTTAACTAATTGTGTCGTAGAATATTACATGAATAAGTTAACTAACTTAAGTACTATACACTATATCACGAAAAATTGATAAATTAACAGAAAAAGAGTACTGCGTTGTAAATTGTCGTTGCCGCCGCATTTGTCACATGTAGTTTGATACTTATTTCAATAATCATTAAGAAAATGGGAATCAAGATCGCCAAATTTATGAAAACTAATATGATAGTCTAGAGTAATGTGCTTGCTATCTTATCAGCTAAGCCACTTTCAAGAAAACTTCAGGTTGCGAATTTGATAACCATTAAGATGATGCATCGATTTTAGAACACTAAATGGTATCATGTCGGGATACACATACTCTTTTATCATTTCCATACCATATTAGAGATTTACACCCATCTTAGTTGCTAAATAATTATCTTCCCCTTGAGAGCAAACATTGTATGTTTAATTACCATGAAGAATCTTATGGTTCTTCAATATTTTTCACATCAGTGACTCGGAATGGTCTAACATGTCAAGCCAATTTATTATAATTCATGATCCGAAAACTTCTAGTTTATGATCATATATGCTTTAATTGTACTCGTGTTTGTCTAATACACGATAAGAAATACGAGAGAATATTATATAACTATTTCAAATATGATTCTCGTATAATTACTCGTTTAGTGTGCAACTTCTTGTGATCAATTTCAATATTAACATGTTGACCTTTTTATCAACATGATGATCTTTACAATTTTGCTCATTCACCATGATCACGACTTTTATATCGATCATTGATCATTATCACATATTAACTTATTTGATCTTATTTACTTGAGCATCATAATAATTTCCACAATTACCATGACCATTATATCATCACAATCACTTCAAGGAATGGATTATAACTACATAACTTTCATGGTTGCATCAATACAATTTTCTTAATTATGTATATGATCATAACTTTTATACAACTCTTTATATCATCAGATTTCCTTTGAATGAAGTACAACCATATCTTTGTATCGATCAATAACGTCACATTCACTTTAGGGAACATATTATAACAACATAATTTTCATGGTTACACCATTACGGTTTCCTGAGTTATGTACATAATCACGACCTTTACACCAATCATTATGTCATCGCGTTCAATTCAAGGAATGGATTAGAGCGAAAATTTTCATATATTGTGGTCATTTGACACCTTATATGTTCTTTGATAATCTTGCTACTTCAAGAGCATACATGAGATATGAGAATGGAAACTGTTTTAATCAACTTGTATAAATAATCTTCTCATCACTTAACACTAATTGAGAAGAAGTTATATCACCGAATCATTACAATTTATCATTCCAAATTCTTAAAAGCTTCCATAAATTTATAATAAATCTTGGATAATATGACACCTCAAGTGTCATATTATCAATGAATCTTTATCACAACTCAATCGTATAACTTGTGATAATATGGTAATTTACCATAATGTTCTCTTCAAAACTGATAACATACGAAACACAATGTATACATAAAGTTGTATTATATACTTCATGATGTTATAACATGTTACCAAATAAAACAAGTTATGATACAACCCTATAAAATAGGATTTCTAAACACTTATAAATATATATATATATATAATTTATGTATTAACTTATGGGTAAGACTAACGTAAAAAGTAGCTTATGGTGAGAAGCGTAAGAAGTAATAAAGGGCTGACACATGTCCCTAACAAGACTATAATAACATTCACGAATATTCGTAGAAACTATTATGCAATTTTCAACATTATATCATAACATAATATAAGAAAAATATATAGTGTTTTTAATAGAATTACAATAGTGATAATATTTCAACAAAGAACACCCCATATCATTTTTAATATGTTTTGCATGCACCAAAAGTTACCAATCTATCATGTATAAAGTGTTAATGATGATAATATAGCTTCTTTACAAATAGGATGAGGAACCAAAAAAAATTTTGGTGCCCTTTGTCTATGAGCAAAATTGTAAAATTAAAATAAAAAGACATTGATTATTTTCATGTGAAAAGGTATAAGTACCAAGTGAAACTATATATACTCATACTAGCTGATTATCCTGGGAGGGTCTCGAGGTTGAAAAATATAATTTTACGTGATAACCTATTGCAAATGTCTCAAGTTAACTAACCACAAAATCTCTCAATCATTGCATGTTCATGTATTCTAATCAGTAATAACTCATATTCCCCACAAAATCTAATTTTACGTGATAACATGAACACTTTGTGTGTTTTTTTCCTGTATAAACGAAACCCCACAAAAAATAGTCGATTTTTTCTTCGTTTTTTATATAGCACTATGGTACCCGTTGGAAAGATAATAAAACGCTCATTAATTTAGTGTAATTTTTTTCTTTAAAAATTCCGTATATAAAAGATATAAACGTTTAAAATTATGGGATGAAATATGAGAGAGAAAATTTTAAATTTATTTTTAAATTCTTTTTTCTTAAAATAACTCAATTTAATTAAAAAGGAAACAATTCAAAAACACCAAAAACTCTCCATTATGATGCCACGTGACACTCTCAAAGAAAGGTTGATGCCTCCATTGCACGTCACGTCAACATATACGTTTTCTTTATATATATAGATAGATTTTTCATGTGAAAAAGTACAAGTACCAAGTGAAACTATATATTCATTAGTATTAGTAATTAGTAATTTAATATAAAATAAAAACGTAAATTTAATTTTCTAAGTGAAATATTTATGTATCAAAACAAAATTGTTGACTTTGATGGGTAATAAACCCTTCAAGAGATTCGTTTCTAGCACCCCTTCAAAAAAAGTTTTATTTTTTATTTTGATACATTTGTAACGGACGATCATAGATCTCATCATAATCCGAGATTGTATTATTCTTTTTTTGAACTGCTAACTTTTTTTAAGACCCTTAATTCCACATTTACCTTGCACTAGCAATGACTTGAACCCACAACCTTACTAATATAATGGGGGACACGATACCTTTAGACCAATAGGTTATGCTTAGATTCCAAAGCAATTCGTTCTGATAACGTGCTGTAAAACAATGGCTTACTAGCAACATATACATGAACTAAGATTATAAGAACAAACATAGAAAGATATGACAGAGAATATAGAACTCTTTTCATTGATCAATGTATGAAATACAATGGCCACTATTTATAGAGCTATAACTTAATACAATTTAAATGAGATATGGGAAGTTAGGAATGTGGATAGTGACATAATAAAATATATTTATAACATATACTTCTTTCTCTTGCAATCAGAAGCTTTGATGGCTTTGCTTTTCTATAAAGGAAAAAGGGGCCATATAGAAGAAACTTCGTATGATAATTATTCAAGTATCACACAATTTTAAGCATTTAACTGTTCTTTAAGCTCTATTATGCATACATGCTTATTTAATTTCTTCTTTGGGTGCTTTATTATTTTCACAAAGAGGGCACTTCCTTGTTAGTATTGACATCTTTTCCTTGTATGATAAATGAGTCCATTTCATTTTACCTAACTATTTACTAGTTCATCTTCCGTATATAGTACTCTTAATATGCTTAGTCGTCCTCTATTTTAGATACTTTCACAATCAAGGTGGTGCGGGGTTACCCATAATTGCTTACAATCATTAGCGTCTTACATTTTGTCTTAAGACATGTCATATGTACCGGCATTGAAGACTTACATCATGTAATACATTTGAGACAGAGAAGGTGTGGAAACAGATTTCAACTCATATTGAACGTGTGTTTATGTAACACCCCAACCGATGGCGGAAACATCGAGGTGCCACGAAGTGACGATTGTTCAAAAAGCTCATGGTGACTAATAAATGTTTCAATAGATTATTTAATTAAATTACAAACATTACATACAAATCAAATAGGTTCAAATAACAATAACAAGTTTATTTTGATTGAATCTAAGACTTCAACTCCTATGTGATCCACAAGCAATTGCTAAAACTTCCAAGCAACTGAATACCTGAAACATGTTAAGTTTGGAAAATGGAGGGGGTCAACTAAAAATAGTTGGTGAGAGTACATAAGTTTTGTCAAAACGAAGTATAGTATCAAAAAGTGTAAGCATACAATTCTGTGTCAATATGTAACAACTAGGGCATACATGTGAAAACAAAACTACAACAAACTGGGGCATAATCAACCCTATGTTGACAAAGTGTAAAGGTCCATCCCATAGACATGGTTCACCTAAGTTTAAGTTGCAGTTCCAATCACCCGCGCTCTCCATAAACATGGTCAACGAATCTAGGTGGGGTTGTCAATCCAATAGATCTATCATTGTTACCGTTGGCTTGATCAAAGTTAATGATTATGCAAGTATTAGTTGAATTTACTTAGCAAGTTTAAGACACGTAGCACAAAGAATCACACAAGACACGTAGTTGAATTGCATAAGTTTATAACATGTTTCACCCCGAAAAGCATTGAAAAACTGTAAAAGAGTGGGGATATGTAAACTCACCTCAAGCAAGCAAATAAGTATCCATAACGCAACGAACAGCTAGCAATATGATTCGCGAGGAATCAACCTAAATGATACAAACAAAGTCTAAGGATACGAGTATCTTAAAAGTCTAAGATTTCTAGGTCGATCGATTAGGGTTCTCTAGTTTTGGGAAAGACGCTTAAATGTTAATGCTTTAGTTAAAAATATAATAATATTAAAACATTATTAATTTTTACATAGACTAAAAGATATAACTTTTGAAACTATGAAAAACATCTTTCTATTGCCTATCTATTTTGTATTTAAAACAATTTATTTACATAAAAGATCTAAATAATAGGATAAAAGTGTATATTTTTCTTCTCGAAAAGCTTATATCTTTGATCCATTAGATTAGAAATAATTTTAGAAAAATTATGGCTTTTGAATCGTTAAAAACGGGATTTTTATGAATTAGTTATGAATAAAACAAGTTTATATTGTGATTAATAATTATAAAAAAAATCAGCTTTATATTTTAACTGTTTTAAAAAAAAATATGGTTTTGGTCTGGTTCTTAAGGGAATCGAACTCAAGACCATTGGTTGGAAACTAGGAGCACAAACAATCTGATCTACGAGATCAGTTGGTGGTTGTACAGTTACAAGAATTATAAACAATCATATACACATTTAGTTTTTAGAAAAAAAATAAAAAGAACAAATTGGTTATGCCCAGAGTCGAACCTTAGCTTGGTTCTGTGTAACACGACCAGACAAACCAACTGTTCTTTACGATCAGATGATTGATAAAACGATCTACAACCTTATAACCCAACTTTGTTGCAGTCATCTTCCCCAATTAAACCCAACTAGACCCGCCATTTATCAAACCATTACTCATTCGAATTCAGAATCCGTTTAATGGTTCTAGAGGTTACTGTAACGGCCACAATATACAGAAATAAGCAAACTTAACATACCAGAATGCGAGGGAAAAGAAGCGTAGAACGAATCGGATACGAAAAGCAACCGGGTTTGATGCCGAAGATTAGCGCGAACAGAACATGTTTGCTTGACGCCAGATAGTCGATTATGTTTTTGCGATGGGATGAAGACAGAGGGTGAGGGAGGTTTAATTTATAGATAGTTATCATATCGGTATCGAATTTGAATTGTTTTTGATAATGTTCATACGGTTAAAAAGATGATAGATATTAAATGGGTTAGGGATAATTATCTCAGTATTTGGTTTTAAAACAATGGAGCTGTGAATAAGTTGGAATTGGATTTGACCTTTATAAATTTGTGTTTAAAAATAATAGAGTTTAATATCGAATCTCTATCTAAATAAACTATGCAAAATAGCTAAAAGATATAAATATGTATGTTATGGATATGAATATCACACACACTGTATCCCATATGTATAATTATTCATAATAATAATAAAAATATAATTATAGACTTAATATATATAGTTATTCGGGAACATTGAACAAATAATAATAGCATTGATGAATACAAGTTCTGAAGTTTTAAACATTAACCTTTGTAAACAGTGGCGGATCCAGAATTTTTTGTCAGGAGGTGCATAAAACATGTTGATTAAGAGAGACAGTCAAAACACGTTGGTTAAAACCGGTCGTCAAAGTGCGTCGGTTAAACCAAACAAGATATTTGACTAATAATATAACACTATAACAAATAAAAAAAATGAACATTTTGATTATTTCAAACAACAGGAAATCTAAATATCAAATGTTACAAATGTATATATTTTGCTTAAAGTTTGTTACTAACCTGGTAAAGTGTTCGAATAGCATGAACATGAAGATGAATTAGATATTTCCTATACACTTTGTTTAAGAAATCGATTGAATTTCGAACCCCTTTTGAAGTTTAAAGGCTTATTTGTGGATTGCTAAATGTGAATCATAGTATTATTTTGCCGCTTTGTGAATTCAACATAACCCTAGTGAAATAATCATGGACTTGTGATTCAAAAATATGGGGCCTAATAATGGGCTCGTCATCTAATAAGAGGTGCTTTGTTAGTAGTGACTTATTAATAAGAGGGGCCTTGTTGGATTTATTAGAAAATAGCTTTTAGTTAACACTACATTGGCTTGTTTCAGGGGGTGCACGTGCACCACCTCAAGATAACATGTATCCGCCCCTGTTTGTAAATAAGAACTTGAATCATAAGATTAGATATGATATTTGATTAAAAAAATTTTTTTTTCTCTAAACGGCTAATAAGACAACAATTATGAAAGGTTGTAATTAAGTAAATGTAAATAAATAGAAATAAATGAAATTTTGTTGAACAAATTTGGGAATTCAAAAAATAAAGGGAAATACGCAAGGTTACAGTTTATCTCTTAATGTGTACATGTTCTTCTCTTGATATTAAGCGACATACGTATTGTATTGTAAGTGGCAAAATGAACGGTGTTGTTGATAAGGGGTTAGCTTGACGTATAAAAAAAGACTCTAGGCAATTAAGCGTGACATAATTATGATTAGAAAAAATAATTGTTTCAATAATAATCTAACTTTGTGAAGGATATACTATTATAAGTTTTAATGCAATAAAATGAGTTCTATGATTCTCACGTTAGAAATAAAACATAACATAGATAATACTCCAATATGTACAATATTTTAAACTTACTGACCATGGTAATATACTGATACATGTTTTCTAACTTATAGTTTCCAGAAACCGATTACTAACTACAATCAGAATCATGTAACATGAATTCTACCAAGTTTTTTAAGGAGTTGAAGGAAGATCCTCCTTTGCTCAAAGAAGATTTGGCTTTTTCCTTCATTTTATTTACTCTTTTCCTAGTCTCCTCTCCTTCGTCATCCACCAAGAGTCTTCTAATTACGCTCACAATCACCCGTCTCTCCAAATATTCAAGTTCCAGACCCACCCGCCACACGTGACTTAAGTACCTAGAATTTACGTATTGGTCCCCGAAAAATGGCCGGCATATCAATGGAACCCCTTCGGAAATACTCTCCAAACTCGAGTTCCAACCACAATGACTCCAAAACCCTCCAACCGCAAGATGAGCCAATACTTGTTTTTGTGGTGCCCATTTCAGCATCAGACCTCTTCCTTTTACTTCATCCATAAACCCTTCGGGCAAAAACTCGATCCATTTTGACCCTTTGACCGAACCAGGCCGGACCACCCATAGAAATGGTTGGTTACTCTCAGCTAAGCCCCATGCGGTCTCAGCTAGCTCCTTTTCATTCATGGTGGCTAGACTCCCTAAACTCACATAAATAACTGATCTTGGCGCTTGCTTATCTAGCCACGAAATGCAGTTGGTGTCTTCTTTAAGAAAACTTGTAGATGGACATCGAACGGTTTCATTCAGCGGGCCGATTGCAAAGATTGGAATCCGGTAAAGCTGCCGGAGTTCTGTGAGAGCTGGACTCTCAAGAAAATCCATGGTGTTCCAAATAATGGCTGATGGGGTTCTAATACTACTTGATTGTGCATGCATTTTTGTACTAACTTCTGTAGATGTTTTGTTGAATGGTAGATCTTTGTACCTGATAGGGTAAAGATCTGGTACAAGCTTCTGCAGCATAGAATCTGTAATGCAAATAGGTGAAAAAGGTAAACTTATTTTCCTGCAACTAGAGTTGATTGTATAAAAAGTAAAAGTACCAAATAATTTCAATCATATTAATACTAAATCTTCACTACAGAATATCCCTTTTTCAACCTGTATTTTACATGGATTTCTACCAAATAATTTTTATATATATACTATATATAAATTATGTACCGTATAAATGTCACATTATGTGGGGTCGAGATCGTGTACAAAGTGGTTTTTTTGTGAGAAGCGTGAGAAGGATTAAAAATTTATACTTAGGCATCATTTTTTGAATATAGTCGTGATGTTTTGGATTGTTTTGCCTATACAAACACCAAACATAACAATTAAAACCCGAAAACAATGTATTTTAGGCTTAAAACTTAAAACACCATGCTAAGAACATTAGCGGTGTGTTTTAAGCGTTAAGTAGTGTGTTTTAACTGTTTTTTAAATTTAATGACTATAATACATTGTATGGTATTTTAGATTGTTATGTTTGGTGTTTTTCAAGTTAAAACAACCTAAAAAATCATTCCTAAATCCAAAACATGATGTCTACATGTCAATTCTTAGTCCTTCTCACACTTCTCACGAAAAATGTACTTTGTACAGGATCCTAAACCACATTATGTGTATCTTATAAAACTTTTATTTTCTGATATATATATATATATATATATATATATATTAAAAGTACAAACTTACCAACATTAAGTTTAAAAAAGAACACGAGTTTACTTGAGCTTTTGACAAGTCGATCTAGAATTTAAAATTTCAGCTCCTTTAGATAAATGAGAAGACCTGACTCGGCTAAGTTTGTAAAAGAGCCGAGCCCATGCCCGTCCCAATTCGGTTGGGCTCATGTACAACACTTCATGATTATATGCACAATCAGATCCGGTTCATCAAATGGAGCAAATGGGTCACAAATTTACCCGCAATCGCATCCGCACCCGAACCCGAAGGCCCACCCTAACTTGCTCTGGCCCATGTTTATTTGCCTTCATGAAGTTTATCTAATATTTCTTTTCTTGTAATCTTTTACTTTATTTTATTATTTGTTTTGCATTATGTTTCTAGTTAGTGGTCACTCCACGTTTACCATTTCCTATTTAGTTTCTTTATTTTAGAGTGTTAGTAGGAGTCATGGAGGTTTAGTTATATTTTCTTTAACTGCTTGTAATTGATCCTAAAAACATGCAAACTAACTTTGACCACTACCACAAACTTTTGTTTTAAAATGCAGAAAATAAAAAGAAAGAAACGTGGGAATTAAGATGCATAAAGTGAAAATAAAATAGAAAATAAAATATGGGTGATGTATATCAAAAGTATTAACCAACCTTTAACAGGAAGCACTCCTTGTGCATGAAGATTAGGAAGAGCAAGGGAAGCCAGCATATACGAAGCACTACTACTTCGTAAAACGATGCTAGGAACATTCAAATTCCTAGCAACTTCTTCTACAAAATACATGATATTATCATGAATAATTGTAATCTTCTGATGGTTAGCTTCTTGAATCTTTTGACTCAACCTATTTTGTAGCTGCAATTTGCAGTTCTCATTAAGAACATCAACAAACTTTGTGAAGTTTTCCGATGCATCAATGGCTGAAAAGTCATCAGAAAGCTGAAGAAACTCGAATTCGGGATGCTTAGAAGGATCAGGTGAGTTTAACTTGGTGTGAGCTACGGTGATTGAGAAGCCTTTGGCATGAAGAACACTTCCTAGTTGAAGCATAGGAGTCATATGACCTTGGAATGGACTTGCTACAAGTACCAATTGTTTACGTTGGTTTCCCTCGTCTCCCATATTGCTTGATGGTTATGCAAACTCTACAAATGATCTAGTTGCTCTTACACATATATGTAAATAAGAGTTAGCCTTGGAAAACGGTAAGGAAGCTATAATGTAACCTACAAGTCCTGAGTTTGAATTTATAAAAACAACTTTCTATATAAAAACATGATAAAGATGTGTAAAGACAACCGGACCCGCACATACAAGAGTCGTGAATTGAGCTTTCAAAAAAAACATTTAAAAAATGATCGAAATAAATTATGTTTGTTTTTGTTGTCAGTATTTAATTATTGTATCCCATCATATACATATACAAAGTACATTCCTAATTTGGAAAGGGTAGGTAGAGACGTTTGATCTATGGTAATAGACTAATAGTTGATGAGATTGAGAGATAAAATTAGGGTGAAATTTACATATGGAAAAAGTTTGAAATAACAAGTTGGAAAAGGTAAAATATGTATAGCCTACAACTGTTACGTATGCTGATTTTTTTTAAGTTACACCTCCATTATTTTTATTAAATGAAACATAAAACATGTGTATATATATGTATATGTATATTATAATATAATGCATGAGAGGATGGTAGTTTAAGATACCTAAAAGTTAAAAACTTTATTTTCACTCGCCACCCTAAAATGAGGGTAAAATAGTCATTCAAACAATTTTATACTTTAATACCTCAGATTAGTTATACTTTAATCCCTTAAAATTTATTCAACTTTTGCTTATTTAAATTATAGTTAAACTTCTTTTCCTTATTTTAAGCAAACTATCTCCTATTATTTTTAAATAGATATATTTTTTTCATACGTTAATACTTTTATAAAAAAAATTGCATATTAATGAACATTTTAGTATCTTTATTTCAGAATAGTATTGCTATGTTTTTTAATCAATTTTTTCTATGTGCTACATGATTACAATATTTAGGAGTGAGCAACCGTTCATCGAAGCCAAACCAAAAGAACAGACAAAATTAAACCAAAATCAATTGAAAAACTGAATTAACCAACATCCGAGTTAACTTATAATCGGTTATCATTTTCTTTTTGTACCCTTAGTTAACCGAAATTAGTCAAACTGAAACGGAACCATTCATATATTCATAACAGCGTGCCGGCACGATGTAGTAGGGAATACAAACACTTCTAATGGTGCATGGTTGGGTTTGGTTCAGTTCGATTATTAGCCTCAACTGAAACAAAAATTGACATTATCGGTTTATTGATCTTATTAACCATCGGTTAATTGGTTCAGTCTATTTGGTTAGATTGTCGTTTTTAGTTTGGTTTAGTTAATTTAGGTTAATAACCAAAACCAAACTTTTATTAAAATTTTTGCTTAGAAGTACATCAAATGGATGTATAAAAGATATAAATATATGAATGGTTCAGTTTCGGATTTTAATTTTGGTTAACTTATGGTACAAAAAATCGATATTAGGTTAACTCATTTTTGGTTACTTTTCAGCAACAGATATTGTTAATCACATAACATATCAATTTTTGGTCAATTTCGGTTAAAGGTTTAGTTACTTTTCACCCTAGATATTGTTAATCACATAACATATCAATTTTTGGTCAATTTCGGTTAAAGGTTTAGTTACTTTTCACCCTAGATATTGTTAATCACATAACATATTAATTTTTAAATTTTTTTAAGCGAAAAATAATTCATTAAAGTAAAATACGAAATTTACATCATAATAGAAGGTAGACGGGCAACAAGCTGCGCCGCCACCCCTTTCTGAATTGCGAACCCTAGTCTACCAAAGATAAATCCTTGCCCCCGGAGATGAACTATTGTTGTGGATGACCCGTTGGACCATGGTCAAGAAATGAATAGCTTCTGGCGCTAGGGAGCCAAAGGTATCAAAGGCCAAAGGGATAAAGACATGTTGATTCTCCGCACAAGCTTTAGCATGCTTATCTACTCTCTTCGATTCCACCTTTCACGATGTTTGCCCACCTACAAACTCTGTTTCCCTTAAACCAAGCAACGGAGATACCCCTGTGAGGTCCATGCAATTTCTTAATTAAAAGAATTGTTATACTATCCTCAAATTATAGACAATAAAATGCCCAGTTTTTATGATATAGTTTTTTTTTAAAGTATTAAAAAAGTAATTGTCGTTTACAATTCGTAGGGGTAGTTGCCAGTTGGCTTAAAATAAGAGGAAAACGTGTAACTGTTACTTAAATAAACAAAAGTAACTCTTAACATTTGAATATCTTAAAATTCCCCTATTAAATATATTATGTATAATAGATAGTATATATATCTAGGGGTGAACAATAGTTGAAAATTTAGTGGAAACCGAACAAAAAAAACAGAAGAATGAAACAAAAAACAATCGAAAACTAAATTAACTTAAAATCGGTTATTGTTTTTTATACACTTAGTTCACTAATCAACCAAACTGAAACAGAACCATTCATATATCCATATATTTTTAGCTTTTATACCTTTATTTAGTGTATTTATATCTCCATTTCATGTACTTCTAGACATTTTTTTTTTGCTAAAGTTTGGTTTTTTTATTAACCAAAGTTAACTAAACTAGACTAAAAACCAATAATCTAAGCATGTAAACCGAACCAAGTAACCGGTAGTTTAATAAGATCGTTTAATTGATAACTGTTGGTTTTAGTTTCGGTTGAGGCTAATAATCGAACTGAACCAACCCATACACACACTTAGAAGTGTTTGTGTCTCCAGCTGCATTGCGCGGGCACCCAACTAGTATATATATATATATATATATATATATATATATATATATATATGTATATTGTGTCTCCAGCTGCATCGCCTGGGCACCCAGCTAGTGTATATGACGGGGTTAGGGTACAAATGGTGTGTTTTGTGAGAAAGATAAGAAACAAGTGTGTCCTTTGGATCATTATGATAGATGATTTAGATTAAATGAGTGGTATAATTATAAATTGTGTTATAATATAAACTAGTAAAGCACAGGCAAAACTACCGTTTTGCCCTGTGTTCACACTCGAAATTACGACTATGCCACGCGTTCACACACTATTGCACCGTCAGTTGTTGATTAATTATATATACAATACATAAAAGAGTCGTGTATATTAGTCAAAACCACCGATTTAAAGCAAATTATATTAACTGCCATTTCACTCGTCTCTCCTCCATTATTTGTGCTACTTTCCATAAGATAAAGGCAATAATCTAATCCACAAGATTCATCGTTCCACTCTCATTTTTTATTTGATTCCAAGAAGTTTATTCGGCCAAAACAATTACTTGAACATATCAAGGTATGTGGGCCTCCGTAATGGTTAAGTTGCCTTGGTTTAGTCAATGAAAATGATCATTATCAAAGTGGATTAATAATTTTGAATATCACGAAAATGTCAATGAAATATAAGTGTTTGACCAAATCGGTTTTGTGTTTTATCTTCTTCAGGCTCATTTTTATCATCTAGATGGTAATGGGTTATACTGTATTTGTTTTTGTATAATGCAAAAACATAATTTACGGAACACATGACTGTGTGTTTTATGTTTAAAAGTTCGTATTTTTTGGGGAAAGTCTGATTGTTCTTGTGTGTTTTATATGTAAACGTTAGTGGATAGAACATTTGGGTTTGTGTTTAATGTTTACAAGTTTGTATTTTTAATGGAATATCAGATTGCTCTTGTTTATGTGTTTTATATATAAGCGTTAGTGTATAGTGTAATTTGGTATAGTGTAATTTATAAAATTATTTTATAAGGTTTTATTATGCCGTTAATAAGAGCATAAGTTTTCTTTCTATCCTTTGTATGTTAATAACTATTTGTACATTTAATACAATTAAATTGAATAAACTTTTATATCTATGTAAGATGATATCTTTTTATGATTATACACATATATACGTATGTACATACATACGTATGTGTGTGTATATATGAGATGGTTCAATAGAAAACTCATTTTAATGAGAAAACTAAAAATCTCATGGTTAAATGCAAATAAATAAATAAATAACGCTACTACATATGTGTAGCAATTTTTTTCCGGTAAGCTTTTTCAATATTTATATAGAAGCGTGAACATCTAAGAAACAAAAAGTTATTTGTTTGTATCCATTAGCAATAAGTTTGGTAATTAAGTTTTTTAAAGAATCAACTAAATAATAAATATAAATATACTAGATTATCCTCCGGGTGCTATCCGGGATAGACAAATCTAATATGAAGTGACAAAGCTGAAGGAATAGATCGTTTTTTCATGAATTTTTTTAAAAGATCAACACTCGATAACTCATAAAACTTACTTGTAATTCTACTTGTGCACATCTTGCTCGAGTGAAGTCTCTGTACAACTTTGTCACTTCCTTAAGACATTCTAAAGTTGTGATGTGAACCTGAGAAAGAAAACAACCAAATTGGTATCAATTAATATGTTGTAACACCCCAACCGATGGCGGAATCATCGAGGTGCCACGTAGTAACGATTGTTCAAAAGCTCATGGTACTAAAATGTAAATATTTGATTATTGATATTGTTTTACAACATGTGAAATTCAATACAATACAACCAAATAAAGATAGTTGATTGATTTAATCTAAGTCCAAGGTCCTATGTGAATCGTCAAGCAACTTATCCTGAAATATGCACGAAAATAATTTTGTCAACATATGATGTTGGTGAGTACTACTTAGTTTTGTACGTATAGTATAAGTTTTGAAAAGTAGTACAATTCATGTGTCTAGCATCACCAAGGCATTATGTAAACACGCAAGTAACCAAACAAGACAAAGATCACATGTAAAGTTGTACAATGAAATTGATAATGAGCACCTCAACACGTGTGAGTCTAAAAGAGCACCATAACACAAAGTTATGTCTAAATGAGCACCGTAACATAAGTTACGTCTAAATGAGCACCATAATATAAGTTATGTCTGTATGTAAAGAGCACCATAACATAAGTTATGTCTGTATGTAAAGAGCACCATAACATAAGTTATGTCTGTATGTATGATTTTGTATGTAAGCTACGTTCATGTTCAAGTATAAGCACAAAGATAATCAAGACACGTATATGAATTGTAAATGAATAAAAATGTATGTGTAAATGAATATGAACGCTTTGTATAGTTGTGCATGAATCACCCCAAAAATTGTAAAAGCGAAAAAAGGGGGTAAGTAATACTCACCTTAGCAAGGTGGTAAGTCTTGTGTAATTGAATAAGTGTAATCCAATGTTACCAAGTGTCACCCTATGTATAATGTAACAAATAAGTCTAAGTCTATCTAGTCTATAAGTATTTTCTAGGGCTTCGAATTGGGGATAAACGTTTATTTGATTAATAAACAAATTGTTTATTAAATATAAGAAATTAAATAATTAAATGAATAAAAGTCTTTTTGTAAATTTTAAATCAAATATGGTCACAATATAAAGTTTTAAGTGTGAAAATAATTTTTATAAAATTATTTTCTTAAAAATAGAATATTTAATCTATTTATTTCAAATTGTCAAAATATAACTTTAATATCTAAAAATATTAAAAATAAAGAATTCTTGGATTAAAAATTGTATTTCAGTTCTAGATAGTTAGAAATAATTTATATAAAATTTTGGTGCAAAAATATTGAAAAATGAATTTATTATGATTTATTTATGATTAAAACTAACAAAAATTAATTAAAAATATAAAATAAACGGTTTTTTCTGAAATAAAAATATTTTCTGGAATGTTTAAGAATATATAAGTTTAGGATAATTTTTGTGAGATTTAATAACATCGTTTAAATATTTTTATTGAATTTTATAAATATAAATGAATAAACTTGTATTTTTAATAATATATGTTAAATAAATATTTTTTGAAAAACTAAAAATTGTAGAATGAACTTTATCCTTAAAAGGTCATACAGTATTTTTTGTAGAATTTATAAAACACTTTTAATATTTAAAAGCTATTTTTAAAGGATTTAATATATTAAATGTGTTAATGGCAAAATGCAAGAAAAAAAAATAAAAAGGAGTTCGTGGGAATCGAACCCTGGCCAAAGGCCGGTTCGGTTCCCCAACCACGCGCACAATACCAGCTGGTCTATACCAGTTTGTTGTATGTTCATTGATTCGAAATAAATATATACATAAACTTGTTTCATGTGTTCTTCCCCAATTCGTGCCCTAATCATCTAATCCGTCCAATTCGTGTTCAATAGCCCTGAATCTTTGGGGCTATTGTTCACAAGGGGCCGAACAATGAAACCCACAAAAAAGAACTTACAATGATGCCAAAAACGCGATGTGTAGGGTCGTTCAAAGTAGAAGTCAACGCGATGTAATTGCTTCGTTTTGCAGGTTTGTGTAACAGAAATTAAGAGTGTAGAAGGGATTTTCGGCGAGCTAAGACGGTCCATGGACGTCCAATTTATACTAATACACGTAATTGTATATTTAGAAGTTTTTGACCCACATGAATGTGTATACGCGTGAATAGGTGAGATTGGGGACGAGTTTAAAGGAAATTGTTCGTGTATGGTATGTAATAGGTTAGTCGTTCAATTTAGGGCATAAATTAGTGATGATTGATGCAAGATTGGTGGCCAATTTCTTGGTCAAACGCGCGTTCAGCAGCAGAGGCAGAAGTGAAGAAAAGGAAACAGCGAGAAAGAAGGTTTAAATATAATTTAGATTGGGATTGATTCAGAAATGAGGGTTGGCTCAGATGGTGGTGGGTGCGTGTGTTTAAGGTTGAGTCTGACCCGGCTCCTGCCCGGGTTCGAGTCCCGGCAGGGGCAAAACTTTTTATTATTTTCTTTTTTCTTTTAAGCTGGATGGAGGGATTGGGCCTGATCTCATGGGCTGCTGCTGGTCTGGGCTGTGTACTGGGCCAAGAAAAAGGAGAAGGGGTGAGTTATGGTTTGGTTTGGGTTTGTTAATGGTGAAGGATGGTGTTGGGTTTACTTGTTTAAGTAAAGACTAACATTATTATTATTTTTATTATTATTATTATTATTATTATTAATGAGAATAAAATGTGACGTACAAGATAGGTGGTAAAAAAAATGTATATATATATTTAATAATAATAGGGATAAAAGTGACGGATGTCACATATGTCATGATGATGATTGATTTAAGATGCATGCATAGTGGGGTGATTAATTATCACTTATCAGTTAGAGATTTACATGATGTCTAAAATTCGTAAGCTACATCTAACCGGCTTAGCAATTATTGTAATAAATGTTCTTAGAAACACCAATCAAAATATAAAAAAAAAATATTCATACAAAAAATGACTATATCTGTGAATATATATGTAGTTAGCGGATTTATATATGTAATGACAGGTTTAAAAGTATATAAACTATCATACCATGATTATTGAGTTGCCTAAATATGATTAATGAATTACTTAACATTTTGTTTTTTTTTCTACCTGAAAATAACCCCACTAAAAATTCTTTTTTTTCTCGTTTTTTTGTATAGCACTATGGTGCTTGTTGGAAGATAATAAAATGCTCGTTAATTTGGTGTAATTGTTTTATAATAAAAATGTTATATAAAAGTTACTAACGTTTAAAAATCGCGAGTGAAAAGTAAGGAAAAAGATAAATATAAAAATATTAATTAATATATTTAAAATTTTAAAACAATAATTAATAGTTATCTTTATTTAACATATAATACAAATTTTTTTTAAAGAGAAATCAATGGGTGTGAAGGCCTTACATAGTGTCATGTGGCACACGATTTTTCTTTTATATATTTATATAAATAGTGGGAAACTCGCGCGTTGCTGCGGGACGGTTAAGATAATTATATATATTTTTGAACAATGCACAAGCGTAGCCGTGTTAGCCCACCAAGCTGTAGGAAAAGTGTAAAAACATATTTGTCTTTGAATGCGAAACGATGCATATGAAATTAATCCATTTCTCTTTAAACTTTGAAAAGAAACTATATTTTTTTATATCCAACATATACGTTCTTATAAGAGTAAACTGCACGGATGGTCGCTGTGGTTTTCTCAAATTTAAACTCTGCTCCTCAGCCTTTCAAAATTACACGTCTGGGATCTGTGGTTTGTATTTTGTTTCATCGATGCTCCCTGATTTGGATGGAAGTTAAGTTTTTCAGTTAAGCTTATGTGAAATTACTAAATTACCCCTCTTTAAAAAATAAAAATAAAAGATATTGTAAAACTATATCCCACCCTCTCTCTCTCTCCCTCTCCCTTTCTTTCTCTCTTTATACTTGTGTCAGTGTCTCAACCCAACCCAAATGCCACCACCATATTCCTCCATCTACAACCACCACCACCAATCATCTAGTACCACCATCTTCCCCCAAACTTTCGACCACCACAACCACCATCACTGGCCAACAACACAACCACCATCTCTGTCGCCACGAATACAAAAACGAACCTAAATGTGTAAAGAACTTACGGATTGAAAAGGAATTTTGAGGAGGAAGGTTGTCGGAAGTCCTTGGTTCTGGCGAGCTTGATTGAACGACTTAGAGTGCTTTAGGAATGAAATTGACGGTGGGAAAAATGAAAAGGTGTGCGCAGTGTTTCTGGGTTGGTGTATGGGTTCTATATATACATAAACACACCAATACGTCAAAATGGAATTTGGTTTAGTGGTCGTATTTTATGCAATAATCACTGTAATAATAGGCATCAACTTTTTAATTGCAATAATCACGGCCATTGACGAGTTAAAATAGAAGGTGGGTGTCAGTCAAGGGGTTAGGGACGTGCAGGCCGCATTAATGGTTGGTTTGGTGAGTTTTTTGGAAGGTCACCGGATTTTACGGTGGTCGCTGGAGAGAGAGGAGGAGAGAGAGAGAGAGAGAGAGAGAGAGAGAGAGAGAGAGAGAGAGAGAGAGAGAGAGAGAGGGTGATTGTTGTTTGAGGGAGGCCGGATGTGGTGGTGGTGGTTTGAGGAGGTAGTGGTTGGAGGAAGATGAGGAAGAGGGGGTGATGTTGGTTGTTTAAGGAGGTGGTGGTGGTGGTAATCCAAGAAAATATATAAAAAAAGATTAAACTGCTCAGATGGTCCCTATGGGTAGTTTAGTCATTTTACATTGACTTAACTGAAAATTTTAACGAAGTTAGCCGGTAAGGACCAAAATGTTATAAAATGTCAACGTTGGGGACCATTGAAAATATATGGGGCATCGGTGCAATTCATGCAAACCACAGGGACCATCCGTGCAGTTTACTCTTCTTATAACTTTTCATGACACACTATGTAAATTATCCAACCATATGTCCTTAACTTCCAACATTTAAGAGATGATGTGTACACAGGACACCCAAGTATAGAAAAAGATTTCACTATATATGAAAATGAACTTCTTTGATCATCAAAATTCAGTCATCAGCACTGTTCTCAAAATCAAATATGAGCATAGATAATTTTTATTCCCAAATATTTCTATATAATTTTTCACAAATTTAGACCAAACCACCATATGGATACGTATTGTCAAGCATGAACTCAAAACCAAATATGAGCATAGAAACCAAAACAGAGTAGATAAACCAAAACACAACCATTTGATATCAGTATAAACAAGTAAACAGAGAAGTAAAGAAGTATCAACAAGACATTTATTTTAATAAACAAATCAAGTTTAACTTGAAAGATGAACTTGCAGATACAATCCACTTTCGGATTGTGTTGACGTTTTGCCAGATTCGTTGCAACATGATTACTCTTTTCAACGTCCTCGGTCGCACCCTGTCGTTCTTATTAAATAATTACAATAAAAAAACCTTATCAACAGAAAATCAAAATGTACCATACTACTTGGTGTTGTGTGTGAGTCACTTCATACCACCATTAACTCTCTGCAAAGATAAAGTAATTTGTTTCAGCAATTCTCATGATGAACGACACTGTATATTTATATAAACATATGCAATTTTAAAGAAAGAAAGAAAATGTAAAATTAATATTTGTTGAATATAATTATTTGAAACTTGTGGTAAACCTTTATTTATCTTTACTACATGGTACAAGTATCTTAATGCATTGAAGGGTAATTTGAGGAAGATTTATATGACATTTGAGGGTTGAAACACATGACTTTTCACATTCCATCTTAACTTTACTAAGTTGAATATGTTTGCCCATTGCTCACTCTTTATAACGTAAATAATAGAGATGTAGATATAGATATATATATTTGCTTCTAGGAAAAGGAAGCGCTTTGTCTTCTTATCCTCTAAATTTTAATCCTTCCAAACACAAAGATGTACACATCATGTGATGTGCTGGACAAAATTCTAATCCTTTCAAACGCAGAAAATGTACACATCATATGATAGCGTGAACAAAATTCTAATATTAAGGAACCACTAAAATAGCGATACGTGGCATCTATCTAATAAATACATAAAGGGCAGGTAGTTTTGCTTTTTGTATATGCTCCTTATAAATATAATCAACACTAGATTTATACCCCCGAGAGCATCTTGGGTTGAAAAATCTAATATGACATATCAATTTTACATAAGAAATAGACTAATGCGTTTTACAGTTACATGCAGGAAAGCTTCGGGTAACTACTTAACCTAAAACGATTAGCAATGTATCTCCAATGTTAACGCCTAACCTTAAACAATTTATAACTCCAAGGGTCTGTTTGGTAAGGGGTAATGGAATGGATGAGGGAATGGAATGGATGAGGTAATGGAATGGACAACGAAATGGAATGGATCATTACCGTTCCATGACTTGTTTTGTTGCCATGTGGGAATGAAACAAAATATTAGTTTGTGTTGTTGGATAGGCATGAAAAGACGAATGAATAAAATCGGTGGTGAGTGGTTGTGGTGGGTGGTGGTAAGTGGCGGTGATGGTGGGTGGTGGTCAGTGGCGGTGATGGTGGGGTGGTATGTGGCGGTAGCAATGGTGGTGGGTGGCGACGACAGTGGTGGCGACGGCAGTGGTGGCGACGGTGCAAGGTGGAGGTGGATAGCCGTGATGGTGGTTGGGCGATGATGGTGAGTAGTGGCGATGTGTGGCCGTAGCGTGGTGGTGGGTGGCGACGGTGGTGGTGGTGGGCGGTGGCGACAACAGTGGTGGGTGGTGGCATCGGTGGCGATGAGTGAAGGTTAATGGAGGTGATGGTGGGTGGGTGACTATGGTGAGTAATGGCGGTGGTGGGTAGCGGCGGCAGTGGTCGGTAAAGGAAATTATGGTGCGTGACGATGGCAGGTGGTGGCGGCGGTGGTGGGTGGGTGATGCTGGTGGGTGGCAGCGGTGGTGGGTGGGAGTCAGTAGTGGGTGGCGGTAGTTGGTGGAGGCGACGACGATGTTGGTGAGTGGTGACGGCGGTGGTGGGTGGTCGGTTATGGTGTTGTTAGTAAAAGGTGAATGAGGGTTTCCTTTGGATCATTAGGGTGCGGTTAGGGTACAAAGGGTGTGTTTTGTGAGAAGGATAAGAAACAAAAGTGTCCTTTGGATCATTATGATGGATGGTTTAGATTAAATGAGTGACATAATTGTAAATTGTGTTATAATATAAACTATTTGATTACCTCGGGAAGGTCCTGGGGTTGAAAAATCTAATACGAACTTTGTAAATAATCAACTTAAAGATGTGTTAAAAAACTTATTATCTTATCAAAAGTATGTAATCAAACAAATTCAAAATTTACATGTTTTATAGATAATGATATTGCTACCTTAATTTTAAACATAATTTAGCAAGCTACATCAACAGAAGAACTTTATCTTTCTGTTAAAAAGAAATTTAAACAAGACTGTAATTTATTTTAACTTCAAATAGTTGTACCTTACACTGGCACCAACAACGACAACTCTCCTAGTAGAATCTGTATAGAAAGCAAAACCACATAGTTAAAAAATTTGTTATATGTTCCCACTCGGTTCAGGCCACATAGAGAAACCACCTCTTAATCTAGTTATTTTTCTTAACCATAGCACTAAGATCCGCCATTTGAACTGACGATTGAGGTGTTTAAAATCTATTATTAAGTACCATGATGATTAAGAAGCAATAATCGTGTTCCTTGTGATCGATTTCAAAGGTTCTGTAACGCCCATATGTGTTAACCATAGGCAGAGGGTGGAGCAACGGTTCCAGTAGTGTCAGACTTACAGCGGTGCCACATCAGCGATCAGTGTTGTAGGGTTTGCCGGCAAAAGTTGTCTGAGACCAAACCTGACCATCAAAGAACCGTCTGGAATCAAGATTGATAAGCCTATGTTTCCAAGAAAAAAAAATTAGTCAAAACCACCCCTTTTAAAACAAATTATATTAGCTGCCATTTCACTGTTCTCTCTATCCTCCATTATTTGTGATACTTTCTATAGGATAAAGGTAACAATTTAATCCATAAGATTCATCGTTCCACTGTCATTGTTTATTTGATTCCATAAGTTAATTCGGCCAAAACATTTACCTGAACATATCAAGGTATGTGGGCCTCCGTAATGGTTAAGTTGCTTTGGTTTAGTCAATGAAAATGATCATTATCAAAGTGGATTAATAATTTTGAATATCATGAAAATGGCAATGAAATATAAGTGTTTGACCAACAACGGTTTTGTGTTTTATCTTCTTTAGGCTCATTTTTTATTATCTAGATGGTAATGGGTTATTCTGTATTTCTTTTTATATAATGCAAAAATACAAATTATGGAACACATGACTGTGTGTTTTATGTTTAAAAGTTCATATTTTTAGGGGAAAGTCTGATCGTTCTTTGTTGTGTGTTTGATATGTAAACGTTAGTGGATAGAACATTTGGGTTTGTGTTTTATGTTTAAGTTTGTATTTTTAATGGAATATTGGATTGTTCTTGTTTTTGTGTTTTATATATAAGCGTTAGCGTATAGTGTAATTTGGTATAGTGTAATTTATAAAATTATTTTATAAGGTTTTATTATACCGTTAATAAGAGCATACATTTTCTTCTATCCTTTATATGTTAATGACCATTTGCACATTTAATACAATTAAATTGAATAAAGTTTTATATCTATGTAAGATGATATATGTTTATGATCATACACATACATACGTATGTGTATATATATATATATATATATATATATATAATGAGATGGTTCAATAGAAAAATCATTTTAATGAGAAAACTAAAAAAACTCGTAATTAAACGCAAAAAAGTAAATAAATAAAAAACGTTACTACATATGTGTAGCAATTTCTTTCCGGTAAGCTTTTTCAATATTTATATAGAAGCGTGAACATCTAAGAAAACAAAATTTTATTCGTTTGTATCCGTTAGCAATAAGTTTGTTAATTAAGTTTTTTAAAGAATCAACTAAATAATAAATATAAATTTACTAGATTATCCCCCAGGTGCTACCCGGGATAGACAAATCTAATATGAAGTGACAAAGCTGAAGGAAAAAGATCGTTTTTTCAAAAAAATTCCTTTTTAAAGGTTCAACACTCGATAACTCATAAAACTTACTTATAACTCTACTTGTGCACATCTTGCTCGAGTGAAATCCCTGTAGAACTTTGTCACTTCATCAAGACATTCTAAAGTTTTGATGTGAACCTGAGAAAAAAAAACAACGATTCTTACAAAAAAATGACTATAACTGTGAATATATATGTAGTTAGCGGATTTTTATATCTAATGACTGGTTTAAAAGCATATAAACTATCATACCATGATTATTGAGTTGCCTAAATATGATTAACTAGATTTATATCCCAGGAGCGTCCCGGGGTTAAGAAATCTAATATGACATATCAATTTTACATACGAAATAGACTGATGCGCTTTACATTTACATGTAGGAAAGCTTCGAGTAGCACCTAACCTAAAACAATTAACAATGTATCACCAATGTTAAAGTCTAACCTTAAACAATGTATAAATCTAATATTAAAACCTAACCTAAAACAATGTACAACTCCAATGCTAACACAAATAGAATTCATATTTATTGGTTTGAACATAATTAATGACTTTCCTATACATGATTAATGAATAACCTGAACACTTTGTGTTTTTTTTAAAGTATGAACAAAACCCCACAAAAAAATAGTCGTTTTTTTTTTTCATTTTTTATATAGCACTATGATACTCATTGGAAAGATAATAAAACGCTCGTTAATTTGGTGTAATTTAATTCTTTAAAAAATCTCGTATATAAAAGATATTAACGTTTAAAAATTATGAGAGGAAACATGAGAGAAAAAACAGTCATTGCTACATGAGATCCTACATGGCACTTTCAAGGGGAGAATGACCTCTTTGAGTGCTATGTAGGATATAGGGCTTTGGAATATATATCTACTAGATTATACCCCAGGAACGTCCCAGGGTTGAGGAATTTAATATGGTATATCAATTTTACATATGAAATAGAATGATACGCTTTACAGTTACATGCGGAAAAACTCCGGGTAGCACCTAATCTAAAACAATTAACAATGTATCTCAATGTTAACGCCTAACCTTAAACAATGTATAACTCTAATATTAATACCTAACCTAAAACAATTTACAACTCCAATGCTAACACATGTTGAAAATAGAATTCATATTTACTGATTTGAACATAATTAGTGACTTGTCTATACATGATTAATGAATTACCTGAACACTTTGTGTTTTTTTTTCCTGTATGAACAAAACTCACTAAAAATAATCGTTTTTTTTCTCTGTTTTTTATATAGCACTATGGTACTCGTTGAAATGATAATAAAACGCTCGTTAATTTGGTGTAATTTTTTTCTTTAAAAAATTTCGTATATAAAAGATATTAACGTTTAAAAATTACGGGCGGAAACATGAGAGATAAAAATCTAATTTTGTTTTTATTTTTTTTCCTAAAATCAATTAATGCCACGTGGCACACTCAAAGGGGAGGATGCCCTCTTTGAATGCCATGTAGGATTTATTGCTTTCAATTATATAATAGACTAGTTATTACCCCGGAAGGGTCTCGAGGTTGAAAAATCTAATATGACGCGATAAACCTAGTGCAAATGGCTCAAGTTAACTAACCACATAATCTCTCAATCACTGCATGTCCATAATGTCCATAGTATTCTGATCAGTAATAACTCATATTCTCTAACCTAAAACCTAATCAGTAATCAGCTAAACAATCACTTAAGTAAGCTGTAACTACCAATGGGGTGGTGGTCCATTGGCAAAGGCAAAAACTTTAAACACCTAGGTTGGGGAAGGTCTTGGGTTCAAGTCCCACAGACCATAGGATTTAAAAAGAAATTAACCTTTCAAAAAAAAAGTAAGCTGTAACTATTAAAAAACATAACACATCTCTCTAATCTGTCACATTTTAATGACTCCTATAATTCCTAACCTAATCAACTAAATAATAACTTAAGTTGGAAGTTGTAACAATTAAAAAACTTATCACATCTATATACCAAGTCTCACAACCACTGGTAAGAAAACTGCATATACAATACAAAAGACAGATCCTGTAAAACGACTAATAGCTTATTAGCCTAACCCACTTCACATATGCAAAGAAAGTGACTAAAAGAGTAGAAAATGTTTCAAATTTAGATGCAATACATGAAAATGAACAACCCATGTTATTATCAAAGAGTTTAACTGAAAATAATAATCTGGTCAGGCTTTCGCTTCGCAAAGCTCACATAGAAATCAATCAGAACCTCCCTGCGACAAGGAAGATAATCATTGACAATCAAAAACATTAGTTTCAAAATACATCCACTGAATTAAAAATTAAAAATGCCTTCTACGTCTAATTGAAAATTTTATATAAAACCATAAAGGGAATCCACTTAATTATGCCTTCATCCACAGTGTCAGAAACCTTTTTAAACAAAGAGTCAACCATCTCAAATCTTGGAGACTGAGTACAAACAGAAGCTCTGTAGTGTGATATCAATGGCCAGTGATGTGAACTAACAACCTGCAGAGACAAAGAACACAAAATAAGTCATGTAGCACTTTTTAAATATAACTTAAAAAATGGCGCGCAGTTTGCTCCGGCGCTGCAGGCGTAGCCAAGGGTAGTCTGTAAAGCCTCTCTAGAGGCGTCACTCCTGGCAACGCACCATGTGGCGGTCGTGAATCTGCAATGGAGAAGTAGCACTACCATGAGTAAGGGAGGTACAGCAAAAGGTTTAGACTTTAGATCTATAATTATCAAACTATATACAACAATATGATTGTTTACGGTTTGTGTTAATAGTGTAGAGCATACCTGTGTGGCTTTACTGAAGATCGAGAGCAGATCGATTGGGAGGTCGGTGATGGAGGAGAGTGACGGCGAATAATAATAATAATAATAATAATAATAATAATAATAATAATAATAATAATAATGCAAAAAAAAAAAAAAAAAAAGCTACATGACCTTCACGTTTCAAAGGCCCAAACAAAACAAAAAAAGGAAACATGATGCTAGGGTACTATAATCTTTTCGGAGGAAGCACAGAGTGGCCACAAGGCGAAAATATTATTTTCTTGAGAGCAGCACAATTATTTCGATTGGCTTACGCTGTGTTCCTGAGTTAACTAAACGAGAGAAAAGAAAGGAAAGGAAAGGAAAGGAAGGAACAATTTGATTGTGTTCCCGAGTTTCATTATAGGAAGGAAAAGAAAGGAAAACAAAATATGGTGTGTTCCCGAGTTTCATTAAAGGAAGGAAAAGAAAGGAAATGGAAGGAAAACTAGGCAAAATCCTTTAGTTTAGTTTTCCTTCCGATTTGGAAGGAAACGGAAGGAAGGGATACTTATCTTTTCTTTTCCTTTCCCTTCCCTTCCTTTCCTTCTATTCTTTTTCTTTTTTTTCCCTCTTTAAGTTAACTCGGGAACATAGTGTTAGGGTTTCTTGAGGGAGAGAGAAGTGGGGATAAGAGGTGGAGATTAATTGAGTGTTTAGGGTTGCGGTTGAAAGAGGAGATGTTTTATAGGTAATAGGGTTTTTTTTCTTTTAAATTCGTAGAGAGTGCCACGTGGCACATTCAAGGGGGGGATGAGGCCACCATTGATTGCCACATCAGCAAACATCAATTCTTATATATATATATATATATCTATACTATATTAATAAGCATATAGGAAGGACAGAAATGGTCATTTGTCACTTTTTAAGAGTTTTAAAGGGTACAAGCTATAATGCATTTTGTACATACTTGTAATGCAAAGAAAAAAGAACACCGGATTGAAGCATAAGGATTACAATCAAAATAAAACACAACCAATAGGATTGAAGCATAAGGATTACAATCTATACCGTTCATTCAAATTTTTATCGGCATACACAATCTTGACCCTTCAAAACAAACAAACCACATATACCTTTTATCTGTATCTTCAAAACACAAATCAGAAATCCGATCCCTTCTCTATCACTCTCTCTATCTGATCTCTCTGGGTGTTGGTCAGCGTTTTTGGGTCGGTAGAAATCCGATCCATGTTCTCTCTCTCTCTCTCTCTCTCTCTTAGTTGCTTGGTAATCTTTTGGTTTCTAAAGATAAAGTTTGAAGTAACCTTCTACAGGAGAAAACAGGAGGTCGACCATGGAGGCGCGCGACGGAGACGACGTCTTTCTGGGCGTGGATAATATGTTGATGGGGAAGCAAGGGTGTTGAGGGCAAATCAGATAACAATCAACGAAGGATTAGGGTTCCGATGTCAAGCACAAGCTCCAATCGGGGATACCAACATTAACCACAGTGTAATCGACGACCAAGGTAAGTACATTTAATCTTTAGTTTCATATTTTCATTGCATGTGCTAATCGGGCCAGATCTAAGGTTTTCAGGATATCGGGTTGAGTATTCCGGTGACATAGAGGACTCCGTGTGGACTCTGGACCCGGAACACCCCCTACAAGACAGAAAATTGTTGGTACTTTACTCAGATTTGGAAGAACTAGGGTTTCTGTCCTCGATATCTCAAGTACCACGTTGCTTTCGATTCAAGATCTAGGGTCTTTCGTACTTGGTAAAGGTTCTGGAAGGTTAAATATACACATTCGCCAACCACGGCAAGGATGTAAGAACCAACACCCATATAGTTTTGTCTGGTTTCTTTTATAGTTCATTTTTGAGTTACCAGCGCTTTGTTCAAGATTTACAGTTATGACCATTTGCAAATTAAGAAAGATTTACTTTATATTAAAGTTGGCCACTCATACAACTATGGTTTAATTTTATAGATTATAAGGAAGTTGAATCACACCCAATCCAACACTGAAGGCTATGTGGGCTGGAATAAGAAACCTGCAATTAATGGCCAACATGGTGGATTGTCAATAATCCGGATAGGAATGTTAGATGATAAAATGAAAAGTCACAATGTCTCATTTCTTAATTTTGTTTGTTATGATTAGGCTTAAAGAACACTTTTGTTCATGATGCATTTGCAGATGCTAATGGAAAATTCGTTTTTGTGCACTTGTAAGATTTCTATGTTGAGCATATTTTACCTTTTTTTGGTACAAGTATCATGCACTTGGGTACAAGCGTATATTTGCTGTAAATTATATCTGAATACACATATATATAGGATGTGTATCAAGTATAAAAGATGAAGCTCTAGCCACGCGCCTAGAGCTTCGCACCTAGGCTTTTGAGGGCAGAAGTGTCTCGGAGCGCCTTAAGCTTTTGAAAAAGAGATGTGGCAGTTTTGACCCATTTCTTTGTTAATGTTTTTGTTGTGGGTATGTTTCATCTTACTGGTTAAACAGGTAAGATGAGATAAGTGTGTTTAAAAGTTAATAGATCCCATGATGTATTCATCGAACCAAACCTGCAATAACTTCCAATTTGTGTAAGCCTTTTATTTTTTATTTTATCAGCTGTGTAGTTAAGTTGATTTATGCATAATTGATTAAACTAAATTGCTTAGTTGATTTCTTCAACATCCTAATTGTTATGCAGATTCAAAATTGTTTCTTATATTATTCATCTTGCATTTATGTAGATCGATCCAAGACATCGATACGGCCACATGGGAATGATCTTCACTTTCATTACCTGAAATGGCTGCACTCTCCATGCAAAGAACCATTTTTTACTGGTAAGAACATGTTACCATTATTTGCAAAGATATGTTGTAAAATGGACGCTAAAAGGCTTATCAGTTCCGGTTAAAAAATGCGCAAATATATACCATTAGTTTGTTTTTAGCTTTATAATCATTTTTGTAGGAAATGTTGCGAAGCTGATTATTTAATCGCTAAATAATCAGTAAACTATAGCATCGACACTTGTGAAATGTTAATGGATGCACATGTTGCCCAGGTTGTTGAGGAACCTTAAAATTCAGAAGCATTTTAGTTATCTCTTAATCACTGTTCTGTTTTTGTTTTACGGTACGCTAACAATAATGCAGATAATGAAGCCAAGGTCATGAAGCAAAGGCAATAGGGAAGTGATTGCAGTCTTTTGAAACCATGACGAAAAACAATTACAAGTGTGTGGATAATTAAAGTCTATTCCTGTTAATATGTTTTATTAAACAAAGAAGTGATAAGTTAGCAAACTTTTAGGTTGAGCATATTAGTGCCAAGTGTACTGAAAATATTTATTCACTATGTTATTGTTTTTGTATAGTTCAACCCCTCATATGTTAATTTTAATTACAAAACCAATTGAGAATTAAAATGGTTCCATTCACCTGAAATTACATGACGCATACATATATATGGTATGAAAATGCCACATTGAACATGCCTTTTCAATTTAAAATGGCTCTAGAACATGCACTTCTGGAATTCAAAATGTAAAGTTACAAAATGATGCACAAGCTATTATGGCATTATTTGTATCATTAGTGTACATTTTAAGTACATTTAGCTCTGTATATTAAAAACATTCTGTACATCTACAAGCAAATAATATGATCTATTTCTAATTTATGTCATTTGATGTTTTAAATTGAATTATTTAGTACGATCTTGCATAAAAGTACTCTATGACTATTTGCAACCTATTGATGCTTTTTCTTTTAAGCAATTTTATATTTAAGTTACCTGATAAAGATAAAAATTTAAATGCATTTGAGGTTTCTCAGCCAAACTTTTGCTTAACCCAAATCATGCAGACCTATTTTTGGCTCTTTGTCTGTTTTTAATCACTTTCACAAGAACTGAAATGATTGAAGACTTCAAAATTTCCTAAAATGGTTAAAAAATGGTCAAAACAAGAGAAAAGGGTCTGCTCACCCTTTGTAAACAACTCTCCCTCTAAAATGTATTTGATGTTTTTCTGCCCTATCACTACAGGTTGCAGACTCTGATGAAAAAATGGTTAAACACGAAAAGGGGTAATTGCTTTATCTAGAGCTTAGACAACAGATTCATCTCTTCTATAAAGTCACACATTCCCTTCATCCTCTAAATTAACATATTTGTAAAATGAATAAGTTATTTGAGCACCATACATATAAATTATTATTTTTATATGGTCTATTTGGCATGTTTGGCGTATGTTTAATATTTGCAGTGTCATATAGTGTAATATCCATGATATATAGTGTTTTGTATCATGCTACTTAAGTTGATTATCATAAATGAAAGTATTTTCTCGCCTGTTAAACTATAGAAAAATAAAACATTTTATCGGCGAACAACTGTGTGGCAACCACCCTTGCGGGGCGCCGTGCCCAAGAATCGACTACTCGACCTCCAGCAGCCCCCGCCTTCTCCTGATGTGCGGAAACCCGAACCCCACCCGCCTGAAGGCACGACAGTGTTATAGAACTCGGTAAAACCTCGCCGGCCGTCAGATTCGAACCGGCGCCACCCGTATTCGATCTTCACCCGGATACCAAATCATAAATGATGGAAGTGGGGATTGAACCTTTGATCACATAGGTGAAACTCCACCACTATGTTGTACACATGTTTTCATATGTAGTTAATCAAGTTTTTATTAACCAATACTTAGTTATTGTATCATTTTAATTTTAATTACATCTACAATTATTAAAATCTTTTGCACCACTTACATTTACATCATTTAGCTCTAAGTAGCAATTATTTTTATTACGTCAACAGTTATTTATAAAAATTATATCAGTCAAACACTACTGAATTTGTTATCATATTGACCGCACCAATGCTATGAATTCGAAATTAACAGGAAACAAGTATCGCGTTGTAAATATTCATTGCCGCCGCATCGCGCGGGTTACTTACTAGTATATATATATATAAGGCTAAAACAGCTAGGACCGAACATGTGCCTTTCTTGTCCCAGGTGCGCGCTTCCAAAGAAAATTGTGCCTAGGTGACAGGCTCGTCCTTCACGTCTCGAGCCTAAATAACCTAGCTGCTCTATACAGGAACTAATCTTAATTAAGATTTTGTCATAATAAACTACTGTATCAGCTTGAGCCTGAAACCTAGTGGGTGAATAATCGCCGTTGCGCATCCATTCAGAATTATCAATACAGATCATCGTCGCCTGATTTACAAATCACAATATTAAAGCCTAGTTTTTTTATAACAAAAGGGGTAAATGCAACAGAAACAATATATATGGTATAGATTGAAGAACGTACCTCGAGCACCATGGTTGATGATCGAAGGAAGAAAGATCAGAGAGTTGTGTGTATTTTTTATGAATTGAGAGTTTTCTTGCTCACGACAAAAGATGTTAGTTATTATAGATCCCTCAAACTCATATCAAATCACCCGAGTTTTCCTATATAAACAAACATAAGGTCATGGTGACGACGGAGAGAGGAGGAGGAGGCGGCGGCAACAGAGAGTAGTGGTAGTGGTGGCGGCGATAGGAGAGGAAGAGGAGAGGGAGAGAGAGAGGTGAGGTGAGGTGAGGTGAGAGTTTTGTTTTTGGGTTTGTGATGAGGTGAGGAAAAGAAAAGTCATTATATATAATAACCTTGTTTTTTTTTAATTCTCACAAGAAGCCACGTGGCACATTTAAGGAGGGGGGGGGGGGGTTGAGGTCACTACTGAATGTCACGTCAGCAAACATCAATTCTTTCATATATATTTATAGTTTATATATATATATATATATATATATATATATAACGATTGGGGTGAGGACACATGGCGCTTTGTAAGGCCATGCATGGTCTTAAATTCCCGTAAAAGATTAGGTTATAAATAACTCAATTAATCAAATATTTTTTAATTTATAATCTTTATCTTTATTATTACAATACTAGGTGGGATCCCGTGTGGAAACACACGGGAGGAGTCAGCCCGGCCTTATCCGCTGTTTGGCAAACAGCGACACATAAACAGCCCAACCGTCTGCTACGAAGAACCACTGTTTGGCAACGTTTGTTTATATCTTTTATAATAATCATATATATATATATATATATATAAACATAAGCAGGCGCACTGTTAACTGCTGTTAAAAGAAATACCGCATTTCGTAACGTCTGTTCTTTCCACGACAACAGTTAATAACACTGATAAGATGTTTAATAACTGAAAGGTTACAACCAATGAACAAAAAGTCTACAGACGGATTAAAAAGTTGTAGTATATGTAGCCATATATAAAAAACCATATATATCAACGTTAAACAAAAAAAAAAATTATCAATTTTAAACATCAATATACATTATGAATTCCATCTTCATAACATCTGTTTATATATATGAATATACATTAGGAATTAATAAACTTAAGCTTTAATTCCTTTGAAGCTACAATTCCTTTTATTTTTTGAACTTTAAGCACTTTAGGCAAATGAAACTCAATATGCGTATTAACTCATTGATATGCGATGGATAGTATCCATAGCTAGTTAAAGGAATTAATAAACTTAAGCTTCAATTCCATTGAAGCTTCAAGCTGTGCGTGTAGATCTTTGAATCTTGCCAAAAGTTCTACATCCATAATACCGGACTCTGAATTGCACAACACCGACAAATCACGAACAACCGTCGAAGGCATTGACCTGTAATTATAGTTTTTATTGACCACGTATTATGTTTTAAATAAATAATATTTCCATAACAATTTTTTTAAGAAATGACATGAAATATACTCACTGTAGCAAATATTTTAATATATGTAAACTGAATATTTATATATAACTCAGTAATGTTATTATAACCATCTGTTTGAATTATTAATATAAATATTCTTATTATGTTCAATGTCCTAATAATAAATTTGATATGGAAACCTATTCTAAGTTCAAGTTATATAATATAGTCACTATAAGTAATATTTTAATATATCTAAACTGAATCTTTACATATAACTCACTTAAGTTATTATAACCATCAGTTTAAATTATTAATATGAATATTATCATTATGTTCAATGTCCTAATAATAAATTTGATATGGAAACCTATTCTAAGCTCAAGTTATATAATATTTCATGAGTAGTCAAACGGATGTTAACAAACAACTGTCATATACAATTTTCAACTAAAGAATGATGTCACCAGAATTTTAAAACAGACTTTGCAATAGTTAACTTGTAATCAATATCAAACAAAACAACTATAAATTTAAATTAGATTAGTGTTTTCAAATTATAATTACAAACAGTCTTCACAGCCCTAAATGTCTTTAATGACCACTGTACAAACGAAGGATCTAGATGGAAACATAACATATCATTATAATATTACTAATTTTTATTAATAAAAAAAATTAAACTATTGTTCTTATAAATAATTTGAACTCTTTTATTGTTCCTATATCTTTAAAAAATGAACTTATATTTTATATCAATAAAAATTCTCTGAAAATATCATCATCTATAAAATGTGTAATTATAGTTTTTATTGACGACTTATTATGTTTTAAATAAATAATATTTCCATAACAAACTTTTTTTAAGAAATGACATGAAATATACTGACTGTAGCTAATATTTTAATATATGTAAACTGGATATTTAAATATAACTCAGTAATGCTATTATAACCATCTGTTTAAATTATTAATATTAATATTATTATAATGTTCAATGTCCTAATAATAACTTTGGTATAGAAATCTAATCTAAGTTCAAGTTATACAATATTTCATGAGTTGTCAACGGATGTTGCAAACAAGTATGATACATTACAATTTTCAACTAAAGGATGATTTAAACAGAGTTTAAAAATAGACTTTCCAGACTTAACTTGTAATCAATATCTAACAAAATCTATATACCTAATAAACAAAAGTCTATGAGTACACTTGGCACTCCCACATTCATCCTCAATTGTGGAGCCAATCATATTGTGCCAAGTGTCTCATTGTGGGATTTAATAAAGTTTTTGATTTAAAAAAAAAAAAAAAAACAGAAAATATAAGAAGCCAAAAAAAAAACACGGAACTAATGAACCTCATATCATCGCCTCCTCCCCAAACCAACCCTTCCAAACCCTAATCACTGAAGCTTACGGCGATCGACCCAATCTTTCATATCCAATCAAAGGTAACCTCTCTTTCATTCTTATTTTAATCAATCCATGTTTATCCCTCATTGTAACTGTGTTTTTTTTCGTTTTTTTCTAATCTCTTTGTCGATTGATTGTTTTTTTTTTCCCTGTTTTGATTTGATTATTTATGTTTCCATTGTTGTGTTTATATGTTACGACAAAGAAAACCTAAGTTTGCCCTTAATTAGGGTTCTTGATGGTTTGATTAGGTTTGTTGATTTTTTGATGATAAGGTTATTGAATGGATTTTGTTGTGCTGAATCAGTGTTTTCTATTTTTATTTTACACTGATGATGTTCTTAAAAACTATGGTTTTCATAAGATTAGATTCTTATTTTTTTTTAATCAACTTTGTATGAACATTGTGAATATGACTGGATTATATAAAGTTTTCAATTGTTTGATTAGTTATTTTGATTGTTTGATTAGGTTCTTGAATGGATTTTGATGGACTAACACAGTGTTTTATTTTTGATGTAAATAGATGATGTTAGGTCAAACTTTGGTTTTCCGAAGATTAGATTGTTGTTTTTTTTTGGAATCAAGTTTGTATGAACATCAAAAAATATGACTCGATTATATAAAGTTTTCAATTTTGGATTTTTACAAAATGAATCTGTTTTCAAAATTGAATAGGTTTTAATAAAATACAGATTTGCCACTTATGTATTCATCAATTGATTCAATTTTAGTTATATGATATGATGTTTTAATATGTTTTTAATAATAATACAGTTGCTCTAAAGGTCGTTGCAGAATGGTTTATGGATTTTGGGTTAAATCAGAGGGCCGAGAACGTGTGTGTATGGTAAGCGACCTTTCTTATGCCTTAAAACTCTGTTTGTTGTTAGAATATTTTCATTTGAATCACTGTACAGTATTCCGATGTATAATGTTTATTAACTGAAAATCCAAGAGATTAGTTTATAATCAAAATTTTTTGTATTGATTTGTAGGCGTTGCCCGCAGATTATAAGGAATGGATTTCAAAGTATGGATACCCTACTGGCATGACCAGAATTCATACGTTGGATCAGAGATCATTCGAAGTTAAAGTTATGAATATCGCTGGGAAGTGGTTTTTTTACAATGGGTGGAAGCACATGATTACAACGCTAAACTACCCAAGTGGTTGTCACTTTGTGTTTGAGTATGAAGAAATGCTCAACTGTTTTAACATGTATACTTTCCATCAGGATGCCATAGCGCACCGGGCAAGTATTTCTATTGCAAACTTGATGACCCGCTCAGTGATCTGAATCGGCTGGTATGTTTTTTAAATGATGTTTATAAACATGACATAACGCCTTAAATACATTAATATGTACTAATGTTTCAACATTGTTTTTCAACTTTCCAGCATGTAAGTGCCTTCGTTCATCATGGTTTGTACAATAGAAACCCTCCTATGGAACCGATTATGGTTAGCTCATTCCCAGGTAATATCATGTATATAATATATTGTTAGATAATAAGACTTTTTAAAATTTTGATGTTCCTAATCATAACAGTATGCTGGAAAATCATCTTCTTTGCAGGCCATGTTTTCCAGATCCAACTTGAATACGATGGTCATGAGTTTTTTATTACCCAGGGATGGCCGTACATGAAACAGAGGTTTAACATAACAGCGGATCATCTGATGGTTTTTCAAATTTACAACGAGGTTTGTTTGTCGATTTCAAATTTCAAAAAATATCATTAATTTTGTTTGAGATTTATATCATTAATTTGTACACCTTTCATGTGTTTCATTGTAAATTTAACAGAAAACATTGGAGTTGTCCATCTTTGAAAAGAACAAGCTGACCCTGCCTCCGGAGTTGTGGGAGGACGTTGAACAGCCCGAGGATGACCAAGTTAATCAGGAGGAAATAGCTGTGGTTTCTGATGATGACGATGGAGAAGACTATTCAGATGATGATGATGATATGGAAACTGATGATGATGACTCTGGATCGGATGAAGATGTTGACGATATAGAAGATTGGGCCGTTCCAGTTGTTTTTGTTGTTGACAGGCATTTTGTAAGTATTATATGTTTAAGCAATCTGTTATAATTATTTTGATGCTATATAAACCCTTTTATAACAAATTTCATGTATGATTATTTGTTTTAGCGGATGAAGACCCAATGGGCGAAGGACAACGGCTTGAACAGGCCGCGCTCATTGACAATTAAGGATGCTGCGCAAAATAGCTGGGGTGTCTCTGTAGGTATTGAAGACAGGGGATCGAGTAAGCGTTATTTCATCAAAGGTATGTCTGTCTTTGTTGCTGACAATGATTTGCAGGCTGGTGATCAGGTGCATTTCCGTTGGTTTGAAAAACGAGGTCTGTTCAAGCTCTCTAAAGTAGTTAGGGTTGATGGTAATTAGGATGGGATTCAGTGGGTAGTTTTTTGGATATAAATCGCATACTTTTGGTCCTAAGTCGTGGTGGTTTGTGACACAATACAGTGGTTGTGGGTAACTCTTAACAAACTTGATTATGGTCGTTTTTTGGATGATGATTAATTAGCGGTCACATACATTTATTTGTTTTTTGTGTTGATATGTGTGTTGATATGTTTTTTTTGTGTTGATATGTGTTTTGAAAAAATATACAGTGATATGCTTTCTAGGTTATAATAGTTAGCAAAAATTTGGTAAATTTGTTTTTTTTAGCAATAGGTAAATATGGTTAATATGATTTATTTGCCATAATGAGAATTAAAATTTAGACAACTATAGATTTTACAAATTGACTTTTTAAAAATTGTTTATAAAAATTTAAATTTGGTAAATTACATTACATTAAGTTTTGTCATTCTCATTATTAACATTCTAAATTTAAGTAACTTTGACTTTTTTTTTGAAAACGTACCAACTTTTAATACTTTCCATTTTTATACCAAATTATACATGTTTTTTAACATTTTAAAAACATAATTAATTAATAATTTTCAAAAATATATCAGTCTTATGGTTTTTGAAACAATACAGTGGTTGACTTTTTACAAATTGACTTTTTAAAAATTTTATATTAAAACTTAAAATTGGTAAATTACATTACATTAAGTTTTTTCATTCTCATTATTAACATTCTAATATTTCGTAAGTTTGACTTTTTTTTTTTGAAAAAGTCCCAGGTTTTAATACTTTCCATTTGTATACACTTATACATGTTTTTTAATATTTTAAAAAAATAATTAATTAATAATTTTCAAAGTCAAACCGTTTTATGTTGACAAAGAAGATTTATGGAAAGCCTATATTCGATTTGACTTTAAATATCCTAATTTATGGCGTTGACTTTTTTTCTGGTCAAATAGTGTTGCTGTGTAACTTTTAACACTAGAGTATGGTTGTTTTTGGGATTGTGATTAACTGTTATTGGTTACATAGATTGGTTTGTTATACCTGTTGATATGTCTAACGAGAAATAGATTTATGATATTCTTTTTTTTAAACACATATGAATGCTTATTAACAAAATCCAACGTTTTCTTTGAAAATATTAAATTTTTGGAATAACATTTTAAAAAAAAATTATAACGTTTTTTAATATTTATAACTCAAAAGTAATTAATAATTTTCATAATCGAACCGTTTTATCTTGAGAAACAAGATTTTTTGAAATATTTTTGTATTGTGATTAACTGTTAGTGGTTACATACATTGTTGTGTTTTTACCTGTTGAATGCTTATTAACAAAGTCAACCGTTTTATTTGAAAAATGTTAAATTTATCCAGTACAATTTTAAAACAAAACTAAACGTTTTTCTTTATTTTAAAATCACAAGTAATTAATAATTTACAAATTAAAAAAGTTTTAATTTGACAAGCAAAATTTTTGTATAGACCAAAAATTAGTCTTTGAATTTTTTACAATAAGATTTAATAATTAACTTTTATTTTCATAATTTCGGAAACTTTGACCCATTAATTTGATTGAAAATGTATTATGGAAACCTTTAAACTTAATCAATTAGATTGGCATTTCTATTTATATAATCAATACCAAAAATTAAACATTTCTTCCTTATTTATAATTGGTGTAGCAAATTATATATACATGTACAAACATTTCGAACTGACCGCCCTTTTTTTTTCTTCTACATTTCGCAGGTAGTATATACTACTTTAGGCTCTTACATTTTTATTTATATATCACACGAGTACTAACATATTTTTGTTCGCAATTATTTGTGATAACTATTACACACGTGCAGGCAGATGGATCCAAATAATGTAACATTTTTGAATGACATAACATGGCGGCTTAGTAATTATACAATCAAAGTTAAGGTACTTAGGCTTTGGAAGAGAGCAAATCGAAAGACACCAGGTGAAACTCTTTGCATTGATATGGTTGTTATGGATGAACAGGTTAGATTTTATATCATCAATTCATTTGACACATATATGTTACCAAAACTCCATTGAATATTTTCTGGTCAAATAATGTATTCTAATTACATTTTTTTACGCAGGGTTCTAAAATGCAAGCGATTGTGTGGAATAGATACATGAAGAAGCATGAAAAATTTCTACGTGAAAATGAATCATATTATATCTATAGACCACAACTAGCGGATAACAAATCTGTTAAACACTTTTCTAAAAATGACATATTATCTTTTACTTTTGAAACAAATCTTACAAAGTGTAACAGATTTGATGGTAGCCAATATGGTTTTAATTTCTCTTCTTTTGAGTCTATTAAGTCTGGTAACCTTTCGCAAGAACAAAGGATTGGTAGTTTTCGAAGCCTTAATCTTTTATATATTTTTATTCTTTTAATTTGTCTTCTTATTTATTAGTTGAGATAACATTTTAAATTTTTTAGATTTCATTGGCTTTGTTGAAGAATGGAGTCCACCCGAGCCTATCGAAACAAAAGCTGGATTGAAAATGAAAATGAACCTACTCTTGATTGATCTAGAGTATGTGTTTAATTTTTCCCATTCATAATTTATTATCTCATAATCTTTCATGATATATTCATTTCTCATTTGTACGATTAATACTTTGGAAGAAATGTTTGGAATTTATGCATGCTCTAATAAAAAATGTATTGTATGTAGTGGGGTAAAAATGTCATGTTCTTTGTGGGATGAATATAGTGAGCAGATGTTTGAGTACATCAAGCAGAACGAAGCTGAAGTCCATGTAGTTCTTATTGTTCAGTTTGGTAGCTTTACCAATTATAAAGGTTTGTCATTTCTTCCAATTTGTATTACGTTTGACATTTTTTTTACTTTTTTTAAAAAAATAACCCTTGCTTTTTTATTTTTTTTAGGTAATGTAAGTTTGCAAAATGGGTTCAATATAACTCGCCTGTTTATCAACGAAGATATTGACGATATTTGTTCTTTTAAGAAAAGGTGATATGTTTAAATTATCCTGTAATTATTTACATATATCTAAAAATTTGACTTATTATATAGATGTTATATTAATTTTTTTTTCTTATAGTTATATTGAAAAGTTTTTATCTACGGAATCATCGTCTGTGCAACGATCTCTTGGATCGTCTGGTAGTATGAATATTAATGATGAGTTCTTGAATAAAACCCCTTTCAGCACTATTCGTGATCTTCCGTTGATAACAGAGGTAAGATTCAATTGATTTATCATATCATTATATACAAGTTTTTTTTAAAATTCATAAGACTAACCAATTCCTTTTTCTTTTGTAGGTGAACAAACAGGTCATTGTTCTTGGAACCATTAAGGGTGTCGATGATAAAGATGAGTGGTATTATTTGGGATGTGAGCACTGTAATCACAAGGTGGAGCCGACCTTAAGTTTACCTGATGATAATGAAGAAACAGATGTTACTTCGTTTAAACAGGTGTTAGTTTGCCCCAATAGAGAATGTCCAAAGCACATCGTCTCTGCTGATCCAGTGTATGCTTTATCTTAAATATATACATCTTAAAGTAAAACAGTATTAAATTTGTTTAATAATATTTTGTAATTTGTAAATGTAGGTTCAGAGTACCTTTAAGGGTTCAGGATTTTACTGGTATTACATCCCTTACTTTATTTGATCGTGAAGCAAAGAAATTGCTGGGAATGTCAGCAATGCAACTTTTAGAAAAATCTAAGCAAGTAAGTTGTTTACACTCTGTCCAAAACAAATTAGTTATTTTGCTTTATATTATTAATGTCATTTGTTATTAAGGTTTCTGGTGAAGAAAAAACAACTCCAACTGAATTTCGTGATCTTGAAGACAAAAAGTTTGCGTTCAAAATAAAAGTGGGTCAATTCAATATTGACAAGCATCTAGACGGATATAGTATACGCAAGTTTACAAATGAGTCATCGATACTTTCTTCACTAGAACAAAAGTTCTCCGATATTCAGGTTTTTTATTCCCATACTATATTCCTTTATAGGTTGCTTTTATAAAAATTTATTATTGTTTTACTATATAATGTGACACATAGAAATCCTTTAATGTTTTTAGGTGGATCAACCTGGATTTGAAAGCTTGGATGGAGTTGAATCGTCTACACAAAATGCAGTCTCTCTTAAGGTTCTTTTCACCTATTAAATCACTCCCGCAATTTAATTTAAATTGCTACTATTATCAAACATTAAACCTTTCATTTACTTTTGTAGGATTCTGTTGGAGATAACAACACTCCAGAATCATCTTGCAGAGTTAGTCTGGTCCATGACGAGCAGGAAGTGAAGCGTAGCCTCGACAAAGTTTACGGTCTAGAAGATGATGCAAGTGAGTCTACTACCAAAGTGCGTAAGGGTGATAAGAAAGTTTGCACCGACAAATCAGTTGAGATCCCCCTGTTGATCCCAAAGCTTGAAAAATAAGAACATTTATCCGTTTGTTTGCTATTTTTTTGGGGATTTTTTCTGAATGTTTGTTTATGGTTTGAAACAATTTGGTTTTTATTATGGTTTGTTTGATGTTTGCTACTATTTTTCATTTGAATTAGTTGTTGGTTTGAACATTTATGTTTTTTTCCTTACCTTTTTATCAAATAATTGTTCGTTGTTGAATAAATTTTATTTATTTATACGTTACGTTGAATTATCTATAAGAATCATAACATTATTCATAGGTCCATCTATATATAATTAACATTTTTTATCATATTTATATTTTTTCAAACAATTTATCAAACATAAAGTTCTAATACATTCCATAAAATTATTCAACAAAATATGAGTAATACTTAATTATATTACTTTTTTAAAAAACGTTTTTTTTTAGTTAGTTTTATATAAAATTCTAAGTATTATAACTAAAGATTATGTTAAAATTACAAAAGTTGCTATAGTACAGTTACTTTAAACAATTGTATTCTAATTACATACTTAATAAAAAAAACATAATAAATACTAATAATAAGTAAGTTGACTTTTTCGTTTTCTTTAAAATTCAAATACTATTTTTTTAATAATGGTAAGTATTTAAGCTTATTAATAAACATTTTTAATTACAAAATCTTTGTAATTACACACTTGCTAAAAATAAAAACCTATACATGTCCATATATTAAAATTTTCGAAAAATTTCAAACGTAATTACAGCAAAAAATTCAAATTTTGAAATTCATTTAAATATGGTAAGTAATTAACAATATTAAAACAGTTTTGACTAGAATTTTTTTGTTTTTAAAAATCTATAAAACCCTACTACTATAAATCAAACCAACACCTTTCATATAAACGAATCCATTCATTCTTACAGACAAATCAGAAGACTCAAATATTCAAGAGTTCATCTTTGCTTTTGTATATTTTCTCTACTTTCTACCAAACAAGTTGAAGGTAAGTAATTCTTTTATTTCAATATTACATGTTTTCGTAGAACATGTTTATCTACATGTTTTTTCTCTACTGTTCCATCAAAGAAGATGAAGGTATGTAATTCTTTAATTTCAATATTACATATTTTCGCATAACATGATGATTCGTAGTGTATGTTGATTTATAATATATTGTTAGATAAGTATTATGTATCGTTGAATGTTTATATATATATAAACCTATCATCCATAATTTTAAGTTTGATTATATTTTGTTAAACTCTTATAATGCATTTTATGTAGAATTGCATCCTTTTAGTTGAAATGGGACGTAAAAGACTCTCTAAAAGTTCGAATGGTAATTTTTTTGGCATAAATATACAATGTATTTATAATTTTATTATTTTTAATTTGTCATCTAATTTTTCCATTTTTTATAAGGTGATGACAAACGAACGCCATTATCTAATATCTCAAACGGTACACTTATTTCGTAGTTATATATGTCTTTATTTATATTATCGTTTACTTATGTAACTAATACGTAATTCTTCATAGTTATCTCCCATGAAGAAAAAGTTAGGCACGCGGCCGAGTGTCGTAGATATAGAAAATTACAACTGGATGCAAAGAGATGCAAGGTGAACAATCATAATAATGGAATTCAAAATGTGCCGCCAACTACAATATTTAATCGTTACTCCGTTGAAACTTCCAACCATTATATTCATCAAAGCTCATCTTTCCAAAGTACATTGAATGTTTCTACACCAGGTAAATCAACGAATAACACTTTCTATTTTTAAGTATTTCTATACAGTATTAACTACCATTCCACATTTACAATTTAAGTAAATTTTATTTGTTCGTCTTTTTTTATAGTACAATTGCAACAAAATCATTTGTTTAATTTATCAAATGTTATTTTTATTTATGTAAACTACATGTTTCACTGTACACGAATATCCTATTTTCTTATTGATTTCATTATAAAAACTAATACTATTTCATACGTTGTTTCTACAATTGAAGTCAATAAATATATTGCAACGGAGTGTCCAAAATCCAGAAAACTACAAATGGATTCTATGAGACTCAATGCTAATCAATGTCAAAATTCAAACTCATCAACATCCAGAAGTACTTTAGTTTCAATCGATATGCCATCCTTTAGATCAACCTTCAACAACCCATTTAATGCATCCTTCTCTGGTAATAAATTTGTATGCCATTTAAATATTCGATACCTTTACTTTTTAAATTGATGACAAATTTTTAACTCTAACACTTTCTCTTTGTTATTTCATTATGTATTATTAGGTTCCACACAAAGAACTCCTTTGTCCAATATTACAAACGGTATCATAATACTATGTTATACACCTTTTATTTTTACATTAGTCCTTTATTTTAACATTAAACGTTTATTGAATATACAACCTGATATTATTTTTATCCATAGTTTCCGTGGCTGAAGTCCAAAGACAAAAATCTACAGAGTTACGAAACGTTAGAAAAGCACAACTAGATTCAAAAAGACGTAAAGTTGGTTCTGTTGGTAGACCTCGAAAACAACCCACTGTTGCACATGAGTGTTCAAATGATGACACGCTAAGAACTCCTACTTATCCAACCCCATCTGGTACAATTTGCTTTGTGTCGATTAATGTAATGAATTTCTGAATCTTATTAATACTAACTTTTAAATGTTATTATTAATTAAAGGTGGACTTACTGATGTTAATATGGTCTCACTTGCATCATCTTCTGCTCAAAGAGAACCGATTAATACATCAAGGAATAATCGACGTTGCATCTCACCTGTCCGAATGGTTAGTTTATCTGACGAAGAAAATGTGGAACCTCAAACAATTGAAGGCTTGCAATTTAAGGGTGTCTCTAAAGGTAAATATTAAATTTACAAAACATTTAAAAGCCTTTTTTTTGTTTTATAAGTTAGTTTTATTTTATTTATTCTGTTTGCAAGATTATCTGGATCATGGTGATCAAACCGTTGTATGTCAAATGTGTAATGCAAAGTTGTGGAGGTCAGAAGCTACTAGAAGCGTAAATGTTTGTGGAAAAACAACCTATTTGCTATGTTGTGGTTATGGAAAGGTACAACTTCCAGATTTCAAAGAGAGCAATTCAGATTATCAGAACCTTTTCAAGAACATAGAATTAAAGAGCAAATATTTCTTAAAGCACATTCGCCGCTTCAATTCTATGTTTTGTTTTACTTCAATGGGAGGGAAGGTTGATTCAAATATCAATAGTGGAAAGGCTCCCTTCATATACAGAATAAGTGGTGAGAATTATCACACGATGGGTGGTCTTCTTCCTTATGATGGTTCGAAACCGAAGTTTTCGCAGTTATATATATATGACACTGAAAATGAAGTTTCAAACCGAAAAAACATTTATAGGTAATATTCTACAAATTTTATTCAACTTTTTTTTAGCCCTGTATATAAATTTTAATGTATTAATTTTATTTTTTTCAATTCTTTTCAGTAAGGAAAAGGAAAAGTGTAAGGATATTTCTGACCTCCTTGACATTGAAATCATTCAGTACCTGAAGTCGTTGTTAGACTCAAATAATGCGCTTGTGAAAAGTTATAGGAGTGTACGGGATCGATTTCATGAAAATCCAGAAGTTACCCTTAAGTTGCGTCTTATTGGTAGGAGAACTAAAGATGGCCGAACATACAACCTACCAACTTCGTCAGAAATCGCTGCTCTTATTTTTTCAGAGAATGATGAGCAGCTTGACAATAGAGATATTGTCGTCGAATCAAGATCAGAGGGACTTCAGCGTATATCTGAACTTCATCCGTCGTATCTAGCCTTGCAGTATCCATTGCTTATTCCCTTTGGAGAAGATTGTTATAGGGTTGATATACCACATAGGGAAGAGAGGAAATCTAAAAAGAAGGTTGATTCAAAGTGTTCAATGAGAGAGTATTTTGCATATCATATTCAGGACAGAGTTGGTAAGTTCTCATTGATTTTGAATGCTAGGCGGCTTCTACAACAGTTTTTGGTTGACGTTTATACAATGATTGAGAGTGAGCGTTTATTTTATGTCCGTTTCCAGCAAAGTAAACTTAGGTGTGAAACTTATACTAATCTTCAAACGTTGAACCAAAATGGACCTACTGACTTGGCAAAAGTAGGGACACCTGTGATTTTACCCTCTTCTTTTACTGGTGGTGCACGCTACATGAGGGAAAATTATCTTGATGCAATGGCTATTTGTAAAAGGCATGGATACCCTGATTTTTTTATTACAATCACATGCAATCCAAAATGGCCTGAAATTAGACGGTTTCTTAAAGACAAGAAGACAAATCCAGAAGACAGGCCAGATATTTTAGCTAGACTATTCAAAGTTAAGCTAGACTCAATCATGAAAGATTTACGTGAAAAAGCACTATTGGGCAAAACTTCAGCAGGTAAAATTGATTACCAAAAAAAAAAACCTCCAATATATATTCATATATTAGCATCTTTATTCATTTATACTAATACAATTCTTATTTGTTGTTTCTAAATAGTAACGTGTTTTATTATATTGTTTTACTTTATGTTTCAGCTGTCTATACTATAGAGTTCCAAAAACGTGGACTGCCCCATGCTCATATCTGTTTGTTTCTTAAAGAAGCCAGTAAGCTACCCACAATTGAACACGTTGATCGTTTTGTTTCGGCTGAAATCCCTGATAAGAATCTTGATCCGGAGTTGTTTAGTCTTGTGAGTGACTTTATGATGCATGGACCATGTGGGCGTGAATATCCGAACTGTCCGTGCATGCTTGACGGTAAGTGCTCCAAGAAATTTCCAAAGAAGTTTTCTCCTGCTTCAACTTTAGATTCAAATGGATATCCGGTTTATAGAAGAAGAGAGTCAGGGATATTTGTTGAAAAAGGAACTGCTACGTTAGACAATAGACATGTGGTCCCTTATAATGCAAAACTTTTAAGGCGTTACCAAGCTCATATCAATGTTGAATGGTGTAACCAGGCCGCTTCAATTAAGTATTTATTTAAATACATTAATAAAGGACCTGATATGGCTAAAGTTGCTTTTGTCGAAGATAATGGAGAAGGTGAAGAAGTGATGCAAAGAGATGAAATCAAAAAACATTTTGATTGTAGGTTCCTTTCAGCATGTGAAGCTTCGTGGAGAATATTTAAAAATGAAGTGCATTATAGATACCCTCCAGTTATAAGGCTTCCATTTCATTTGCCCGGTGAGCAAAGTGTTGTATATGGTCCAAAAGAAAATATTCAAAATGTGCTCGACAAACCAACGGTGGCTGCCACAATGTTTCTAAAATGGATGGAACTGAACCGAAACGAAGCTGTGGCACGTGAACTAAGTTACATTGAAATCCCAAGTAAATTTGTCTGGAAAGAGGAACAAAAAAAATGGGACTTTCGAAAGATGGGTAAGGCAATTGGTCGTGTTCACATGGTTAATCCATCTATGGGCGAGGCGTATTTTTTGAGAGTGCTTCTAAATAAAGTAAAAGGCCCTAGATCATTTGAGGAGATAAGAACGGTCAATGGAGAAATCTTACCAACATTTCGTGATGCATGTTATGCTCTTGGCCTCTTAGACGATGACAAAGAATATGTAGAAGCTATTGAAGAGGCTCATTATACCGGTTCTGGATATTGTCTTCGTAATTTGTTTGCGATGATGTTGCTTTCTAATACCTTATCTAGACCTGAGCATGTTTGGGAAAAATCATGGAAGTATCTGTCAGATGGTATTATGCGTAGACACGAAGACGTATTCCAAATTGAAGGTAACAAATTTTAATTTCGAAATTTAATGAAATAATTTTTTTTAATGTCCCTTTTATTTTAAATTGACTGGTCCAAACTTCTTTGTTTTTAGGTTTGTCTCTTCCTGATGAACAAATAAAGAACCTTACGTTGCTTGAAATTGAGAAACAATTGCTTCGGAATAACTCAAGCCTGCGTAGGTTTCCTTCTATGCCTTATCCTGATAATGATTCCATATCATCTGCAAATAACCGTTTGATTCTAGATGAGCTGAATTATCAAGTTAGTACGTTGGCTGAGGAATTTCATACCTATTCACGTTCTTTAACTGATGAGCAACGTTCAATTTTTAATCAAATCATACATGCGGTTGATGGTAACAAAGGTGGGCTATTCTTTGTTTATGGTTTTGGAGGAACTGGTAAAACCTTTTTATGGAAAACGTTGTCTGCTGCCATAAGATCTAAAGGACAAATTGTTTTGAACGTTGCATCCAGTGGTATTGCTTCTCTGCTGTTATCTGGTGGAAGGACAGCGCATTCTAGGTTTCGTATACCTTTGAATGTTACTGAACAATCATTGTGCGGTATAAAGCCCAATAGTGATATTGCTGATTTATTGAAGCAAACTAAGTTAATTATTTGGGATGAAGCTCCAATGATTCACAAGCATGCTTTTGAGGCACTTGATCGTACAATGAAAGACGTCCTGCAGTCAAATTCTTCACCTAATTCTGATTTGCCTTTTGGTGGTAAGGTTATGGTTTTTGGTGGTGATTTTAGACAGATCCTTCCTGTTGTTCCAAACGGTAGTAGAAGAGATATTTTAAATGCATCAATAACTTCTTCTCCTATTTGGAATAGTTGCAAAGTCCTCACTTTAACAAAAAACATGAGGTTAACTTTAGGTAACAACACGTCTGAATCCAATGAAACAAAGGCATTTGCAAACTGGCTTCTTGAATTAGGTGAGGGTAAAGTTGGTGAGTCAATTCATGATGATGAGTTTGATGTGGAAATTCCAGATGATCTTCTTATTAAGGGTACATCAGATCCGATTTCTAGATTAATTGACTTCGTCTACCCTTCACTTATCCAACTTTACAAAGATAAGGATTACTTTGGGGAACGAGCAATACTTGCACCTACAAATGAAGTCGTACATGATATAAATGAAAGGCTTCTTGCATTGTTTCCTGGAGATGAAGTCGAGTATCTTAGCTCTGATAGTATATGTCAGATTGAGAATGGTAATAATCGTTCACAGGAAGACTTATACTCTCCTGATGTCCTTAATGGTTTAAAAATTTCTGGGTTACCTAACCATCGTTTAGCACTTAAAGTCGGTGTACCCGTCATGTTGTTGCGAAACATAGATCAACAAAATGGTTTGTGCAATGGAACGAGGTTACGAATCACCAGACTTGCAAAGCGTATTATTGAAGCCGAGATCATATCAGGTGGAAACATTGGTACCAAAACTCTTATTCCAAGAATAAATTTGATACCATCTGATATCAAGATTCCAGTAAAGTTCCAAAGGCGTCAATTCCCAATAAGTGTATGTTTTGCAATGACCATCAATAAAAGCCAAGGACAGTCTTTATCAAAGGTTGGATTGTATTTAAGAAATCCTGTATTCTCACACGGCCAGCTTTATGTCGCATTATCAAGAGTTAAAAGCAGGGCAGGCGTGAAGTTACTTATACTGGATGCTGATGGGAAAGTGATGACTAAAACAAAAAATGTTGTTTATAAGGAAATTTTTAGCGATATTTGAATTACTGTGTATTCGTTGCTTTTAAATTTTAATAAAATGTTTCTACTTTACTTTTTCTTATACGTTATACTACTCCAAATAATCGTACGTTGGTAAACTGCGTGTAACGCGGGCAATTATCTAGTACCTATAAATTTAAATTAGATCTGTCTCTTCAAATTCATAATTACAAACAGTCCGGGGAGCCCTAAAAGTTTTTGATGAGCACTATACAAACGAAGAATCTAGATGGAAATATAACTTAAATTTAAAGATTATTATTTTATATTAATTAAACAATTAAAAGTATTGTTCTCACATATGAATTGAAGTCTTTTATTGTTCCTATGTATTTAAAAAATGAACATATACTTTATATCAATAAAAAATCTACTAAAATATCACCATCTATAAAACGGAAAATTATAGTTTCTATAGAAATCCATGACAAACTTCTTTAAGAAATGACAGAAATATAGTCACTGTAAGTAATATTTTAATATATGTAAACCGAATATTTACATATAACTCACTTAAGTTATTATAACCATCAGTTTAAATTATTAATATGAATATTATCATTATGTTCAATGTCCTAATAATAAATTTGATATGGAAACCTATTCTAAGCTCAAGTTATATAATATTTCATGAGTAGTCAAACGGATGTTAACAAACAACTGTCATAAAATTACACTTTTCAACAAAGAATGATGTCACCAGAATTTTAAAACAGACTTTGCAATAGTTAACTTGTAATCAATATCTAACAAAACAACTATAAATTTAAATTAGATCAGTGTTTTCAAATTCATAATTACAAACAGTCTTCACAACCCTAAATGTCTTTAATGATCACTGTACAAATGAAGGATCTAGATGGAACATAACATTTCATTATAATATTATTATTTTATATTAATAAAACAATTAAAACTATTGTTCTTACAAATAATTTGAACTCTTTTATTGTTCATATATCTTTAAAAAATGAATATATATTTTATATCAATAAAAATTCTATAAAAAACATCATCTATAAAAGGTGTAATTATAGTTTTATTGACGACTTATTATGTTTTAAATATATAATATTTCCACAACAAACTTTTTTATGAAATGACATGAAATATACTAACTGTTGCTAGTATTTTAATATATGTAACTGGATATTTATATATAACTCAGTAATGTTATTTTAACCATCTGTTTAAATTATTAATATAAATATTATTATTATGTTCAATGTCCTAATAATAAGTTTGGTATAGAAATCTAATCTAAGTTCAAGTTATACAGTATTTCATGCGTTGTCAACGGATGTTGCAAACAAGTATGATACATTACAATTTTCAACTAAAGGATGATTTAAACAGAGTTTAAAAACAGACTTTCCAGACTTAACTTGTAATCAATATCTAACAAAATACCTATAAATTTAAATTAGATCAGTCTTTTCAAATTCATAATTACAAACAGTCCGGAGAACCCTAAAACTCTTTGATGAGCACTGTACAAACGAAGGATCTAGATGGAAATATAACTTATATTTAAAGATTATTATTTTATATTAATTAAACAATTAAAACTATTGTTCTCACATATGATTTTAAGTCTTTTATTGTTCCTATATATTTAAAAAATGAACACACTTTATATCAATAAAATTTTCACTAAAATGCCACCATCTATAAAACATGAAATTATAGTTTTTATTGAAGACTTATTATGACTTAAATAAATAATATTTCCATGACAAACTATTTTAAAATATGTAAACTAAATATTTACATATAACTCAGTTAAATTATTATAACAATATGTTTAAATTATTAAGATGAATATTATCATTATGTTCAATTTCCTAATAATAACTTTGATATGGAAACCTATTCTAACATCAAGTCATACAATATTTCATGAGTTGTCAACGGATATTATCAAACAACTGTGATCAATTACAATTTTCAACTAAACAATGATATCACCAGAGTATTAAAACAGACTTTGCAAAGTTATTGTTAGAACAGATATTGGATAACAGAAGTTAAAACAGACGAGGATGACAAAGTAACATAACATCCATGCCAACAGGTGTAAAACAACAATTGTTAACTAAAATGTATTCATACCAAGTTGTTGAAGCATTGTGTACAAATTTAACATACATATCTTTGAACTTCAAAGATGTTATCAAAAGCTTACAACTTGAAAAAGTTAACAAACATCTAAATACGTTAATAATAAGTTCTTAACTTTCAAATCTAGATGCCTTCTTCTTCAATCTTTTGCCCCTAGAAGTTTGATCACTAAAATTTACATTACAACAATCTTCAAGACTTCTTTTTCCATTGGGACTTGTGGCAGTATCAACAAACGCATCAACACATACAAGATCCTTCAAACAAACCATGAAACAGCTAATAAAATGTTATATAAGAATACAAGATGTAGAAACAACCTAGACATACTTGCACAAAGGTATAAATACCTTAGAAGTAACTTGAAACCCAAGTTGCGAATATTCTGAAGGCTTAACAGACACTTTTCGACAAACTTCCTGAATGACCTAAAAAGTGCTCAAATGTAAAGAAGTATAATAGATTTAAACGTCTATTAAAACTAAATGCTTATTAAAAAAAATTAGAATAAATACCTCGGTAGATGTACCCTGTACATTCTCATATCCATCAACCAACTCTTGATTTATAATACGCTGAAAATTAATCTTAACGACAGTGTACACATGGTACTCATTTACAAGACTGTAATCACAAACCTCAAGATTAAAAGTCACTTTGTTTTCAACAACTGGACACAACGCAAGCGGGAAACTATTTGTGTTGCTTTGCTTCAACACCCTTTCCCTAATATACCATGCAACAGCTCCAATGATTATCATCACATCTTTATCAAACATCACAAATGATACATCTCCTGATTCATCTTGTACCCTTATCTGCAACTTGAACCTAAAAGAAATAAAACATAAAAATACAGTGTATACATGAATGAAATGAAATGAAAATTCTGGGAAAAAAACAGTGTATACATCTACTGATTTAATCTTATCTGCAACTTGAATATAAACCAAAAAAAAAAAAAGATACTTTATCTAAAAAAACCTGAATGAAATGAAATGAAAAACCTGGAAAAATAAACAGTGTATACATCTACTGATTTACATACTTTGTGGTAATGGAAGTACATTCCCAATCGTATTTTCCACAACCCAAAGCAGTAGCAGGCAATTTGAGAACTGTTTCACACACTTCTTCAGCATTTTGCAAAAACTCAGATTTACTTCAAACTTTCTTGTTACAATTGCGGCAGACAACATAAAACCAACCATAGCTTTCTTCAACACTTTTTATGGTGGCAACAACAACAAAAGACATCGGCTGCACACACAATGTATATTAAACATACACTTTTAAACAATAGAAAACTATAGTAAAGTGAAGACATATAAAAGTTACGAATAAAATATTGAAAACTCTTGAATTCATGGTACAATGACTTCATCAACAGGCTTCTTCTGTGTCCCAACGGTTTGAGAAGTACAACCACACTCTTCTTCTTGTTTCAACATCAAACTCCGCAATGGATAAGCCCTCTACCACTTTCTTATAACTCGAGCCTTTGTGTACCACATGTATTTGGCTGGATACAGATCACAACGGCATTCTTCATCGTATATTGAGGTGGACATTGTTTTAAGTTTTAAGAGGGAAATTTGAAAATCTTTTTTAGAAAATTCAAAGCTGATAGAAGAAATGGATGCATTGGTTATGTGCTTATATATAGGGAGCTGATGAGGCACGTTTCTCTACGTGGATTTAAATTTTCCCCCTTAAAATTCAAAAACTTAGGGCCTAAAACAGCTAAGAGGATATTAGTAAACGTCTGCTGTTGGTTGGTAGACGCAGTGATTGAGGACCGCTGTTGGGGGCGACAGCGGTGGTTTCACGTGGCCCACCCCCTTTTTTTGAATTTTTTAATGGGATTAATGACGTCAGTTTTTGCATCATACAGGCATTGGTGGCCAGTCTCTCCGGCTGACACATCAGCTTTTCTGACGTCAGTCACGCTTCTCCTATTATGGAAAGTAAGATAAAAAGAAAAAGGATGACATGTGGCATTGAGATATTTTAGAAAAAAAAAGAATTTAAAAATAAAATTGGATTTTTATCTCTCATGTTTCCTCCTATAATTTTTAAACGTTAATATCTTTTATATACGAGATTTTTTAAAGAAAAAAAATTACATCAAATTAACGAGCATTTTATTATCTTTCCAACGAGTACCATAGTGCTATAAAAAACAGAGAAAAAAACGACTATTTTTTGTGGGGTTTTGTTCATACAGGAAAAAAAACACAAAGTGTTCAGGTTATTAATTAATTATGTATAGGCAAGTCATTAATTATGTTTAAGCCAGTAAATATAAATTCTATTAACAACAGGTGTTAGCATTGAAGTTGTACATTGTTTTAGGTTAAGTTTTTATATTAGAGTTATACTTTTTAAGGTTAGGCGTTAACATTGGAGATACATTGTTAAAATTGATATTTTATATTAGATTTCTCAACCCCGGGACGCTCCCAGGATATAAATCTAGTGGGAAAGATCCGGTACAAAGTGTTTTTTCGGTAAGAACTGTGAGAATCAAATGAGGGTATTTTTTTTATTTTTTTTTTAAATTTTGTTTTCCCATATTGTTAAACATGTATTATAGTATTGAAAACTAAAAAAAAAAAATTGGTGTAGAGTAATTGTGACACCCGACAAACTCAGGTTAGTAACGTTGACTAAACTAGTAAGTCTACCTTAGCAAGTCATGCATATTACGTACTTAACGGAGTCAGTCGAGTCGGTATGATGATTCGGGGGAATCATCGGGAGTCGTTACGATGATCCGCGGGGTCATCGGGAGTCGGTCCATATCCATGGGTACAAGGATTGGTGATTCGTGGAATCACCGGGTTTAATGCACACACGAGTCTCGAGTCCCGGGAATTGGTGAACGGATGTAAACGTGTTAGTTATCATGCATTATATGTTTGAAATCATTATGTGACTTATCGGTATGTGAATACGTGTTTAAATATGTCAAAATAGTGTTTAACGCGCCAAAAACTCGTTCCAGCACCACAGGGGCGATTAGGACCCCTGATCGCCTATATATGGGGCGAGTAGGACACATATCAGGCGATTGGGACCTAATCGCCTGATGTTTCATGCGATTAGGCCCCTAATCGCGTGACATGTATTGCTAATCGCGTGTACAGCAGAGTCCGGGTCAAAACACCTATAAATAGAACCCTTAACTCCCCAAACACCTCTAGAACAACCCTAGCTGCTCCCAAGCCACCCACACACCTTGAAACACCTCTGGAACTCATTTTGCTACACAAATCACCATCTCCAAGCCTACACACCTTTCTTTAACAAAACCCAAGGTGTGTTCTCCATCCCTAACCTTTGTAAAGTTGTTATTTTGGGTTCCCCAAAGGTCCAGACCTTGTTTTACTAAGTTGTGTCTTTAAAAACCTTTCAAAAGAGTTCTAAACCAAGTCTACACCTTAATGCTTGTTATATGTGAAGTTTACATGCATATGTTGGTCTTCTTGGTGATTATAACATGATTGTTTCCAAGATATGATTGTACTTCTGCTATGTAGAGATTATTAGGAAGGTTGTCTTAGAGTTTTAGCCATTATTGTGGTGTTTTGAAGAAAATGTGTATTTTGACCCATTTGTATGTTCTTGAAGATTTAGGATGATTTTGGTATGATTGTTGATGCAATGTTGTTAGAATTCATACTAGGAAGATGTTAGATCAGAGGATTGATGATTTACAAGTTTGTAGAGGTTGAAATCTGATTGTTTCCATTTAAGGAAAGATAAGGTTGGTTGGTGAAACCTAGTACTTTGCCATTTTAGGAAATAATTGCTTAGAACATGTTAGATCAGTGATATGTTGGGGGGTTTTTGCTTGGAATGGGTTGGTAAATGATTAAGGTTTGATATTAGGTGTTGTTGCATGTTTCGGATCTGATTTGGAGGGTTTAACGCGCGAAAATCCGTTACACAGCAGCAGTAGGCGATTAGGAATCCTAATCGCCTGATGCTATGCGATTATGCAGACATATGGGGCGATTAGGACCCTAATCGCCTGGAACTTCATGCGATTGGGCCCCTAATCGCCTGTAGGCTGAAGCCTACTCGCGTGTGACTTTCCAAATCGCATGTACTGCTGTCGTGAACGCGTTTTGACATCCCGGAACACGATTTGACACCTAGGAACATGCTAGGAACCCCGGGATACACCCAATGACTTAGTAAGACGTATTCGGACCTGATTATGCGTTAATCGGACATTATGCTAGACTAGGTGAGTTATTGCGCGTATTAAGTGTTTAATTGCATATGTTGCATGATGTCTTGCATTCATCTAACACGTGGAATGTCGGGTCACCAATGGGATGTCGGGTCTTGTCTGGCACGGTCGGTTTAACAGTTAAAGGTGTTTTCAAACGTTTATGGTCACGGTCTGGACATTCGGGGACTAGTTAGCCTGCGGGTTATTAGTCCAATACTTATACACATCTTATGATAGGTCGCCGCTATTTGGGGCTATCATAACATAATTACTTAACTGTTTTCAAGTAACGCAACCCAAGGTGAGTTTCACAGCCCCACTTTTACTGTCTTGCTTTCGGGGGGAGAAACATGCTTTGTACGAACTATTTAAAGGTCATGTTATACTATGGGCACTTTATGTTACTATACGGCTTTTATGGAAAGTCCCAGGGGGAAACCATGAATGTGCTGGAACGCACAACGGGGGAAATGTGGATAGATCTATTGGGCCTCACAAGCCCCACTCGACGGCGGGGCCGGGCGGGTGCATATTGTCTCTACCTATCGGGTTACCGAGGCATCGGTAGCCCAGTCGTCTGGGCTGGTATCATCTTTTGGTTCATGTTTAGTAATGGGTTCCCAACCGTAGTAGTAAAAACACTTAACGTCTAGCTAACGTTCTTATGACATAGTATTAACGGAAATGATCTTTGTAAACTTGTGACAACACTTTTATAAAAGAAAACCTGTGAACTCACCAGCATTATATGTTGACATTTTTGGCATGTTTTCTCAGGTCGCTAAGGTAGCAGTCAACGGGCTAGGCGCACGGAGTCATGCACAACGTCTAATATTTTGAAGCATATTAAACAATGTTTTGTAAACAATGATATGTCTTTTGGTTGTAAACAAGAATGCTTCCGCTGCTGGTTTACAGCTCAAAGCATGATATTTTGGTTTTAAATATAATTATGATTGCATGTTTGTTGTATGTTTATTGTGATCGTTGACTGAGATCCTGGTGTGTCACACGCCTCGCGGTAAAACCCCGCACGTGGAATTTGAGGGTGTGACAGTAATTACGTGTAGAGTAATTACATAATTATTGTAGTGTAAACTAATGTATTTACTTTAATGACGTAATTACACTAAAAAAATTTAATTTTTTTTGTATTATTCATCTAGAAAGAATATTTAAGCATATAAGAAAAAAATTCTAAAAAAAAATAATTTTTTTTACCCCCTTTAATTTTCACAGTTCTTACCGAAAAACACTTTGTATTTGATCTTTACTCTATATATAAATAATTAAATTATTTTTTTATTGAAAGGACATGGCTCCGTGAATCTAATGCAAACTAAACCTCTACTCACGTTTTGGAACATAACATGTGGCTTTATTTGTCCTTACTGCTACTCAAAAGTCAAATCAAACTACACACATGTATGAACTTTATATTCATATATCTTTGAGAAGAAAAGACTTTTTGCTACTAAGTTTAAGTTTGCGGGTCACTACTAAGAAATCAGTCTAAGTTTCAAATACATGTTCATGAGTTAATTATTTTCCTACTTTCTGGTAGTTGGGTTATATATATGTATGTATAGTTACTATATTATTAAAACTAGTGGGTTACCGAGTTGCGCGTTGCGCAACTGTTGAACATGTTTGTGAGCGAATAGAGATATCGATAAATAACATGCCCAAAGAAAACAGTCGCGGCGTTACGCGCCTTGTGATTCTGTCGCCCCTAAAGCGCAAACTCGTTATTTCACATCAAATTCACTATCGATTTTTCTATACCCACTATTTCCCCCAACTTTTTCATACTATACAAACACCAAATTTAGCCAAGAAGCTAAGAACCACTTCAATTGTTAACCCAACAAAACAAAGCAACCGTAGCGACCCACCAACGTTTATAAGCATTGCAAAGAGAACATGTGACAGCATAAATAAGATGCAACAAACGTAACGTGAATATTTCTTAATCTTGAAAGGTATACACTTGAATAGTTACATAAACTGTTGCTCAAATATTAATGTTGTCTAAGTCAATTAGTATCAAATTAGTGAATTACAATTTGGATATAAGATAAGCAACGCAACTTTGAATGGATTATGAAATGAAAGGAGATAAATGGAACACACCTTGTAAAAAGATGTTCAACGTACCACTCTTTTATATCCAGGGATAGGTTCCCAAACATAAATCATGCGTGAGAAAAAGGATCAAACTCCTCCTCTACAAGCTACCAAATGAACAAAAGTATATTCAACCAAAGAAAATGAGAAATAACCAAATATATTAATAACTAATTAGTTTAATTATACAAAAGTTATTAATTTTGCTTACCTTACCTAGCAAGATATTGGGGCTTCCTAGTGAACCATGATAAACATTCTAGCAACATCATTCATATTGGTTAAATAACTCGTTGAGCGTAAAGCAGGACACGGCGATTCTGGTTGGAATGGTTCGACCAAACCGACTCCTCGCGACCACCCCTGCCGTCTTCACCACACCCTGTAAACTGTTCACCATGAAAACTGGTCAACAACACCATATATGATAGTGCAGTTTTTATTTTTTTAATTATACATGCGTCTTTATGATCATGAGTCAATGGGTTAAAATTGGTACCCCTGTTCCTAAGATGAGACTGAAACATATGTTCACCTAATCACATGTACAAATGAAGGTTCATTAATTAAACTGCATAATGCAACATTGAACATCAATTATGAGTCAGTAGCAAAGCATACATACCGGTGCCAAATCGTAGAAATTGTATGAGCTAACAGAAATCCATCGTATAAGATGAGTTTTAAATCTAAACAACACAAAAGATGAAAGAAAGACGAAGCATTAAAACTTTCAATGGGAAAATATCAATGAACAAACGTCCAAAGTAACTCAGGTCACGAATGTAAAATCTACATTTTCTAAATTGCAAAATCTGGTGTAAAACTCGTTCTCTAAATAAAATAAAATAAAATGTACCATCGGCTGTAAAAATCAACATAAGAAAAAAAATGTCAACTTGACTTAAAGTTACCTCAACAACCAAGTTCAGCTTATGTCTTTAACATCTTGCAACAACCGTGAAAGAGCACAATCATATTATCTTTGCAGTCACCTACAAGAAATTTATAAAAATAGAAAAAACCAAATTTAAATAAGCCACCCATTTTTAAATATTCAAACCAATTATACCTGTAATATAACCTTTTTTCCAAACAAAAAAATTTATTTTCTTTCATGGACGATCTGCAGGAGTTCTGTGCAAACATCCAGTTTCATGAAAGAGTAAAATAACATTTCATGACACTTACGATTTTTTTTAGTGAACAACAAATATAGAACAAAAAAGTCTTGTATTAAACAGTTAAAAAAAATCTTATGTCTAAATGTAAGAACAAAAACAAAACGCAAGGGAAAAAAAATTATAGCAACCAAGATGCACAAAACCGATAGAGTAGACGGCAACTCCCAACGCACACAACCGATCTCGAGAAGCTTCAAACTCCTAAAATTCGTTCAAGACTAAAGCGTTGAAATCACATAAACTCAATAACTTAAAGATAGATTGAATGAAAACAAAGTGATTCATGAAAATAAACCGATATTAAATCAATGAAAAATGTTCAGATCACTCACCAAAGATTGAAGGTTATGAAAGTGTTCATTTTCCATCTAGCTCTTTCATTCTGAAACCAAATAACGCACCTGCAAAAAAAAATCATGATTTAGGGCATAAACTTTCAATGGATAGGGAGGCTTCTCATATTTTCTTTTGGGATATTATTTTTTTTTTGAAAAGTAAACTTTATTAAAACACCAAGCGAAAACTCTATCTCCAAGGAGGAGAAAGAGCCACCCCAAACAATTACATCACCTCGAACTTCCACCAAGAATTCCAATCTGTACAAGTTTTTTTATCTACATTTGAACTACTGAAAACTTAAAATCTTTATTTCCATAACCTTCGGTTTTTTTATCCTCGAATATATATTTATTCCTCGCCTTCCAAAGAATCCAAAACGAAATGAACATAATGCCGTGAAAAGCTTCTTTCTTAGTTCCGTTAAGGCCGACTGTTGTATGTATCTTCACCACATCCTGGACCGAGAAGAACAACAAATTAGGAACTCGACACCATTTAAAGATACCTTCCCATGTGGCTGCCGAGAAACAACCTGAAAACAAATGGTCCGTCATCTCCATTCCTTGATCACAAAATACGCAATTGCTTCTCTCAACTTGAATGTTTCTTTTCGCCAAAGCACTTGTGGTAGGAATTCTATTCATCCCTGCTCGCCACACAAAAATGTTCACTTTATCCGGAACCCATTTGCACCAATCAAGCACAAAATCCGATCTTTGATTATTAGCATCTTGCAGCTGCTTCTTTGCCGAACACACAGTGAACTTTCCTGATTTATCAGCCTTCCAGACCCATGAATCTGCAGCGCCTGACAGCTGCAGCCTGCTGATCAGATCAACTAACTGTTTTCTTTTGCCTTGCAAACTGTTGTGTACATCTGCAGACCCACAATAATCGCTAGCAGCAGCCCCAACATTAAACATACTGAATCTTTCTACCACAACAATGTTTTTAACCTTCTCGTGCTAAACAATAAAAAGCCTAAACAATTAATGCAAACCCCCTAATTACCTCATCCATATCATGACATCTGACCTGTGGTTCCAGAACCTCGTTGCACATAGCAGGGCAGCATCGCCGCCGCTTGTTTCCTAACCTGCCGCCTTCAAAGCATTGCTTGCAGACTCACCCCTCCATTCAAAACTCGCAAGCACATCTCGGCTGTATCAAAATCAAAGTATATTATAAAGACCCATATCAATTATAACAACAATTCTCAACTAATTTAACAGCACCAATTACCAAAAAGCTAGTAAAAGTGGTTGGGATCCGAATCACAGCCCATTCCTGCCCAACCGCTTTCAAATCTTATGGTTAAATTTAGGAGGTTATTATGTATTAAAAAACAATGTGAGTAGCATAAATTTAGCCTATTAAAACTTACTTTTTTTTATTCACCCCTTTAGAGAACAAAATCATTTATGAGTCCAAGTTGAACATGTGTATTCAATACTAAGTACGTACATAACTACATACTAAAACCGTTTATATAGATTGTTTGTAGTCCAACAACATTATTTTACCGCGGGAATCCGTGAGTTGGTTCATTTAGTTGACAGATTCTCCTACAAAGTAAGTCATTTCCAATTACACAAAATGGAATAAAAACAAAAGAAAAAAAATAGAATGAAAAGGTCATATGAAGCACTCACAAATCAGTTAAATACAGAAGGAAAATTGACAAAGGAGTTGGTCCTCAAAACCCAGACCCAGATATAAATATGTTGCACAACTGCATATGTTAGTATTCGGTTCAGCAAAACTCAGTTTGTATCTTAATGATTACAAAAGCACATATGATTGGGAAAAAAGAGAGTGAGGATACCCAATTGTAGATGTTAGGGTTTCGTCGGTCGACGACGCACACGATTCTTGCTAACAGGGTTACTACAACAGCAGATCAAACCTCCATCACCATCGCCACTATGAATGAAATTAGAAAGCACATGGTTTAGAAAGGGTGGTGATGCAGGTGGCGATTACTGATGGTGGTAGTTGAAGAGTTTTTTTTTTGGTGAGATGGTTTTGAGAGGAGATTGAAATGGGAAGATGTGTAGGTTAAGGGGGTGATGACAGGTAGAAGGTTAACGTGGAGAAAAGTTGGACACCTGGAAACCACTAAAAAGTTTTAATTAAAAAAAAAAAAGTAACAGTTAAAAGAAAGGTGAAAACAATTACCATCTGCATGACTCGAACCCAAGCAACACACAACACACAACAACACCACAACCATTTGCACCAGAACGATTTTCTTTAACAAACTCAGAACCATTAATATTTGAAGGCTTTCTAAAACGAAAAATAGCACTATTCATGAGCCTTGTAAAATAAACATATAGGATAATTAAGTCCTATCACCCAAAAAAATATAAAAAAAAATTGAGCATGTATGAAACAAACGATTTGATCTAGATATCACTTTAGGTAGAGATTAGATCACGTAACATTTAATATATCACATCAATGAGCTTATTTTTTTGGACTATTAAAATACTTAGTCGATCGCAATAAATGTCTTGTCATCGAACAATTGATGAGCCAACAAACCATATAGTTTGATAAATGTTGGTAAAATAGTGTTGATAATTGTAATAAAATAGATATTTTCCACGAACATTTATCTTTAAAATAACATTACTGGGTACTAAATCATTACTCTTTAACTACTTAGGTTAATACGTAATTCGTGTATCCTCTTTAAATTCTTAGAAGACCGTCATAATCAAGATGATTTTAAATTGCCTTTTTGATACTATTTTTCTATGTCATTTTAGTACAAAACATCTTTACATGAAACTACTTGAGACTAAAACTATGCAATTCATTACGTGTGTGCTTATGTGATTTTTTGATACAACATGTCTTAAACAATAGACTAGGTAGACTTAAACTAAGACTTGCGTAATTATTAACTCTGATTAAGCCGGCGATGATAATGATAGATCTATTGGACTGACAACCCCGCCTAGGTCCGTTGACTAGGTTTATAGTCAACGAGTGTGATTGGAATCGACGAACAATTGAAAGTATAGGTGAACCATATGCTTATGGGAGGGACCACGAAAACTAGTCACATAGGGTTGATTACGTGCCCAATTACCTTAGTTTTGTTTTCACATGTAGACTTAGAAAAACATTTGACATATGAATTGCAGCATGAATATTTTTTATTGATTTGTGGAAACTAAAACTATGTATTCTCACCAACTTCTAGATGATCCTTCTATTTTTCCAAACTCAACATTTTCAGAGAACAATGATGCTTGAAGTCTAGTGCTACTACAAGAGGGGATTATTTGAAGTTTTATTTTTGTTTTAATACTAGTTTCATTTCAATACATTTATCATGTATTTGGTTTTGAATATTATCTAATGGAATAAATGATTATTTAAAAATATGTTAATTGCCATGAGCTTCTGAACAATCGTCACTACGTGACACCTCGATATTTCCGCCATCGGTTGGGGTGTTACACTAACCCCTAGAACACAATAAAGTTAAATAACGATAATTGGAAGAAAAAAACGCAGTGGTAATCTTAATTTCCACACAAAACATATTGAAAATAAATGATCCAGAGCTTGTAGATGACTCAAACGCAACCTGCACGAACAGGGGCGAATGCAGCTAACACACAGGGGGACATAGGTTACCTCTCGATTTTTCTGGCAAAGTGAAAAAAAAATTTGTAAGGTATTTTTATAAAATGTTACCCTGTCAAGAAACATGGATCTTTACTAATAAACTCTTTATTCCAACCCAATAATATTGTACCCAACGAGTTTTACAATTACAAAACAAATCTCACTACAATCACACTCACACTCTTCAGGTTATCAACACGATAACCTGTAATCTAACCTAACAGATTTACAGACACACTTGGATTATTTGAGATAAACAATCCAAGAAACAATATCAAAACCCTAGGTTATATGAGGAAGAAGGAGACTTAATACTGGAAACAAACAAATACGAAGCTAACCCTAGAACTGATCTCGAGAAGCTCTTTTTATAGACAGGATGGAGGCTCGGGTAGAAACACACCCGAGCCAAGGACAACCCTACGATCACCTTTAAAGAAACGCACTTTAGAGAGATCATGTCCCTTAATGTTGGTATGGAAGTAGGAATGAGGATTGCCAACGTGACAATCCTTATTTAAACACTTTATCATAACAGATGGGCCAGACTTGGTGACCAGACTGGATCCTAAGCTGAGCTGGGCTACGAACTGGGCCATTGAACTACGAATTGGACTCCCTGGACTCCTTCAGCAATCAATCAATACCAGCAGTCCATTAAGCACTCCATCATCACCAGCCCATTATGTAAACAAATAAAACAAGAAAAAATAAGAAGAATAAAATAGAAGATAAAATTGACTAAATGTTATTATTATTATTATTATGTTACCTTAACATTTTAACACCCCTCTCAATTTTATCCACCAAATGGGTCAAACATGTGCAAATAAGAACACATTACCTCATGTTGAGCAACAAGTAATCCTTTTGTCATGATATCTGCAATTTGTTTTTCTGAACTGATATACTCAGCTCTAATAACACCTTTAGAGATCTTATCTCTTAAGAAAAACAAATCAAGATCAAAGTGTTTTGTTCTGTCATAGAACACTGGATTTGCAGCAATAGACAATGCTGCTGTATTATCACAAAACATTTTTACAGGTAATTTTACTTCAATGCTTAATTCAGACAACATGTTTTTTTAACCATATAACTTCACAACAAGATGAACATAATGCTCTATATTCAGCCTTAGCTGAAGATCGAGACACAGTTGGTTGTCTCTTGCTTTTCCAAGATACTAAGGACCCTCCAAGAAACACACAAAATCCAGTAATGGATTTCCTAGATTCAAGACACTTTGCCCAGTCTGAATCTGAATAGGAAACTATATCAAAACTATCATGTTTACTGATTAGTATGCCTTTTCCTGGTGCTTTCTTAAGGTACCTTAGTAACTTAAAAGCATTTTTTTTGATGCCCTTTTAAAGGCTTATGCATATGTTGACTTAAATAATGAACAACATATGATATGTCTGGCCTTGTGTGGGCCAGATATATTAACTTTCCCATTAACTTTTGATATGCTGTTATGTTAGTTAAAGGACTATCATGTTCTTTACACACTGATGTAAGAACATGATTTTGATCTATAGAACTGTTAAGAGGTTTGCATGCAGTCATGCCATACTCAGTTAACAGTTCTATACAATATTTCCTTTGTGATAAACAAATTCCATTATTTTGTTTTATAACCTCAATTCCTAAAAAGTATTTTAACTCTCCAAGATCCTTAATTAAAAACTGTTCCTTTAGACACTCTTTTACAGCTTTAATCTCATCTATACTATTACCAGTAATAACTATATCATCCACAGAGACAAGTAAATATATAGTAATAGTTTTAGACCTTTTATAGAAAAATGAATAATCACATTTACTTTGCATGAAACCTAAGTTAACTATAACCCCTATAAGTTTTTCATTCCACATCCTAGGGGCTTGTTTAAGCCCATATAGTGACTTTTTCAACTTGCACACCTTATTTTCATTCTCAGAATAGTAACCATCAGGTAGAGACATGTAAACATCTTTATATAAATCACCATATAAAAATGCATTGTTTACATCTAGTTGAAATAATTCCCAATTATTTTGTACAACAATAGATAATATACACCTAACAGTTACAAGCTTTACTACTGGTGAAAAAGTTTCTTCAAAATCTATACCTTGCTTTTGACTGTAGCCTTTAGCTACCAGCCTAGCTTTATATCTTTCTATTTCACCACTAGACTTGTATTTTATTTTATATATCCATTTACACCCAACTAGACTCCTACCCTTAGGCAAATCAACTAATTCCCATGAACTATTCCTATGTAAGGCTGCAATTTCCTCATTCATGGCATGAACCTAATTAGGATCCTTGACATCCTCACTAAAGGACTTAGGTTCTAGACTCTTATTCAAAGCAACAGCATAACACCTATTGTCTATAGACAAGTTAGAGTAGTTCACTTACCTTTCTAACCCATATTTGACTTTCCCCTCAACAATAAACTCATCCAAGCTCTTAGGTAACCTAGAACTCCTATATGACCTCCTAGTTATGGTTTGATCTAGTGGATTTTGATCATTTCCATCAGACTTGAAAGTCTGATCATCACTAGTCATCACAGAGTCATTCTTAACACCATCTGAACTATCACTTGGCTGCTTTGGATCAACCTTGCCTATAGTATCAGACTGTTCAGCTGATGTTTGAACAAACTCTTGTGTCCCTAGGTCATTCTTACCTATGCCCTTTCCTTCATCATCGGGATCTTCCACTTGGTTAGATGTTGTGCTTTCATATAAGTCAAAGAAATTCAAATTTGTAATATTTAAATGATCAAATTTATCATAGTTTTTCAAAACATTTTCTTCTTTAAAGGGAAAAACATGTTTAAAAAATTTTACATCTCTAGAGTAAAACACATTTTTTGTATCAAGACTGAAAACCTTATATCCTTTTTTCTCAGTTGAATACCCTATAAAAACACATCTTTCTTCCCTAAAACTTAGTTTATTAGGATCATTTAAGACAGTACAAAAGCACAAACATCCAAACCTTTTTAATTGATTTAGAAAGGGCTCAAAACCATACACTAGTTCATATGGAGTTCTACTACCTAACACACTTGAAGGAGTCCTATTAATCAAATATGAAGCAGTTAGAACACACTCTGACCAAAATCTAATAGGAACACAACTTTGAAATAATAATGCCCTAGCCACATTCAACAGATGTCTATGTTTTCTTTCAACAACCCCATTCTGTTGAGGTGTGTATGTACAAGAAGTTTGATGCAAGATACCCTTTTCCTTTAAAAAATTATTAACTTTAGTGTTAACAAACTCAGAACCATTATCACTTCTGAAACACTTAACATCTTTCTTAAACTGTGTTTTAATAATGTTAACAAACTCACAAATGTTATCAAACACTTCTATTTTTTGTTTCATCAAACACACCCAAACAGCCCTTGAGTAATCATCAACTATAGTAAGGAAGTACTTATCTCCTTCCCTACTAGGAACCTTATATGGTCCCCATACATCTAAGTGAACAAGTTCACCTAGAGATGTAGTTTTATGATTGCTTAAAGGAAAGGGTTCCCTATGTTGCTTAGCCTTGTGACATACCTCACAAGGACTAAGACTTTCACTGGATTCTATGTTGAGTTTATTTTTAAGAACAATTTCAGAAGGATGTCCTAATCTATCATGCCACAAACTTATCATATCATTATCACTACACACCTTATTACAGACAAATGAGTTTCCACAGAAATATAACCCATCAACTTGGCTACCAGTCACCAGGACTTTTGTTGAAGGATTGAATTGACAAAAACAATTGTGTTAATCAAACAAGTCTACTAATTCCAGTGCGGAATCCTTGAATCAGTTACAAAATGATAATAATATCAACAAAACACAGAAATGATCATTAAAACATTCATTTCATTCATAAACAAACTCAATTACACGTTAAAAAAATGTTTATAATCAATAACAGACGTGAACAAAGTTGACTCAAAACCCTAGGGAGAACACTGTCTGGAGGGAAAACAAAATGTCAAAAAGTTGCATCTCAAAAATGAACTTGACCTTATATAGGCCTGCACATTCGCCCATATAGTATGGTCGAATGTGCAGGTTCGACCAAACATACTGGTCGAACCAAGCAATACATTAAAATCTATATCTACCTTCGACCTCCAGTTCTCCTTCGCACCTTCAAGTCTCCTTCGACCGTTTATAAATCTTCCTTCGACCCTTTGGATACTCCTTCGACCAAACGACTAAACACAAAAAAAACACATGTTAAATGTAATCCAAAGCATTAGTCGCACAAAATGCATCTACAAACTCCCCCTCGACTATTGCTTGGATTGTTTACGCTCTTGGTCCATTCTTTTGTTCATCAGCTTTATGTGTAATTGCTTCTTTTGTTCTAAGGTCATCACCGGTGCATAAACTTGTTTCGGCTTCTTCTTCTTGACATCAGGAACATCTTGAACCTTCACGAACTTACCAAGCTTCTTATCGTAATCACATCCAGCATTTATATCATAAGCAAAGCACAGGAATACCACACGTTGGTATTTGCTTGCTTGATCACAATCCTTCACCTCACTATAAATCAGATTATAATACAACATAATGATATCCTCATGTGAGCAGTTAATCAACCACATAGGATCAAATATGTGTATCTTTTTGAAATCTTTCACACCATCTTTCAACACAATCACAGCCTCTGCAGTTTTCCAGTCATAGTACCACCAGATAAAATCTTTAGCAAAGTGTTGAGGGATCTGCATCAAAGAAATGTGTTTCAACACTTTCGGTGGTTTGTACTTCAACGTCACCTTGGGCATTCTGGTTATCTCATCAATCTCTTTCTTATGAACAATCCGTTTAGGATACTGAGGAGTAAATAAATTCCATCTCGTCCTGCTTTCCCTCGACATACGATCAGCAAAATAAGCAATATGATCATTCACAGAGCCAGTCAACTGGTGTCTACACACATCTCGAATCGCCCAGTAAGGAAGTGTTTTCAAATCATGGAATCTTTTAAAATAAAGCATCCCTTTTTCCCACTTAACAACTACACATTTCAACTGTTTCACAAACTTCCATCCCAACGCTCTACCTTTGAACATCTCATTGTGTAGTTTGTAAAAACTTCCCTGTATCTCTGTCTTAGGACGATTTGCTTCTTTCTCCTTCAGTTTCCTCAATAACTCCTTCAAACTATCAGATTGTTCTGTGTTCGGTTTATCATGCCCTGGAAATACTTCTTCCATGAATCTCTTACTCTTTTCACGAGCAAGTTTCTCGGCTTCTTTCAACAATTCATCAGTAAATTCAGCAAGTCCAGAATCTTTATCCTTCTTGAAATATTATGGATATTCTTCACTGGTTATGTCTTCAATCTCAACTTCTTCAAATACAGGCACATCACGATCATCTGAATGATTACCTGCTTTTTTTTCAGGTAAGTTGGGAATCTGATTATCAACCAATAATTCTTCCAACGTCTTCCCAACTTGTTTCGCCAAACCTTCTAGTATCTCCTTTGACATCGCCGCAGAAACTTCTCCATCCTCCAAATCTGGATCGTTATACTCCAACTCAAGTATCCTGTCACTGGATTCAAAGATCTCTGAAAATCTGCTAGTCATATCTATCGTCCAGACTCTATCTGTTAACATCTGGCGATACATCTTCTTATCATCGTCTGATAGCGATCTTAGCTTCTCATTCCAAAAGACCGTATCATCATCAATAGATCCTCCAGGAGCTTTTGAGCTGGATCCTCTTTCACCTTTTCCAGATCCTCTTTTCTCACATTTGTATTTATCAGTATCGTCATCATCATCATCACTATCTGAACTCGCAGAGCTGTTTCCTTCACCAAATTCATTATCAGAACCATCATCATCACTATCATCTTTCTTTTTCTTCTGAGAATTATCACCAGCATCATCATCTAAATCCTCATCTTCTTCCTCTTCATTATCAGATGGTTCGAAATCAACTTCTTCTTCATCTCGCTCTTTATATTCTTCACCAGCTTGCAATTGAGGAGCTCTAGAGTACAAGTCTTTAATCAAATTGTCCATGTTCTTGTTACTCTCTTTCAGCTTCTTATTCTCCTCTTTTAATACCATAAATCTCCTGGTGTTCCTCTGTTCATGTTTTAACAACTTATTGTTTTCTTTTCGAAGTTGTTTAATCTTGGCTTCAAGTGCTTCCTGATTGTCATGAGATGTTTCAACAACGTCTAGCATCTTCTTGTCGTTGTTTTTCAATTGCTCTATCTCTGCTTGCTGCTGATTGATTATTTTCATCATGTCAGCTAGCTTCCGGTTCACATCATTCATCTCATCACTATCAACTGTGACCTTTGGTATAGAAGCTTCAGCAACAGCAGGCAACTTTCCTTTCTTTGTCTTCTTTAGCACTCTATCCAGTGCATCATTAAACTCATTAAAAGGTAAATCAATCTCCTTCTCAGTACCTGATGTTGTCTTCTGCTTCTTTGCAGCTGGAGTTGCAACCGGTGATTTTGAGCTAGATGCTGGTGGTAGTTTCTTACCAGCAATCAATGATTCTATTTCTCTAGCTCTCTTCTTCATTGGTCTTAAAACCTTCTCTTTCTTCTTGAACTGGGGTTTCTTTTGTTTCTCCCCTTGCTTTGGCAATCCAGGAAAATCCTCTGATCCCAAGCCTAAACCCTCATCAGTTTAATCTAAATGAATAGGACTTTTAGTTCTCTGTTCCTCCAACGACTTGTTGAGACTGACAGACTCACCAGCCACAGTGGCCTTGGGCATGGTGCTCTTCACTGTCTCTGCGTCAGAATCCCATCTCTCATCTTCTTGCGTCTCTTCAGAATCTACCGACGCCTCATCTACCAAATGCAACCCTTTCTTTGCCATACTCTTATGTCTTCTAGAAACTTTCTTCTTAGCTGGTTCAGCTTCTGCTTCAGTTTCTTTTTCTTTACCCTTTCCACTCTTTGCTCCAACATTCACCACTTGACGCTTTCGTTTAGCATCAGGGTCTACTGGATGTAATGGATTGTCTTCATCTGATCCACTGTCAGCATGTCTCACCTTATCCTGACTTGGGTCTGTATAATCTATCTTGATCAGGTGACCAAATAGATTCTTCACCGGTGGTCGTTCGTTCAATGACACACCCTTATACGCCTTCATTCTAGCAAGAGTGTTCAGATTCATGTGCTCCTGAACAATAATCTGCTTAGGATCTCTCTTCAACTTCTTGTGCTTAGCATCAAAGATCATCTGAAGAAATCTAGGATATAACAAGAATTTCCTGCTCCTTAACCCTCTCATAGGTTCTAACATGTGTTCTATCAGCATCCCAGACACATTGAACGGTTTGTTCAATATTAAAGCCACCATCAATGAGCTGATACTCTTTCTCATCAAATCATATCCACCAGCTGCTGATCCGAAAACATGAATCATCACATGTGCAAGATATTTGAACTGAGGACATAACTTTCCTTTATGTAACGAACCGTCAGTGATAGGTCCGTTATACTTCATTCGTAGAAAGCATTTCCGTTGTTCAGTCCACGTCAACTCTCTGGGATCCGTCTTAACATCCTCTAACTTCAACGCTTCTCTGATGTCGTTCTCAGAGACGATCACCAGCTCCCCCTGAATCGTACTAACGAGTGACGATTCGCCTTCCCAGAAGTCCATCTTCGCATTTGTCCAGAACTCCTGTTGGTGATCACGGTAAATAATATCTGGTGTAGCAATCGCGTCAATCACTCTACTCCTCTTCAAGAACTCTATAATCCCGGCAAACTCAGTATGTTTCTTCACATCGCCCAAATACGCACAGCAGTTGTGTGCGGATTCAAACGGTAAATCAACACTCTTTTCTTTCTCAGCTGCCTTCGAAGATGATCCAGCAGGAACACTCGCACTTTCCTGTTCAGACATTGTTAAGCTGCAAAACAAATCAAAACAAGCATGTTAAAACGGACAAAACAAAAACTTGAAAAATTTTGGTTTTCAAATCCTACATTCAACCAGTTTGTTGGTGCGAATGAGGAATTTTAGGTACGAATGTGAAGATTTAAGGGTTCGAATGTAAAATGTTTTGAAAAATTTATTCATTCGACCAATTAAACTTCTTTCGACCAAACAAACATTCTCCTTCGCCCAAACTGTCACATTCGACCGTTTGTGATGGGCGAAGGTGACTTTTCATCTTCTTCAAAATTTCAGAATCTAATTTTGTTTGTTTTAAACTGCCATTTTGATTTGGAAAGCACCTAACACTACCGATTAAACTTTTCAAATCATCAATTTCAATAATCATTCATTAATTATGTGTTTTTAATCAAAAACTAGGGTTCGAAAAATTTAAACAATCAATTATCCATTCTGTTGTTATTTAACCATAAGTTTTTGGATAATCTCCCCCTAAAACACTTAATCAATGAATCCCATTCAAAATAATGTTCAATTAACACATTTTAATCCATGTTTTTAGTTGGTTAGGTCTCGAACTGAAAAACATTGATTATGAAGTGGATATTAGGAATTAACCTGCAAATAATAGTGTAAAAAGATCAGTGGAATCAGACGAACACAATAATACAATCTAAAAATCACAAGCAACAAGGTGACCCTATCTCAGAAAATTTGAAAATGTTTCGAATAGGTCGAATGAGCAGAGATTAGAATATATAGGCTCCACATTCGACCGTTTGACTAGGTCGAATGTGTTGCTTTTTCTACCTTCGACCCTACTGAAAGGTTCGAATGTAGAAAAAGGGTTCGAATGTGAAATTTTCACATGAACACTCACATTCGACCGTTTAAACATACGAATGAGCAGACAAAATTCCACCTTCGACCCAACGAAGGGACGAATGAGACATGGAATTTTTGAGAATTTTACCAAATCTCAAAATCGAGTCCCGTTCAAAATATTTTTCAACTTTTAAGCATCCGGCAGTCATTATTTCTCATTTAAAGATTACAAAGCTCAAATGGTCCATCAAGTTTTAGAAAATCGTTATCAACCACCATCAGCTATCAAAAAATAAGATAGAAATGTAAAATCTTTTTGGATTTTCTAAAGTTTATGTTAAAACACGCCTAAAATCTTTTTAAGTTTTGCATTTTTGACGAGAAATATAAAATGCGGAAATGTAAAGATAAGGCAGTAAATGTTTTGGGATTTCCGGTAAAGGGATCATATCAGTTATTGAGAAATCTGATCACACCGTTGATCTTTTTGATTTATTATCATTAAAGACAATGTGTGATCTGGCAACTGCTGATATTGTGATCCACATAAACTCACATGCAGACTTTTGTGCAGTGCTTTATACTGATACGATTATGTATAGTATAAACGTAATTGTCTGTGGTTCCCACACACACGACATACTCCCGTATCAAGAAGTAAATGCACAAAGACTCATTGTAAAGCGTGATTATGCTTTCGTCGTCTGTAATTTACAAGGAATGAGACACAGAGGTATACTGGTCAGCAAATTAATGCAGCAAAGTAACATGTGCACTCTACCAGGTTGAGGGCTGATATCAATCATGATTTGCATCCGTGATTGATACGATGTAATAGATAATCTTTGATTATCATAATACATAAAAAGTTCCTCAATTCGGTAACTTTAGGATTTGGCTTAAAGCTCTTTCATAAAGACACCTTATCTGATCTAGGTCCGTAATGACTTACAGCAGAAGATCAGAGAGGCTATCCCCAGACAACTAATAACATAATGACCCAAAACCTCCGAGTTTTGTACAAATACCCTATCAAACGAAATAACGGTACTAAGACCATATGCCCATGAGGAGTTCATCCACACAATAATTCATTTGATATGTATGTATCAGGCACGCAGTAATAGGTCTACGAAGCCTATCAGCACATCACACAGACTCAGACACACGCCCTATATTGCATTACATTTCTTTAGAATGTGTCAGATCCCCACTGATGTACTATCATTTCCCCTTTTTCTCCAAGAAATCATTTTGGGTTTTTCTAATTTTTATAAATTTTTGAGTTTACTGTTCCCAAGGATAAGCTGGAGCATTTCAAATATGTGACTGCCCAAGATATCGTTTGTTCACGGAAATCTGACGACATTAATCTAAGGGAAGAAGATATAGCAGTCAGCAATGTTTGTTTCTATTTTTTTTATGAGTTTTGAAAATTTTTAATGTTTTTGGATTTTTGCATTTTTCTGAAAAACAATAAAACTAAACAAAAAAAATCGATAAACTGAGGTGGTGATCAATCTTGTTTTTCTTTAATACCGTTAGCTTTCAAAAGATATTCAAATCTTGATTTATCAAAAGCTTTGGTAAAAAGGTCTGCACGTTGATAATCAGTGTGGATTTTGACCATATCGATCAACTCTTTAGCATAACAATCACGGATAAAATGGTATTTGATCCGGATATGTTAAGCCTTTAAGTGATTTACTAAGTCTTTTGTTAATGCAATTGCGGCTTCATTATCACAGTAAATAGGGGTTTTAAGAAATTGCAAACCGTAGTCCACCATCTGTTGTTGTATCCAAAGAACCTGTGAGCAGCAGCTCGATGCTGAAACGTATTTTGCTTCACACGTGGATAATGCAACTGCGGTCTGTTTCTTGCACTGCCAGGTCACGAGCCTGCTCCCCATAAACTGACATCCAGCCGTTGTGGATTTGCTGTCCTTGTCACAGCCACCCCAATCTGCATCACTAAAAGCGATTAGGTCAAAATTATCATCATTAGGGTACCATAGTCCTCTCGACGGACAACCCTTCAGATATCTAAGGATACGCTTGACAGCTGCAAGATGACTCTGTTTCGTCTTCGACTGATAACGTGCACAGAGACATGTGGCAAACATTATATCTGGTCTGGAGGCGGTGAGATACATCAGAGATCCGACGATTGCTCTGTATGTAAATGGATCAGTTAGCTCCCCCTTAGCGTCAACTCCAATCCCGTGATTAGGTTGTATTGGGGTATCCATCGGCTTCGAATCATCCATCTGGAATCGGCTCAAGACTTCATAAACATATTTCGTCTGGTGAATAAAGATCCCCATTGGTCTTTGTTCCACCTGCAAGCCTAGGAAAAACTGCATCTCTTCCATTGCGCTCATCTCGAACTTTTCCTGCATAACATGTTCAAATTCTCTGCAAAGAAGTTCGTTAGTAGAACCAAATATAATGTCGTCAACATAAATCTGGACTAGAAGCAAGTCATCGCCTATTCGTTTAGTGAACAGTGTGCAATCTACCAAACCTCGCTTGAATCCTTTTGAAAGAAGATACGTGCTCAGCTCCTCATACCATTGCCTTGGAGCCTGGTGCAACCCGTAGAGAGCTTTGTTCAAAACGTAGACCTTATCCAGGTGAATAGAATCTTCAAAGCCTGGTGGTTGATCTACGTAAACTTCCTCCTTGACCACACCATAGAGAAACGCGCTCTTGACTTTGGTTGACTTGTATCGGGTTCATTTGAGGGATGTATGTTTGTTGTTGAGGTTGGTTAGCAGAATAACATGCTGCTTGTTGTATGGGTGAAAATGGTGGAATATAAGTTGTAGTAGGATATGATGGTGGGGTATATGATGATGTTTGAGCAAGATAATTGATTGGTGTTTTGGTTGGTTTGACATGGTTAGAGACGCACGCGATGTGTGGAGCAACAGTTGAACTCGAACTTGAATTAGAAAGAGAAGAAGAAATACTACCATGATACAAATCTGGATTCTGAGGAACTTGTGCTCTTTTCGCCTTCCTCTTTTCTTCCATCTCCTTGTTTTCCAGTTTCTGAATAAACTCATTAATTGTCTAATATTGGTACGCATCCTTTTCTTTCAAAACCTCTATATGCTGATTCCAATATGGTGGCAATGCATTGGCAAACTTGTCCACCAATTCTGACATAGGTATGCTTATCTCGTAGCTTGAAAGCTCAGTGAGTAAATGACAATACCTTGGAACCAACTCTTTCAGCGTCTCGTTCCCCATGTAGCTGAAATTCTCAAACTCTTTTCGAAGTTCCTCCATCCTCAACTTCCTCGTCTTCTCGTTTCCATCATGCCTATTCTTTAACATGTCCCACAGCTGTTTAGATGTTGTGCAAGAACCAAACTGATGTAGCAAATCAGTATTGATAGCTTGGGACAATTGAGAAAACGCCTTCTTCTCAATAGCAAATTTCTTCTTTTCATCATCTGCAAGATTCTCCAACGGAATAGGCTCTCCCGTGTTCTCCAAGATCGGAGAAACATAGCCCTTCGCAATCATCTGCCACGCTTCTGTTCCCTCTAAACCCATTCCCTCCAGATGGATCTTGAATTTGGTCTTCCACGTGTTGTAATCGACCATCTCCATAAGCTTAGGTGGACGGCTTCCACTTCCCGAAGACAAGTCTTGGATAAGAGTTGAAATGGCATTTGTCGTCTGAGAATGCACCGCTGCTGCTGCCACTCCCCAATAATCAGCCATTGGTTGTGGTTGTGGTTGTGCAACATGTTGGGGAATAGTACTAGTCATCGCCATGTAATTGATAGGTTGTGATGGTTGACTAGACTTTTGAGCAGCTACCGACCAAGGATCCATGGTTGTCTGCTGTTGTGGTGTCGTGTTAGGTCGTGGTGTAGTAGGAAAGTTCCACATATTGATCTGAAAATGATTAAACACGAAAAAGATTAGAAAAGTTTTATAACAGATTCTACGTTCGAATGTATCGAGTGGTCGAATGTGCAAACTTGTTCACGTTCGACCGTTTACAAAGATACGAATGTAGAAAATTACAGACTCAAATCACTTTCGACCGTTTACTCCCACGTTCGACCAGTTAAAACTCACTTTCGACCGTTCGATTGGTCGAATGAAACAATTATAGTCGAATGAACAACTAAACACTGACAAACTGTAGATTCGACCAACTGAAACACCACGTTCGACCAAAAACACCATGGTTCGACCAAATAAACTCACACGTTCGACCAGTCTCCCTAGGTTCGACCCTGTATATTCAAAAACAGTTATTCTTTGAAAATCAGTTAATTTTGATCAAATTTTTCAAAAGTTGATGAAATTTGATGATTCTAATCAGGTTTTGTCTCGGATTTGATTTGGAACAAGTTTAACAAAGAGAATTATGCATTTTATCCATGAAAACAAGCTCTAATCAATCAATTTATCACCAAAATCAGTTTATCAATGAAAGCAGAACGTTTTTTTTTTTTTTTTTATCAAAATAGGGTCCAAATCAGCTGTACTATTATCAAATTGTAGTTGTTTGATCCATATGTCTCTGATACCACTTTGTAGAAGGATCGAATTGACAAAAACAATTGTGTTGATCAAACAAGTCTACTAATTCAAGTGCGGAATCCTTGAATCAGTTACAAAATGATAATAATATCAACAAAACGCAGAAATCATCATTAAAACATTCATTTCATTCATAAACAAACTCAATTACACGTTAAAAAGATGTTTATAATCAATAACAGACGTGAACAAAGTTGACTCAAAACCCTAGGGAGAACACTGACTGGAGGGAAAACAAAATGTCAAAAAGTTGCATCTCAAAATGAACTTGACCTTATATAGGCCTACACATTCGCCCATATAGTATGGTCGAATGTGCAGGTTCGACCAAACATACTGGTCGAACCAAGCAATACATTAAAATCTATATCTACCTTCGACCTCCAGTTCTCCTTCGCACCTTCAAGTCTCCTTCGACCGTTTATAAATCTTCCTTCGACCCTTTGGATACTCCTTCGACCAAACGACTAAACACAAAAAAACATATGTTAAATGTAATCCAAAGCATTAGTCGCACAAAATGCATCTACAACTTTCTTGGTTATTAAGTCCTGAACAAAACATTTATATTCATCAAATATTACATGCACCTTATTATCTTTAGCCAATTTATGAATAGAAATCAAGTTAATGTTATAATCAGGAACAACAAAGACATCTAACAACATGACCTTATCTCCTAATTTTACATTTCCAATTTTAGTTACCAATGCATCAGTTCCATTAGGGTGTTTAACTCTAATGTTTAACTCAGACACATCAATGTATTCAGTTAAATCACATTCATCTTTAATCATGTGCTGATTAGCCCCTGAATCAAATATCCAACCCTTAATTCTTATTTTCCCATCCTTACTAGAAAAACAGAACATAGGTTTACAATAAACACTAGCACAAAAAGGACTTATTACACTACCTGACACATTGTAGCTTTGAGGACCATCTTTAGTTTTATCATTCAACAAACTTAATAACCTGTTAACCTGATCACTTGTTAAAGCACTTAGACCATTTTCAGAATTATCAACAACAGAAGTATTAACCTTCTTCCCCTGTTTACCCCTAGACCTCATCCATGATGGATACCCAATGATTTCAAAACAAGTCTCAACAGTGTGACCAACTTTATTACATTGAGAACACTTGAGGTTTAGTTTAGAGACTTTATTTGCTTTATTGAATTCTAAATTCTGACTAGTTTTAGAAAACAATGCCATACTTTGAGATTTTCTATTAACATTACTAGCATTTCTATGGGATTCCTCCCTAGAAATGACACTGAATGCTTCCTTAACAGTAGGTAAAGTATCTTTTATTAGAAAACTAGTTCTAATACTTTGGTAAATATTGTCAAGTCCCATTAGAAACTGCATTAGCTTAATCATACTACTAAAGTTATTAAACTCAATAGCAGCTTCACAAGTACAAGCAGGAAGTTGTAAAATTTGATCAAGTTGCTTCCACATAATATTCAATTTATGGTAATATTCAGAAACAGGACACCCATTTTGTGTGAATGAGTTAATTTTTTGATATAAATCAAACACTATTGATCCATCAACCTTATCATAGGTTTCTTTTAATTCAGTCGATACACTACTAGCTAGTTTAGAGAAAACATGTCCCATATATAAGTCTTCACTAATAGAGTTTAGTATCCAGGATAAAACAATTGAATTACATTTGTCCCATTGTCTTCCCAAGACCTCATTTTCTACTGACTTAACACACGACTTGTCAATGAATCCCCATTTGTTTTTTACTTGTAAAGCAAGTTGCATAGCATTAGCCCATACATTGTAATTTTCAGACCCTTTTAGTTTTATTGAAACAATTGTCAGATTACTTGAATCTGAAGGGTGTAGATATAATGGATCACTAGCATCCAACTTGCTAACCAAGGTCTCACTAGGACCAGGGTCAGAGTTACCCCCTCCCCCCATCATAATTGGTTGTTCATCAACCATGTTATTACACAAAATTTAGACAGAACACACCACATAGCCTAATCATGTAAACACAAGAAACAAACACCAACACCACAAGTCACACAGCAGAAACAGACAGTCAATCAAGAAAACAACCAACAAAAATCAAACAAAAAAGGCGAAGCCACAACAGTGATCAAGATCGTTGGTTCATCACTCAAAGGTGCCAACGCATGTCTTATTGTGGGAGCCTCCTAGACCTAGACAGACAAATCAATCAATCAAATAATGAGCCAACACTGGTCCCCCTAATCCGGTCAATGCTCCTAGACACAACAAGACTTATAAAGGAAAAAGACAAGAGTCAGAACGTTCTCACCAAGTGCAAGCTCCTTAATAGATCTAGATCTGTAACCTTCACTTAGGGTTACGAGATCAAGATAAAGAAAAAAATAGCTCCAGCACTCCTGAGCTACCTTATTCCCAGAAACCCTAATCTAGGGTTTCAGTTTTTTCCAGAGAACACGATCAAGTACAATACTACCCCGGATGATAACCACAAGATCCAAATCAGAGAACCAGATACGCAGCGATGATAACCCAAACGCTAATTTCCAGATCTATGGCCAAGAGCAACCTTATAGCTCTGATACCATGTCAAGAAACATGGATCTTTACTAATAAACTCTTTATTCCAACCCAATAATATTGTACCCAACGAGTTTTACAATTACAAAACAAATCTCACTACAATCACACTCACACTCTTCAGGTTATCAACACGATAACCTGTAATCTAACCTAACAGATTTACAGACACACTTGGATTATTTGAGATAAACAATCCAAGAAACAATATCAAAACCCTAGGTTATATGAGGAAGAAGGAGACTTAATACTGGAAACAAACATATACGAAGCTAACCCAAGAACTGATCTCGAGAAGCTCTTTTTATAGACAGGATGGAGGCTCGGGTAGAAACACACCCGAGCCAAGGACAACCCTATGATCACCTTTAAAGAAACACACTTTAGAGAGACCCTGTCCCTTAATGTTGGTATGGAAGTAGGAATGAGGATTGCCAACGTGGCAATCCTTATTTAAACACCTTATCATAATAGATGGGCCAGACTTGATGACCAGACTGGATCCTAAGCTGAGCTGGGCTACGAACTGGGCCATTGAACTACGAACTGGACTCCCTGGACTCCTTCAACAATCAATCAACACCAGCAGTCCATTAAGCACTCCATCATCACCATAGAAGATAAAATTGACTAAATGTTATTATTATTATGTTACCTTAACATTTTAACATACCCCTAACACAATTTTTTTGTTACTCCTTAAAATATTTTTTATAAAATGTTACCCCTTGTTTTATTTTCTAGATCCTCCACTGTGAACAAACTAATTTCTATTATTCTTTTATCACTTCAAATCTATTTCTTGTTTTATATTCTTAACAAACAATTATGATTTTAATAATATGGTATAAGTAAAGGGGATGGGGCGCCACCAGAATTGGTCACGGGTACCCCACTACCAGCACGGTAACACCACCGTCACCCATGCTGGTTCTAGTTAACGAGCTGGTACCCGTGAATTTCTTTATTTTGATTTTTTCTTAATTTTTTTCTTTACTTCAATAACCAATATCACCTTTAATGTTTTTTTTTTAATTTTTTTGAACATCCTTTGGTGGAGATGAAGATGAAGAAACTTAAAACTTACCTGGAGAAAAAAAATGGAGAAGATGAAGGAGAAAGTGGTGACGGCTATGAAGCTCTTCTCTATTTTAACCTAAAGATCTTTTTCTAACTTACACATCTCATCCTTATTGTTTTTGTTTATGTTAAATTAAACCTAAAACTTATTTATTAAGTTACATATTTCTACCTAATGTTTTTGTTTTATTTAAATTTTAATCTAAAACTTTTTTTTCTTATTTCATTAAGACACGCGCTTCTTAATTTGTACATATAGCCTTTTATTGATAAGTAGAGGTTATTTATACATTACATAATAAGCATCTTTTATTAATCAAAATTTTTAATTAATTTTATATAAAAAATAGAAAAAAAAACATTTCAGTGAAGTGAATCAGTGAGGTGCTGCCTCTAAAAAAGTGTGTCAGTGAAGGAAATCAGTGAAGTAATGTAGCAGTGCAGGATTAGTAGAAATCACTGAAGCAAGTTGACCAGTCATACCAAACTACGACTCATGATTAAAAGTTATAAATAGAGATAAATTGAAAAATAATTACCGTTAGACGATTTTCAAGAATTATCAGAATACAAAGAGAACGAATAGCAAAATCAAAGAAGAGCAAAGCGACACGTTTACTAATAGGACTGATTAAGTAGTAAATTCACAAGTTAAAGAATGCATATTTGGACGGTTGGACCAATTAGTAGATTTACTTCAGTTGAAAACACTTGTACTGTATTTAGACCAATTTAGACAACCTATAAGTTGTAACTAACTAAATAGAAGATATCCATCCATAGTGGTGGAGTGGTGAAGTGGCTTTTGTTTCACCCATGTGATCAAAGGTTTAATCCCCACTTCCATCATTATTGGTTTGGTATCCGGGTGAAGATCGAATATGGGTGGTGCCGGTTCGAATCTGACGGGCGGCGAGGTTTTACCGAGTTCTATAACACTGTCGTGCCTTCGGACGGGTGGGGCTCGGGTTTCCACGCATCGGGAGAAGGCAGGGGCCGCTGGGGGTCGAGTAGTAGATTCTTGGGCACGACGCCCTGCAAGGGTGGTTGTCACACATTTGTTCGCCGATCAAAAAAAACTAAATAGAAGATAGGAGTGGTGGTCAAAGAGATGACGTTTATAAACTTTGGAAGCCGTAATTTTGTGATAATCAACAGTTGAATTAGGAGATTTAAATTAACAAAAATAAACATCAAATATGTCAATGAACTTGGCTTTGTTACATATCAGGAAAAGAGAGATATCACAAACTTCACAAGGGTTGTGGGTCAAAAATTTACATCAATAAAGGAAAAATGTTGCTTGCCAATATCTTTTATATGAAATGAAAGGTAAAGAGTTGGATCATTTGAGAACTACCATTTAGGAAGAGAATCAAGGAACTAACTGTGAACACAAAAACCCCTTCATCAAAAAAATAAAAAAAATAATAAAAAAATTATATAACCTAAAAAAATTAAAAAAGTAAAAACACCAAAATGTTTTATAGTGTTAATCTTTCTGAAAAAAATAAAACAAAATTAAAAAAATGGCTTATATTACGTCATATTTACGTCATGTCTGATGCACATGTGCATTTTACTGTTATATATATACAGACATATACTGTATGCACATGTGCATTTCACTATTAGAGCACGCTTTTGAATAAATTGCCAATTACCATAATGAAATGATCATTAAATGGACGTGATATGATATATAAGGTGGACAAATTTTTATTCAATGATCATTAAACGGACGCGAAGTGCATTTCACTATTATAGTTAGGTTTTTTTTATGGGTTTGGCTTTAGGGTTTAGTTTTTAGGTATCGTATGAGAGGGTGTTAGGTTTTTGGGGGGATAGGATGGGAGATTTAGGTTTTTGGGGTTGGTGGAGAATAAACTTAAAAAAAAACCTCTATAAAATAAGACAATTGTACTACATGCATATGTGCATTTCACTATTATAGTTAAGTTTTTTAATGGCTTTAGTTTTTAGGTATAGTGGGAGGGGGTTAGCTTTTTTTGGGAATGGGATGGAGCGTTTTGGTTTTTGGGGGAATCGGAGTTAGCTGCAAATGTGCATTTTACAATTGGGGGTGGGGGTGGGGCGGTGTCAGGGATGGGGGAGTTTAGGTTTTTAGGGGGTGGGGTGGGTGGGTTAAGGTTTTTAAGGGGTGGAGGTGGGGTGTTTAGGGTTTTTTTTTTTTGTGTTCACATTGATTCCTTGGTTCTCTCCTTAAAGGGTGGTTCTCGTATGAACCCTACCCTATATATCTTTTATATGAAATGAAATGTAATGGGTTAAAAGTTTACATCAATAAATAAACACGTTTGTTTTGAAACTGGTACACTCCAAAACCTATATGTGTACTTTTACATCATAACCGTATACATTATGAAATCATTTCAAAATGGAGAGGATACAGCCAAGTATAGCAGCATATATGTTACAAAATTTATGCTGGTATAATGATTTGAGGAACACGTGATCCATTTTTTTTTGAACGGCCAACGAATAAATTCCGAGCACTCTCGGGCACCCTTTTGGCGAATCAGGTACTCGAGAGTACCCGGGCCACCAATTGCCTCCAATTCCCGGGAAAACCCGACCACTCACCCGCCCGAAGGCACGACAGTGAAATAATCGGTAAAACCGGTCAGGATCAGGACTCGAACCCAAGCCAATGGCCGGGTCATCCCTCATTTCCCATCCACCAATGTCCTCCAAATGTAGCTAGTGAGATTTGAACCCAAACCTCCCATAGGAGACTTTAGGCCCTCAACCAACTAGGCTACAAATGTTAGACAACACGTGATCCACTTAAAGCATATATATTGAGATGTCAATAATACCAGCTTTGAATTTAATAGGGTACAACTTGATGAAGGGCCGGCCTTTAAGCATTAGGAACCTAAGCTCTTGTTTAGGGCCACCAATTTCTTAGGGCCTCCAACTTGATGATAAAGTGCAACGTATTCCTTTTTCATTTACGATATTTTATGTTTTTCAAATAAATGAACCTTCAAGATGACAGTGGTATTTGATGAAACTATGTGGTGGAGGTGACTAAATTACTATAGCACCACTCCTATCAGTTAACTTATTTTGTCATTTTTATACTTTGGTCGGAAGGAAATGCATTTTTAGGGAAGAAATGTGAGTTAGATTTTCTCAAAAAAATTATTCATTTTATAAAACTTCAGTTGTATCCTTATTTGTTATTGTTATTTTTTTTAGTATATCACACTTAAATTATATATTATTGAATTATTGATTATGCCACATTGAATTTTGACGGTTAATTTAGAATTATCTTTTCTTAATAATCAAATTATTATTAAAAAAAATAGTTGAGATCAAGTCGATATTATATATTAATTAATATTAAAGATAAACTAACATAAACTAATCCATGTTTACGTCGTTTGTAATTTACCAAAATAAGAAGTTAATGGTTCAATTACTTTAATCAGTTGGGCCGACACCAGAATGAATCGAGGAACTAAGTATATTGATTTTTTAAGACCCTAATCAAAACAATATATTTTTTTGAAAAGGGCCCCAAATTCAAATTTCGCTTTGGGCCGGCACTGTACCAGCACGATCGAACCATCAAACTTGATTATATGATTCAGTAACACGTATGTTTGGGTGTAGCTAGCGAATCGAGAGCTCCATTCCACCATCAGAAACACGTCATGCACGATCGAACCATCAAAATTTTTATGTGAAACCTATCCTGAACTTGAGTAATTAACGTGGGATATATTAGTAAATCTGACTTATAATTGAACTCATGTTAATTCTCGACTATGATTAATTACAATTTGTTGATCAGTTTTGACTGTATGTAATGGAAAACATAATAATAATAGTAATACCTGATAGATCCATGAGACCCTGCTACGGATGTCGCAAGAGACTTGAGGTTGACATGCTTGTCAGTGGATTCGGGTTCCCTTTAGGGTATGCAGTTCTGATGGTTTATGTGTTCTTAAGTTATGAACACATTGAGAGAGAGAGAGAGAGAGAGAGAGAGAGAGAGAGAGAGAGAGAGAGAGAGATGGGGGACTGCTAATGGTGTTATGTTGTTATAATTGTGTGTCAACCCTAATCTCATAATAACCTCTCTATTTATACATACCTAGGGGACACCCTAATAAGACCCATCTAATGATAGTCCGCCCATCAAAGACATATCTGTTATTGGGCTTAGGATGATATTAATAATTGATCATCATAATATAAATGATTATAATGGCTATCGATAAATATACAAACGTTACGTATATTTATTCCAACATACTCCCACTTAGCCGAGTAATCATTTATTATGAGTATTACGTAAGTCTGCAGAGATTAATACTCATTTTTGTTCTAAACCCAAAATGTAGCAGAGAAATACAACTGTTAAGTCTTTATTCGACTTAGGACCCCCATTAATCATACTACACCCAAATTTAAAGCTTAACATTAGAATCAATTAACGTTATGCCCTTAGTAGATTTGTTATATTATTGTCTTTATGTCATTATGCTAGCTTAGCATACTAATAGACAAACAAATCATAATGAGGAAAATTAATCATTAATCATTAGTCATTAGTCATAAGTCATTCATAGTACGATATGTAGTTGTACATGGTCATTAGTAAAACCCTTTTCTCTTAGTAGGCCTTTAGTGAGACTTTATGGGTAATAGACCTTTAGTTATTGGATAAATAAGCATATCATGAATGCATTCGATACAAAATTCTGATTTCCTCTATTTGTTCTTAACATAAGCGAACAACAATTTCGTATCGAACTCTAATGCAGCTCCTCTCAAACTGTTATTGTTTGAGAAATTAGGGCAACTGACTTTATCACAATAAGTCTTCAACTTAGTATTTATATGGAGTTAATAAGTTATGAGTCAACTGATAAATTTAGCAACAACATTTAATGACCATTCTGTTGTGATCAGCAACACATTATGTCATGATAACTTAGGTTGTTGTTAACAGTTCCTTATGACTCCTCCATAAGATAGTTATGTATGCTAACGTTATGATATACCCCGAAATTGACATCACTTTAGGTTCTCACTTCTTCTATAGATTATAGTCTCTTGTTTCCTAAAGATATTGTAATGTTCCATTAGATGCTTTTCATCAATCTAGACAAGTCTAGTATCAAGCAATACGAACAATATCATAAACAAGCATAGACTTAAATTTACATAAGTCTTCTAATTAATGAAACATAAGGTGATAATCTCAAATTATCCTATTATCCTCTAAAAGAGAGCAATGTTGTATGTTACATACTTAAGGACTCGCTTAGAGTAAAACTTATGGGATGAAACTAATATCCCGTTGGGTCTATCTCGGTATCTTTTAATTCCTATCACGTAAGAGGAATCCCCGATGTTCATCATGTCAAAATTATGCATGAACAATGCTTTGACTTAGGTAACATATACTTGTCAAGAGAAACTTCATCTATGTAAGGACAAGTTTTCATTAGTTGCTCCCACTCATCTTGAGGTAGGTTCTTTAATCCACTTAGTTCTTGATGAAGAGTAATTTCATTATGATTCAAACACATTTTATGCTTGCATCAACCCATACATGGATCTTATTGACTTACAAACTAAGTGTTCTTAACCTTCAGTTTAGAACTTTCAGGTTGCTTAATGGACATGTATGTCATTGTTATGGAAAGTTGTCTTAATGTCCATTTAATGTGGCTCTTAGTCATTATGAGCTACTAGGACGGTAATGATCCTCAAAGAAATCTTTTGTAATACAGATAAGAAGATTCTTTGATAATCTAATCCCTCCTTGAGTATAATCTTTTACAATCAATCTTATCCCATTCAGATCTAGTTTAATTATGAACACCTTTAGGTTATTCAACCAAATCCTAAACATTATTCTAATTTATGGAATTAAATTTTGTTAATAATAGCTTTATTCCATTTAGAAGATTGATTAACACTAATGATTTAATTAGAAGAGGTAGGATCGGTAAAATTTCCAAACATCCATTTTTTGTGTTACTCAGGAAGGTTACATAATCATCAAATTTAATGGGCTTTAGACCCAGATGACCTCCTAAGTTGAACATTGGGTTTATTATGATAAAAACTTAACTTTAGTTAGGTGTTTTTATTTTCAGGTATATAAAGAGCAATGTTAATTTCTAAGTGTGTAAGAGTTGGTGCAGTAAGGTGTAAAAGAGGAATAATCGAAGTTAAATTCGGAGTTAAACTTAATGAGTCTCGAATTTTAATGAGTCTCTCCCCCGCATCTTGTACTTCCGCAAAGTCATAATAAGGACTTTTACTTCTCCCACTTACCTTAGAGATCTTAATGAATTCAGCATGCTTAAGATCTAACATTTGGAAGATGCATAGATTTTAATAGAGAAAACAACCTAATGATGTTTATTGTCGTTTCTCTTGATGAGGATTACTTTAGTAAGAAATCTAACTTCGCCCATATTTAGGCATCCACAAAACTTTGTTAGGAGTACTTTAAGTGCTAAGGAGACAAGTTGTGATAGAGCGTTGTCCAGTGCAAGAGGTGTAATTTGAGGATAGATCAAATTTTCATTCCCCCCACCTCTGTAACTTTTGCAAGTCATAAGTAGAACATCTTATGCTCCCACCAATCTTTTAGGTCTCTTAGTACCTCCACATAATGAGTTTTAACGATGCATATGAACGAGAATATTTCATATATTTTATACTTGATTTCCCTTATTGTCCGGATTTCATAAGAAATTTTAAGGACATACTTAGAGGGAATCTTATTAAGTATATATGAATTGATTTCTTTAATACTTTTGGTCCGTAGGAAACGGAATAGATACAATTAGATATTTATCTAAGCTCCACTAATGTCAATTAGTTATGACTTATGATGGAAACCCATTTATTCCTTTCGCCATTTAATGTTTAGGGCGTTTAACACATGCTTTAAAGTCACTGAGAATGAGATTTGATAGCTAAGCATCCTTTAGTGATCTGGTCATGATTTCTCATGAAATTTTGGTCTTAGTGGATGAATTGCATAGGTCTCATTTTCCTTTGTTAAATTCTCATTTTCATGATAACAAAGTTGTGAAAACGTTATTGGATCATCTAGTTTTATTTCATAAGGTTTCTATTTAGATACTGACAACAAACAATATAAGAGTTTAACTTAATAGTGGCTTTGGTTTGGTCATTAAAACCTTGTAACCATCAAAAAAATTGTAGCTTTTAGTATTGATACTAAATTCTGAGTAATCTCAAGAATATCGTAAGGCATCATAAAGCTTCAACACTAAGATCAGTTATTAATGGTTAATAGACCCTTAATTTAGCCACCAACTCTCATCTTAAGTATTTGTTGAATTATAGTAAGGAAATGTATAAAACTAGACTCAGCCATCATGTGTTAATTGGAATTCATTAGCATTTGTGGAGTTAAATATCCTTAATTAGACATTACATATCTTAGCCAGCCATTCTCCTTTCTTATGGGTAATCTTTTTTGCTTATGCCTATGCTTAATGGCACAGTTTTGCTTAGTAAGACTTTCCCTTTGGAGAAACTTATAGTTGAAAGTAGTGCTTGTATCTTGTTTTCAGACCTTATAATTATCCTCTCTATGGTAATTATTCTTCCTCTTTTAGGTTTAATGGTAGTAAGGTGAATAACATAAACTTTTCTAGTTTAATGCGTTCTTTTTCCTGTACGTAATTCGTTATCAACCCACTCATTTTACTTTGATATTTCTGAGTGTTATTAGTTGATTCAAAATGCATCTAATCGTACTGATGGAAAAGTTATTATGCACTAGAAATTTATTGATTTTCATGTGTAACCCTTAGCTTTATGGGTCATGTTATTCAATATTAAGATGTATTCACAGATCCCATTTAGCCATTGAGTTAGACTTATTTATTTCATGCTTCTTAGGAATTCGTTATATTCTTTTATTCCATAGATAATACATTAGTCTTAGGAATTTCAGAATCATTAATAGCTCACCTGATAGGAATCAGTAAAAGGAGTTCTTAATTACCATAAGAGACATTTTTATTCCACTTATTATGCTCATGTGTTATTCTGTAATACTTTATCAGATAGAGCGTAGGAATGTCATGTCTTAAGAGGTAACTTAATAAGAACAAAATTTAAGCAAACTCTTCATAGTTTTGATAATTAGAGTGGATTACTTAGTTGAGATAACAATTTATAGAAGAATGTGATATTAGTTTCGAGTTATGGGTATTGATGTAAGGCAGACTTAGATTATGATCATTATATTAATGAAGGATCATTAATTGTGAGGATCAATTTTGTAATGAAGACGTGATAATATCATAACACCAACATAAGCTACTTAAATAACATGCTCTAGCTTTGGCTATACGCTGTTCATTTAAGTATTAAATTGCCGACAGTGAATGTAACCCATCACCTTTGGGCAGAAGTGAGGCATTCAAATTCCTAATGCAATACACTCAGTTCACCAACATAATCTGTTACACATCACCTTTGGGCAGAAGTGAAACCTTATGGCACTTATGTGAACGAGCTACAATGCTTAACGAGATCTTTATAACCACCTAATGTGACACATCACCTTTGGGCAAAAGTGACACCTCAAATGTTATTGCAAGTTAAGCAAGGTTTAAGTAATGTTTTGATAAAACTGATACGTTATGTTTCGTATAGGGCTATACACGAGCCGAGTCGAGCCAAGCCAGGCTAAGCTCGAGCTCGAACTTAAACGAGCCAGCTCGGCTTGGCTCGTTTTTCTGGTCGAGCTGAAAAACCGAGCTCGAGCTCAGCTCATAAATGTTCGAGCCGAGCTCGAGCTGGCTCGAGGCAGCTCGTTATTTTTTTTACAAATATTTATAAAATAACAAACAAAAAAATAAAATAAAATTACACATATACATGTATTATATGTATAATTTGTGTTTTTTTTCTATAAATTTTCATATTTTATTGATTAAATAAACTTAAAATGTTAACATTCAACATCCTATCACATATTTTTTTAATTTAAACTTTTAAAAATAAAACTAATTGTTAGGACAAAAAGGATTGGTGAAACCACTTTTGCAAACCTTAGTCTAATTCACTTTCTGTCAAAATACTCTAAGTATGGAACTGCTGAAGACAAGGAATCAAACTGCTGAAGAAGAGATTCAGAAGTACTGAAGAAGAAGTCATCAGAAGTTCTGAAGTTCAAACCAGACACTTCAACTGAAGAACTACTGAAGACAAACTACTCATCAGTAGTTTGTCATTCATCAGTACTTAAAGAAGATATTTTCCACCGCCTTTGTATATCAGTAGTTTAATACTTTAGTATTTCTTTTTGCTTTATGTACAAGTTCCAAGACTGCAACTTGTTGCAACTTGTTTCTAAACTTGCTTTTTGGCAAGGTTCATGTATTTGTAAAGTCTATAAATAGAAGGATTCATCCTTCTGTTTTAGACATTGATTTTAATACAAGAAATCCTTCAACTCTTATTATTGTTATTTCCATTTCGTGTTTACTGAGAATCTGTCAAAGTGTTTCATTCTCATTCAATACTTAGATTCTCAATAAACACTTCTCATTTATTAGTTCTTGATTCCAGGGGGAGTAATAACTCCTGTTGACAAAGTGTAGCTATAAACTTATAAACATTCCGCTGTGCTAAACACTCACCAAGAACTTGCTAAACACTTAAGTGTCAACTAGCAAGTTCAACCAAAAGAGCAGCTAATACTGATCCAACAATTGGTATCAGAGCACTGGTTTATCTGATCACATATCAATCTAACAAATTGAGAATCAGACACAGGCTCTTGTTGATATTCAATAAAGGATTATAAGCTCACTTTTATCAACATCCATCACTTTAAGAGATATTTGACAAATCAATACTCTTTAAAATGGATCCTCATAATACTGGTTCTGCCACTAAACCTGCCATGCTTGTAAGAAATGAATATAACATATGGCAAAAGAGAATGGCACATACCTTGTCACAAACCAACACAGGTTGTTGGAGATCTGTGATATATGGTCCTCATAAACCAGTAAACATAAATCTTGAAACTAAGGAAGAGATTCCAAAAGAACCAAAAGACTATACTGATGATGATTTCCTAAAACTTGAGCTTGATGCAAAAGCTTTTTCTATGTTGGCAATGGCACTCCCAAATGAAATCTATTCTGGCCTATTACATTGTGATAGTGCCAAAGAGCTTTGGGACTGCCTAAAAGAACAGTTTGGAGGAACTGAAGAGGTGATTGCCAACACCAGAGAAATCTTGGCTCAACAATATGAAACTTTTGCTCACATTAATGGGGAAACTTTAACTCAGCAATTTGAAAGATTTTCCTCATTAATATCTGAGCTAAAACTAAATGGTCAGACCTATACAACTGTATCTATGCTTCATAGATTTTTAAGGTCTTTACTTGATAAATGGGAAACATACTCAATAGTCTTAAGATCTTCACCAGATTTTAGCTCCCTCACTCTTACAAAACATCATGGGAGATTACTTACTTTTGAGAGAGAAATTGATCAAAAGAAAAAGTTACAAAATTCTGGTAAAACTGCTGATGACTATCTACCTGGTAGTACAACACTATTGGGACAAGACTCACCAACTTGTTCAAATAGTTTTGGATCTTTTGACCACATTGACATAACTGCTGGGATCTCATCTGAAAGATCATTCCCAGGTTATGACAATAATGACTTTGGTCAAACTGCTGATAACATGTGTTTTATCATGGATGACTTAAATAGTTTCAGCAGTGATGACCTTGAAGAAATGGATATTTTGCACCAACTGGCCATGTTAAGTTTAAAAACAAATAAATTTTACAAAAGGTCAGGAAGGAAGTTTCCAGGACTTAACAGTTCTACAAAAATTGGTTTTGACAAATCTAAACTTAGATGTCATAAGTGTCAAAAGTTGGGACACTTTGCTAGAGAATGTAGAAGCTCTGGCTTTAACCAATCTCAGTCTGGAAACAATTTTAACCCCAATTATAACAGGAATAATGGAACACAAGGGAGTGCACATTTTGTACAGGCACAAGCTACACAACACCAATATGTGCCACAAGTACAATATGTACAGATGCCTGCTCAACAGATGCAGAGCCAATAATCAATCCCTCCCTTTCCAGCTGCTCAACAACCTCCACAGCAACAACAACCCTCTCAACAAAGTTTATTTACCTCAGGGTATGTTGACTGGAGCAGTCTTCCTTTTGACACCACAGAGTGCAATCCTGATGCAGACAACAAAATGTTTGACATCAACTGGGGAGAGCCTGACAATGGCAGAAAGAACTTTGCCTTGATGGCATTTGAGGGATGCTCCTCAAAATCTGCCTTGTCTCAGGTATCAAAAGAATCTTTGACAAAACTATGTTCAAATTCATGCAAAGAATCTTTTGCTCTCATAAGAGAGACAAATGTGCACTTACAAGGAAAAGCTAATGATTCTGAGAGAAAACTCACTCAGATAAAATGTGATTTAGAAAGAAAACTTTCTGCAAAAACAAAAGAAGTTTCTAAATTGACTAACTCTGCTATTGAAACCCAAGCACAAATCAAAATAATGATTAATGACCTAGGAAATGTCAGACAAGAGCTTGCTGACACCAAGGTCACATGTGAAAAATGGGTGGAATCTTGTAAGGGGTACCAACTATTGCTAAACAAACAAAGTGCTTCAAATGTTAGGTTTGGCATAGGGTACAATCACACTGAAACACCAACAGATTTCTCTCCCAAAACTACTGAAGATGGGAGAAAAATTGTTTCAGGTGAAACTTCTGAAGAGGAAGAATGCACCTCTTTCCATGAAAACTTTCTAAAAACACACAAAGAAAGTTCTTCAGAAGTATTAATTAAATCTGACTTTAAGTCATCAGCAGTTTCAACTACATCAGGAGTTGAGAACCTGAAAACTACTGATGACCTAAAACCAATCAAAACTGTCAGAGATTTGTCTTTGAAAGAAAAGACAAAAGAATGTGAAATTTGTGGTCTGTTCAACCACAAAACAGAATTTTGCAGATATAGAAAGGGTATTCAGTTCAATAAGAAAAATCAACAACTGGTTGTGGGAGAACAAATCAAAAATGATTATGTAAAAACCTTTTCTCCCAAGAAACAACAACCAGCAAAAACCCTTTCTCAGAAAAACACAAAATCTCAACCAAAGTCTTTTTCTCAAAATTCTTTTTTAGTAGTTAGACCTGAATCATCAGCAGTTTCACAAACTGCTGAGATTAAAGATCTTATGAACTTGGTACAACTACTGATGACCAAAGTTGATGGTGGTCCTCAAAAGGATACCACCATTGTACTTAATGCAAAATCCATTGCCAAAAAGACATGGATTTCTAAACTTGGTCAAGAACAAACTGTAAATGTTCTCAAGAGCAAACCCAAAGCCAAACTGGCTTGGGTTCCTAAATCTAACTCAATTGATATATTGTGCAGAGAGTTTCTAGAGGCTTGAATAGCATTTGGTATGTAGACAGTGGAGGCTCAATGCACATGACCAGATGCAGATACCTGATAAACAATTTTATCAGTCAAAGAGATGGATCTGTGTCCTTTGGGAACAATGCTAAGGGATATGTGCTAGGACATGGCAATGTCTCCTCTGGCAAAATACAGTTTGACAAGGTCAATCTGGTTGAAAACCTTGAGTACAACTTGCTTAGTGTGTCACAAATGTGTGATAAATGATATTCTTCCTTTTTCACAAAGACAGCATGCAAGATCATATCACCAGAAGGCCAAAAGTTGATAGAGAAGATCATTGAAGATCATAGTTTGTTAATTGCCAAAAGATGTGACAATGTCTATGCAGTGGACATTGAAAAAGACAAAGTACTGAACAACACTGCCTGTTTCTTCTCAAGGGCATCAACTTCAGAAACTGATCTCTGGCACAGGAGACTTGGCCATGTGAACTTTAAAACCATAAATAAAGTCACAAAAATGGGCTTGGTCAGAGGTCTACCCTTAAAAGTATACCAGTGTCAAGAACACTGTGTATCCTGTTTAAAGGGTAAACATCATAAGTCCTCTTATAAGTCTATTGAAGAATAAAAAACAACTGCATGTCTTCAACTACTTCATATGGACTTATTTGGGCCTGTAAAGATCACGAGGCTTGGTAAAAAGAAGTACTGCTTAGTCATCATTGATGACTACTCAAGATTTACATGGGTATTCTTCTTATTTTCCAAGGATGAGGCTGCTGAAATCATCAAGTTCTTCATTCTACAAGTAGAGAAGCAATACTCTCTACCTGTCAAAACCATTAGAAGTGATAATGGGACAGAGTTCAGGAACAAAACTCTGAATGACTTCTGTTTGTCTAAAGGGATTATTAGACAATTCAGTGTTGCCAGAACTCCTGAACAAAATGGTGTGGTAGAAAGGAAGAACAGAACTTTAATAGAAGGAGCAAGAACAATGTTAGCTGATTCTGGCCTACCTTTATACTTCTGGGAAGAAGCAGTTAACACATCATGTTATGTTCAAAATAGAGTTCTTGTTGTCAAGAGACATTAAAAAACTGCCTATGAAGTTCTTCATGGCATGAAGCCCCTTATCTCCTTTTTCAGGGCTTTTGGGTGTCAATGTTTCATCTTGAACATCAAGGAATCTATTTCAAAGTTTGCTGCCAAAGTTGACTCAGGTTACTTTCTTGGTTATTCCTCAACTAGAAAAGCCTACAAGGTTTTTAACTCAAAGATCAGGATAGTAGAAGAAACACTGAATGTCAAGTTCAATGAGTCAAAACACACTCTCATTCCAGCACATCCTGCTGAACTCTTTGAACTTGACAACTTTCATTTTGAACCTGAAAAGACTGTCACTTCATCCAAACCTACTTATTATGGTGATCAAAGGTTTGATGATGAGGATCCAGCACCATGGACTCCTCAAACAGTCATTAAGTCAACTTCAAAACCATCAGAAGTTTCACAAACCTTTGATTCAACAAATACTGAAGGCCAAACTCAAACATCTGCTTCAGCACCTGCAACTACTGAAGACACTGAAACTGCTGAACCAGATATAATAGACCTCAGTAGTTTGTTTGAAGAACATGAGCCACCAACACCTGTCAGTGGTTTACAACAACTGATCGAACACAAAGATCATCCACTTGATCAAATCATGGGTGATATTGCATCAGGTGTTCTTACAAGAAACCAGCTTTCCAACTTTTGTCTATTCTCAGCATTTATTTCACAGTTGGAACCAAAGAAGTACCAGGAAGCTCTCAAAGACAACAATTGGGTGCAGGCAATGCAAGATGAATTGCTTCAATTCAACAAGCAACAGGTTTGGGAAATCTGTCCCTTACCACCAAACAAGCAACCAATTGGCACAATATGGGTTTTCAGGAACAAACAAGATGAAGCTGGTATTATAATAAAGAACAAGGCAAGACTGGTAGTACAAGGTTACTCTCAAGAAGAAGGCATTGACTATGATGAAACCTTTGCTCCAGTTGCAAGGCTTGAAGCCATCAGGTTATTTCTGGCCTATGCCATTTCCAACAAAATAAAAGTTTATCAAATGGATGTCAAAAGTGCATTTTTGTATGGAAAGATAAAAGAGGAAGTGTATGTTTGTCAACCACCTGGGTTTGAGGATCCTTCTCATCCTGAGTGGGTGTACAAACTAGACAAAGCTCTTTATGGGCTCAAACAGGCTCCTAGAGCCTGGTATGATGCACTTTCAACCTTTTTACTCAAAAATAACTTCACAAGAGGTGCCATTGATAAAACACTTTTCATAAAACATGTTGGAAATCATATCTTACTTGTTCAAATATATGTTGATGATATCATTTTTGGTTCAACAAACACAAAATTGTGTGATGAATTTAAGAAACTCATGCAATCAAAATTTGAGATGAGTACAATGGGGGAACTGCAGTACTTTTTGGGACTGCAGATTAAACAACAAACAAATGGAACTCTTATACATCAATCAAAATATGTTAAAGAATTATTAAACAAATTTTCTTTACAAGACTGTAAATCATGTTCCACCCCCATGACACCAACCACACAAATTGAACCAGATGATCAAGGAAAACAGGTTGATCAAACCATGTATAGATGTATGATAGGTTCCCTTCTATATCTAACTGCTTCTAGACCAGATATTATGTTTTCAACATGTGTCTGTGCTAGATATCAATCAGCTCCTAGGGAATCACACCTTATTGCAGTCAAAAGAATTTTCAGATATCTGAAAGGAACTCCCACACTTGGAATTTGGTATCCTGCTTCAAGCAATACCAAGTTATCAGCTTTTTCAGATAGTGACTATACAGGGTGCAAAATGTCAAGAAAATCAACATCTGGTGGTTGTCAATTCTTGGGAAACTGTCTAGTGTCCTGGCAATCAAAGAAGCAAACATCTGTTGCAACTTCAACTGCTGAAGCTGAATACATTGCCACTGCAAGTTGTACATCACAGATACAATGGCTCCAATATCAACTTCTTGATTATGGAATCAAAGAGACCAAGACACCATTGCTTGTAGACAGCTAATCTGCCATTAGCATCATTCAAAATCCTGTTCAGTTTTCAAAAACTAAACACATTGAGATCAGGTATCATTTCATAAGAGATTGCTATGAAAAAGGCAAGATTGAAGTGAAACATGTAGCAACAGCTAATCAAATAGCTGACATTTTCACTAAACCCCTTGACACATCAACATTTCAGAAGTTAGTATCCATTCTAGGGATGCTAAATTTGTAAGTGTTTCTATTTATTTTTCTGCACATTTTTTGTTTTTCACTTACATCTGTTTTCAAACACTTGAAAAACTTCTGAAAAGAGAGAAACTACTGATGAACAAAACATCAGTATGGGGATAATTTCTGAAAAGTGATTAACTTCTGATAAAATAACCTTCAGAAGTTATGAATAAAAGTATTTATAAACTATTTCTCATCAGCTGTTAAAACTACTGAAGAGGAAATGGGAACTACTGATGAAGATAATCCTTCATCAGCAGTTTAGTCAAAAAGGGCAAAACTGACTTTTCCCATCATCAGAAGTTTGACCTAGTCGGTTTAAAACTTCTGATAAAGAGATTTTTAACCTAGGCCGTTTAAAAACTTCTAATAAAGAAGATCCAAGCGATTAAAAACTTCTGATAAATATCTTTTTTCAACACTTATCCCTTCAAACACAAAAATTCCCTCCTTCTCTCTCAAGCAAGCTCTCAAACCCCTGAACCTGCAACACAAAATGACTGTTCGATTCATCAACACACACAAACCACATGGCTTTAGTTCTCAAACAGGGACACAATCTCAGAGCCTACTTAGAAAAACAAGAAGGCTGGTCCCAATACGATGAGATCATTGATCTCGTCATCAAATCCCAATATTTCACCGCTCTCACCATAGACCCACCAATTCATCCTGAAACTCTAAATGAGTTCTGGGCTAATGCTGAGACAGTGATGGTGGATGATGAAGTTATCTCCCTCAACTCAACAATCAGAGGAAGACAAATGGCCATTACACCGGCCATACTTGCAGTCAGACTGGGGTTGAATGATGTGAATGCCCCTGAGAAGTTTGACAACTCTGCTATCCACCTAACCATGACTGAGTGTGGTTATCAAGGTACTCTCTCACAAGCTACAATCTTTAAAAAGTATTTTGAACCAAAATATAAACTTTTGTTTCATTATATTATTATGTGCTTGAGTCCTAAAACTGGGTCTTATGACCAGATGCCCTCAACCTTTCAACCAATATTTCATTCCATTGTGAATGAAACAAATTTCAGGGCATCAAAACTTTTCTTTAATGAGTTGGTGTTACATCACAATAACACTAAGAAAAAGTTTTTGTTATATCCAAGGTTCATTATGCAGTGCATAATATCTGAACTGGGTAATGAGGTGCTTGTGGGTAAAATTGAAATTTTAAAACCCTTAACCTCACAAGCATACTCAAGGCACAACAAACAGGCTGCCTGGCCAGAAGATGACCAAGGGGAACCAGAACCAGTCCCCATGGAACCCTCATCTTCCAAACCTACACCACCAAAGGCCAAGAAACCCAAGATAACAAAACAAAAACCCACCAAACCCAAAAGAAAAGCTGTTCAGGAGGTTGAGATGCCTGAACAAACTACTGTGCAATCTGCATTTCTCAAAGATGTGACTGAAACATCCTCTCAGTCTCATCCATCTCAAACCCCACCAAGAGCACCAATAACTATCCTTTTCAAAAGAAAAAGACTTAGAAAAACTATTCCAATAGATTCTTCTTTTGAAACCGCTGAACCCACTGCCCAAACTACTGAACCAGCACCCCAAATTTCTGAACCAGACATCGAAATAGCCAAACTTCTCTCCGGGCTAAAAGAGAAAGTCCCATCAACACATGTCAGTCCCCATCAACCACATCAAACAGGGGACATAGACTCAGACAGTGACATGGATGTGGACACTCATAGCCCTAACCAAAGAGATGAGGATGAACCAGGGTCTCTAAGCCCAAACATAGAAACCTTTGGTACTTTTGAGGCTGCTACTACTCATTTACCACCCAGTGGTGGACCTGAGGACAGAAGTAAAATAGCTAAGACCTCAACTGTGGCAACTACTGATGAAGGCTTAATGCCTGAGGTAGGAAATCCTCTGTACCAAGAACAAGAGGTACATGAGACAACTGAGTTGGGCTCAGCTCATGATGTAACTGATACAGTCCTCATTGAGGATGTAATCAGGGATTCAGATGATTCCATTAATTTGGATGATGTTTCAAAACTCAAAACTACTGAATTGACGGCTATAAGTGAAGGTCCTGCACCTGGTGTCTCTAAGCTCAAGAAGCTAGTCACACCATCTCAGGTTAAAGCCCACTCAATCCATGATTCCCCTAGAGTGGCATCTCCTGTACAACAAGGAGATCAACCAAAAACACACCCCTCACTACAAATGCCTACCCAATTCCCTGGGCAACCTAGCATAGACCTGAACTAACTATGCAGCCCAGATGGTCCCTTGTATCACATGATGAACACCCTCATCAAAAATCACATCCAAACATACACAGCTGACTTGGAGCTGTCCATGAAGAACCAATTTGGAGTGATACAGACGAAGATGAATGATCTGTCCAACAAGATTGATCACAACAGCAAACAGATTGCTCATCTTTAAGGTCATTTCTCCCAAGCTTTAACTTCCAAAGGTGATAAAGCCAAAAAGGGGGAGAAAATCAAGGTACCTATGGATACACTTGAAGCCAGAAGAAAGGCAAGAGTAACTATCCTAGCTAGAGATCAACAAGATCAAGCTAGAAAAGAGAAACTGGCACAACAGTTTGGTGTCTCTATTCAAGAAATAGAAGATGCTGAAAAGGCTGATGAATCCCAAGGGCATAATGAAGAAACCTCTGATGGCCAAAGTTCTGATGAAGAATCAGAAAGTACTGAAGACAATCCTTCAGTAGTTGACAAACCTTCAGAAGTTGTCAACCCATCAGAAGTTAACACTTCCAAGACTCAAACTGCTGATCCTTCCAGAACAATTGCTCCTACTCAACCAACATCTGCTCCTATCAGGCCTACTACAACAGTTACAACAATGACTGTGCTAAACCCTTCTCTAATCTCTCAATCAGCTGAATTACTAGAGAAGAGTTTAGTTGCAGCCCAGAAGAAGGCCAGAGAAGATCTGATTTGGAAAAATCTGGAAGAAAGGGATGACTTAGACCTAAGCCATGAAGAAAAACTTCAGGCTTATGAAGCTGAACTACAAAGTCAGGCTAGCCTAGATGAGATTGCTGAACAAGACAAAAGACATCAACTGATGTCTTACATTATGAAGAACAGCAAAGTCAAAGCCCATACATTGAAGAGACTCTCTGTGGAAGAGCTGATAAGAAGAGCTCAACTTATTGCAGATAAACTTGCAACAAGTAAAGACACAAAGGCCAAGAGAGCTCAGATGATAGAAGAACTGGTAGCCAATGGTTATGGTTCAAAAGCCTCAGTGTCCAAGTGGAAAGAAGAAAGATTGGTGGACACATACAGAAAATACAAGGCTGCAAGGGCTGCTAATCCAGAGAAGTTTCAAACTGCTGAAGCTTCAACTTCAGTAGTTAGAACTTTTGGTGTTCAAAGAAGACCAGCTACCCAAAGAAAGAAGACAGAGGAAAAAGTAAAGACTGATTTCAGAATGGTACTACTAGAAGGTAGTACAGTAGTACATTCTGATTTTGACATAGAAGAGAAGCCTCTGCTCACACAATTCAGGGATCCTTCCACCTTTGCATATCAAATCCAGAGGACCATCACAGACAAACTGCATACTAAGGTAACAACTGAACATCATTTGCCAACATTTCAGATACCTAATGTGATGGAACAACAGCAAGGAGGTGAATCCCACCTGAGAGTCACTGAAGTTGAAAACACTCAACACTCAGGAGAAACCCAGGGTACCACCATGGTTCCCTACACTGCAGACTTTGACAAGTCTAAAGTACCAGTCATCAGATGGTCCTTTACTGATAACAACTCAGTACTTGTGACAAGAAGAGATCAAACAAGCAAGGAATATAGGTCGATGAAAGAACTGAAGAAACTATCAACCAAAACCCTGCTTACAATCCAACACTTGGAACCAAGAAAAGGGTCTCTTACTGATGATCAACTCAACCAGCTCAAGAATTCCATGTTCAAAGGAATATGGAAAATTGTGAAGGAAAGAAAGGAACAATAAGGAATTAGTAAGGTTTTGGCTTCATCAATCCAGGGGAGATTGTTAGGACAAAAAGGATTGGTGAAACCACTTTTGCAAACCTTAGTCTAATTCACTTTCTGTCAAAATACTCTAAGTATGGAACTGCTGAAGACAAGGGATCAAACTGCTGAAGAAGACATTCAGAAGTACTGAAGAAGAAGTCATCAGAAGTTCTGAAGTTCAAACCAGACACTTCAACTGAAGAACTACTGAAGACAAACTACTCATCAGTAGTTTGTCATTCATCAGTACTTAAAGAAGATCTTTTCCACCGCCTTTGTATATCAGTAGTTTAATACTTTAGTATTTCTTTTTGCTTTATGTACAAGTTCCAAGACTGCAACTTGTTTCAACTTGTTTCTAAACTTGCTTTTTGGCAAGGTTCATGTTTTTGTAAAGTCTATAAATAGAAGGATTCATCCTTCTGTTTTAGACATTGATTTTAATACAAGAAATCCTTCAACTCTTATTATTGTTATTTCCATTTCGTGTTTACTGAGAATCTGTCAAAGTGTTTCATTCTCATTCAATACTTAGATTCTCAATAAACACCTCTCATTTATTAGTTCTTGATTCAAGGGGGAGTAATAACTCCTATTGATAAGTGTAGCTATAAAACTTATAAACATTCCGCTGTGCTATCACTCACCAATGAACTTGCTAAACACTTAAGTGTCAACTAGCAAGTTCAACTAAAAGAGCAGCTTAATACTGATCCAACACTAATACATATAAATAAAATAATTCGAGCCAGCTCGCGAGCTCACGAGCCGAGACAGGCTTAGCTCGAGCTCGAGCTCGTTTACAATCGAGCCGAGCCGAGCTGGCTCATTTTTTTCGAGCTTTTTTCGAGCCAAGCTATTTTCGAGCGAGTTTCGAGCGAGCTTCGAGTTTCGAGCTTTTTGTACACCCTAGTTTCGTCAAAACCTTTAAAAAATTAATTGAGATATCCCACGAGAAAATAATGTGTTTCGAAAAATAATATTTTTCGAATATCATGAGGTTCTCAAAACTTTAGAAGGTTCTAAAAAATAATGGTTCTTGAAATATTTAAGTGTTCTCGGAATAATTATTCGTAAGATACCCGAGATCAAGTTAGATTCGTGAACCTAATTTGAACCTAAACTGAGAACTAATTTATTCGGTAAAACCTTATGACCCAGAAACGACCTTTTAAGTTCGGAAACTGTGATGGTCGGAAACATCATTATGGGTCGGAAACCCTCTCATGGGTTCAGAAACACACTAATGCTCGGAAACAACCCTCTAGTCAGAAACGGTTATAAGGGTCGGACACTTAGATTCGGAAACAGTTTTATGAGGTCAGACACAGTTATAACTTATAAGGGTCGGACACTCTAATGTTTCTTTGTGAACAAGTTTCTTGACGAGCTATTTTTGGAACCGATTATATCTCTAATTTTATTAAGATTCTTTTAATCCGGAAACAAGTTATGGGTTAGAAAACCCTTATTTGTTTATTATTCCGGAAATCTTATCATTAAATTTTAAAATTTGATTAGTAAAATTATGGATTATAATTAAAGTTGTTTCTTTATTTTAAGGGATACTCATAAGGTTGTTACATCCCTTGATTTTAGGAAACAACAAATCAATCCTAAAACTAACCAAAACATAAGGAATTTTCAGTTTCTCTAATGAAGTTCTAAAGAACATCAACCGAAAAAATTAGCTTAAACATCAAAAAAACAAAATATATTATCTGGAATCGAAATCTGATAACATTAAAACTTATTACAGATTTTGAAAAAATAATCATAAACCATGAACTCGGTTAAAATATAAAAAATTATTAACCGAGAATTTTTAATTATTAACCGAAAATTATAGGAGCCCGTAAACACCATTATCAGGTTTTAACATAATTGTTTTCCGATTTTAATTCCAGATCTTAATGGAAAACAATCAAAACTGATTGAGCAACATTGCTCTGATACCCCATGTTGATCAGTTTTGACTGTATGTAATGGAAAACATAATAATAATAGTAATACCTGATAGATCCATGAGACCTGCTACTGATGTCGCAAGAGACTTAAGGTTGACATGCTTGTCAGTGGATTCAGGTTCCCTTTAGGGTATGCAATTCTGATGGTTTATGTGTTCTTAAGTTATGAACACATTGAGAGAGAGAGATAGGGGACTGCTAATGGTGTTATGTTGTTATGATTGTGTGTCAACCCTAATCTCATAATAACCTCCCTATTTATACATACCCAGGGGACACCCTAATAAGGCCCATCTAATGATAGTCCGCCCATCAAAGACATATCTGTTATTGGGCTTAGAATAATATTAATAATTGATCATCATAATATAAATAATTATAATGGCTATCAATAAATATACAAACGTTACATATATTTATTCCAACACAATTATCTAAACTTTGATATATAGAGGTCTAAGTTATATGTGTTTTTGTTATTGTTATTCGAATAGACTGAACTTTAAATACAGAGCTTGAGATCTGAAAATTTCACTATTTATGTTTAAATAATATAAACTTATATTGCCAACTTTTGAATTATTTGAAAGTAAGTTACTGATATTCTTAATTATACTAAGGGGGTGTTTGGTATTGATTATTCAAAACAGATTATGCGTTTTGGAAAAGCAGGGGTGGAGCTGCTTATAGATTATTGCGATTTGGTTGCCTAAAAAACTGATTATATGTGTTTTCAAAACGCAATCCAAACACTAAAAACTGATTATTTGCGTTTTCAAAACGCAATAATCTAAAAATCAGATTCAAAACACAATCCCAAACACCCTCTAGATACATTCTTGCCTAAATTTGAACCTAGGAACCCTTCTCTAAGATATGCCTCTACCAAACGGTTTAATATGTATATTTAGGTATGCAAAGTTATTGGGTTCTAAACATCTTTTTTTTAACGGTAACTTTCATTAACACAAAAGGTGAGATCTTAAACTAAGGACTACCAAGGCAAAGCCATTACAAACTATACAAGAGATACATAGCCCAAGCCTTCCATTGAAGGAACCTAAACTTTGATCGATTTTTTAACAAAACAAAAAAAATGACATTGACTTAATATTAGCAAAACATCGCAAACCTTAGGCGTCCCTCCATCGAAAACCTTAGCATTCCAAGATCGCCAAATGGCCCAACATGTAGTCATCACAATACCTTTGATGATCCTTTTCCCCACTTCAACCCACCATACTTCTCGTGCAAGCGTAAAACATCAATAAAATCAAAAACAATAATCGGCCCTATCTTACACCAGCTCCCGATAATAGACCACACACCAAAAGTTAATCCGCAACCAGTAAATATTATATGCAGCAAGCTCTCATCAACCGAATTATAAAGCAGACAGGAATAATCTTATATATTAACGCACCATTTGTTAAGAGCACACCTGGTAGGATGCCGATACATCTCCGCCCTCCACATCAACAAGACCTTTAAAGGAACCCATGACTCCCATGTCATAAGATGTGGCCGGTGATCATTTCTTTCCTTTCTAATAAGTTTTTAAACTTGCACAACCGAGAAGCCTTCTTTGTCTTCGTTGACCCACTTCCAGCTATCGTTACAACCTGAGTAGGAAAAGTTAGCGAACACTTCTAAAAGTTCCTGCATTTCATAAATCTCTTCCACCGTTTGAGGCCCTCTTTTCCAATTTTGGGATTTAGTAAGACCTTCGCCACTTTGCTTGAACCGATCTTTCACTTTACAATTCTTTTGCTTTTCCAGCCAAAATAAACAGGGCCATCTCTCCTTAAGCCTGCTAGAACCGAAACAAATGTCAGCCCAAAACCTAATGTTATCTCTATCTCCTATCTTGCTGTTGGTGTTGGATATTTTGGGGATATCTTTATTAGTGATATTGAAGACACATCCTCGGGATGACTAACATTTGTTTATACCCGTTGGAGGACGTGTGGAAGAGAGAAGAATATGTAACGGTTATGAAGACTAAGTATAAGCTGTCCCGAATTTGTAGGGATGTTAGTTACTTTCTATTTCTGTATAAACCAGGACCTTGGATGATCGTTTAGGCTCACTCACTGCTTTCTTATTTTAGCTAACACTCTTTTGCAAAACTCACTACACACTTGCTATTTGCAACACATTTAGTGGATTGTTCGATTGTTTGCAAAGTTTTACCACAAAAAATCTTTTAATAAAACAAGGCAGGGGCGTTTGACTCCTCCCGAGGTTTTATGCCGGCGATATAGATTGATCAAGGGCTTTCTTCGTACATCTCATGTTCCTTATTGCATCATTTCATAAACTTTCATTCATTTCATCCTGAGAATATCATTGTGGCCAGATCTGACATTACAATGATATTCTGAGAATATTGTAAACGATCGAAGATCACTCAAATCATGTCGCAACCACTAGGTGACCTCGGAAGTTTGGTTACAAAATCCATCGTCATTCTTTTCCACTTACACTCAGGAATGTCAGTCAGTTGCAGAAGACCTGACGGCTTCTTATATTCCACCTTAACCTTCGCATAGGTCAAGCATTTTCTCACATATGCAGCTATGTCAGCCTTCATGTTTGGCCACCAATAAAGTATCTTCAGATGCTGATACAACTTATCGGAGCCGGTCTGAATAGAATCTGAAACATGACAAACTCAGGTTAGTAATTTTGGTCAAACTAGTAAGTCTAACTTAGCGAGTCATGCATACATAATACATAACGGGGTCGGTTGAGTCGTTACGATGGTTTGGGGAATCATCGATAGTAGTTACAATGATTTGGGGAATCATTGGGAGTCGATCCATAACCATGTGTACAAGGATTGGTGATTGGTAGAATCGTCGGGTTTAATTCACACAAGCAAGTCTCGAGTCCTGGTAATTGGTGAACGAATGTGAACGTGTTAGTTATCATGCATTATGTGTTTACAATCATTATATAACTTGTCGGTATGTGAATACGTGCTTATATGTGTTAAAATAGTGTTTAACGCGCCGAAAACCCATAAAAACCCGCAGGGGGCGAGTAGAGGCCCTTAGGAATAGGCCTGTAAACGAACCGAACATTCATGAACTATTTGTGAACTGTTCGGCGATAAGTTCGTTAATGTTCGTTTATTTAGATAAATGAACGAACACGAACACAATTTTTTGTTCGTTTAATTAAACGAACGAACATGAACACATGTTTTGTTCGTTCATTTATGTTCATGGACGTTTGTTTATGTTCGGTTATGTTCGTTTATTTCTGTTCATTTATGTTCGTTTAATTAAACTTTACTTTATTTTTATTATTTATTTCCCTTTGGTTAAGTAACCTTAATTCATATTATATTATATACAATATATTTGATATGTTCTAAAATTTAATCCTAACTCTAACATTCTAAACATATCAGCCTGACGTGTGCGAATATACACATAATTTTACAATGAAATAACACACGTTTTGCTTTAATATTTATAAAAATGGTTTAGACCTTAATATTAAAACACACACAATAAGGCAAGTGTACCCTGTCATATATGTAGTAATCTGTAGATAAGAACCAGATATCGATCCATGGACGCGCGCGGAGCAATGGTACTAAAACTCTATCCCCGATTTACCAGTAGAAAAAGATAGTTTGAGTTCGTTTATAACTAGATTAATTCTAAAACATATATTTAACATATGTAAGACTCCAAATACAAAATATAACTATATAAATTATAATATATCAAACCTAGCATGTCATCTATAAATCATATGAAATAAAGGCGTGTGATCAACTTTCCCATATTCCGACAGTTAGTGTCCCTTTCGGGCAGCCTAACATGACAACTATACAGAAAGCTAACACGAATACACACGTTAACCACTTCAAGTCGTTTATTAGCGAGCAGCTGATATGATCTCACGCAGATCTTCTAAAGATAAGTTAGTCATCTGTTAAGAGTTTTCTAACCTCACTAATTCAGCCACCTAAACTAGCATAAAGTAGAGCATTTCACAACCTATTCTATTTCACCAACTTTGAACCCAGATCTACTAAGATCGCTATTTTTACCAAAATAACTACCAAAGATCATTAACCGTGTCAAAGACTAGTAACGGCACCATTAGGCTTTTTAAACCCTTTTACGTGCCGGTAAGCATTTTTAACCGTTATTCGACTGAATTTAACCAAACCAATACCCGGTTACAGTTTCATGGCATAAACTATTTAACAAGTTAACTAGTCTACTACCGGACGATTAAACGGACGGTTTTTCAACATTTATCCGCCTAACACATTCGACATTCGCCAAAGTCATTCAAATACAACTACAAATCCAACAACAATGAAACAAGGTTGCGCTATGATCATCAAGATCTAAACGTGAAAAACGCCAAATTTATACAAAACATGATTAACTACACGAATGATTGTTTAACATACTAAATACTATTGTTCTTGCCCGTAGGCGTACGAATAACTATAATAACATCAAAATAGCAATCCAAAATCAGATTTGAAACACAAATGTTTAAAGGATCAAACCATATAAAATGCTAAGAGATGGATTGGATGATTGAAGGATGGATCGGATGGATTCCCGAGCTTGTTCCACGCCCGTGCAGCACTTCAAAAGCCCCAAAAATCGCCAGAAAAGCTTCCCCCAAGATCCAACCCCGATCAGTGACCTGAAATGGGGGTTTTATAGAAAAACAGAGGCTTCGAGCGGCCGCTCGGCCTTGTGAGCGGCCGCTCACTTTTCAGACAAGTGGCCCAGTGCTCGTTTGCTGACGTAGGGTGTAACAACCGGCAAAATTAAGGTAATTCCGTACTAATTAATTAAATGCAATTAACGTAATTAACCGTAATTATGTGCTGATTATTTAATTGAGGCCTTAGAAAGATAGAAGTTCCCAAATAATGCATAGGAATGCATAAGTTTAATAGCAAAGCATGATAGGATCACGCGCAAGCAAAACTATCCGGTATGGACACTGGCGATTACCCGGTAAAACTTAAATAAGCGAAACGAACTCCGGACACCCGGAATATAAAATAAATAATATTTTCACAAAATATAATGAGTTTTGGAAACCCAAAGCCATACGTGAAAGCTTATTGTACAAATCTCCCGGTAACGAATAAAGTGCGCGTACCGCACCCGATACGCGCGTAGCACGGAATTTCACCCGGCAAAAGCCGAAATAAATTATCAGTAATTTAACTGGGCAAAATTTAATGAATATTAACGGTATTTTAATATTTGGGTAACACACGGTTAAAAACCCAAGAATACCCGGGCGGTACCCGAAAGAAATTAACTTAAACATAATATGGAGTATTAATTAGCAAAGTGGACCCCACAAAAATACCCCTTGGGGCCGGCCTATGGCCCACCAAGGTGAGATAACTTGTGGTTAATTAAAAGAAATCATTGGAAGATATTAATCATTTGCTTGCATGGGATTATATTGGATAAGAAAAATTTCACTAATCCACCTCTTTCTCTCTCTAAACTCGGCCAAACACCCTCTTAATCTTCTAGAGATTTTATTTGGTGATCTTCCATATCCTCTACAATCTTTCAATATCCAAGACAAGATACATGTAATCTTTGCAAGATTTGGGAAGGATACTATAAGCACACTTGAAGAACACTTGAAGCAAATCACAAAAATAATCTTCTTCTTCTTCTCTTGGCCGTGAGTTTGCACCTCCCCCTTAACATCTCTCTTTCAATTTTCATACCTCTAAATCATCTCTAAATCATCATTATTCAAAACCCCCTTTTGTGTGTTCAAGAGTTTGGAGCTTAACCCACTTGGAAGAACACATTAAACCTCACCCAAATCCAAGATCTTTGTCTTCCCTAGCCTTGAGCTAGTAGTAAGTATTACATTGTTTTATTACTTAAATGTTCATGTTTTGTGCTATGAAAGCAAGTTGTACATTAATGGGTAATAAAATGGATTTTATAAAGTTAATGGGTTTTAAATGGAAGAATAATAATAACATTGATGAATCTTGGATTTATATTAATAAATGTAATATTTGAAGAAAAGATGATGAAATGCACATACACTTGAGAAAAATGATGATTTGGGTATGATTAATGAGAAGGACTTGAATGAGATGGAAGATGATTTTAATCATCATAGAATGATATATTAATGTCAAAAAGATATTAAAATGGGTTAGAAAGTCATAGGTGAAAAAGTCCCATCTTCAAAGTCCACTCACTTGGATGAGTGAAAAATGGGTATTTTGGATGAAGATATGGAATAAACATGTTAATGACATCTAGGATGGATTAGAAGATCATTAAAAGTGAAAAGAAGTAAAAACAACTAAGCATTAAGAAAATGGTTCTTCAAAGTCCACTAAAATGGAAGAAAAATATTAACTTTGAAAGTTAGGGTGAAAAATGCAACAAGTATAAGTTAAAGGACTAATATGGCAACTTTGGAAGTTGAGGGACTAAAATAAATATTTTGGAAACTATTAGTCCAAAAATAAACACAATAATGGAAAGTTTGGTGTCAAAAGTGTAAGTAATAATTTTACAAGGTTGATTTGGTAAATACTAGTAACATACTTGGGCATTTTGTGTAAAAAGTGTATTTTTATAAAATGGAAGTTTTATAAAAATAAAGGGAGTAACACAAGGATTTTATAAAATAAGATTTTATAAAATAAAGACTTGGGAAGACTTGTACAAAAATAGGATACTTTTATATAAATGGGAATATAAAAGTATCGGAAACATTTTTGGGTAACAAGTTGGACAAGTTGGGCTAAAACGTACAAAGTATATTTTTCCAAGAAATAAACGTTCGGAATCGGAAGTAGGAACAATACTTCCATGAGGACGCGCAATGGAAATAAATATGAAAAACGCTAACTAACGAACTTAGTTACACGAACTACCGTAAACAGACATATAAGAAAAATGCCATTACGACAAGATAAAATATACATATATATTTTAAGGAAATAAAATATATATAACAAGGGTGAAACGTGCGAAACACTTTCCTAAGTGTAGAAAGAATATTCGTGGGAAAGGAAAAACACAACGTAACGAATTAAAAACGCTAAACGACACATGAACTTAACAAGTAGTATCCACGCGAGGGTATATGTACATATGCTCGTTTTCGACGAAATTCTAGTATATCTATTTGAATGGGAAAATAGATATGCGAGAAGGAAAACCGAGACGAGTAGGTGAAATATATCTACGAACGTGTGAATACCGACAAGATCCTAGTACATTTATTTAAATGGGAAAATAAATGTATGGTGTGGTGAGTCTAGTCGGGCGTTAAGAATATGTTACCAAACGACAAGAACTTAGCATATTTATTTAAATGGGAAAATAAATATGTGGCAAAGTGAGTCGGGTCGGATAATAAGAAATCACATTATATCGAGCGAAACGATCCTAAGTATAATTATTTAAATGGGAAAATAATTATACGTTGGGTAGAGTCGTGTCGAGTATAATATTGTACAAGTCATAAAGAGTATTAATAAGAATAATATATGACTTGTAAGGAAAGGGTAATCCATCGCCATTGAACCTAGGATACGAAACTATTAAACGGGAATTGGGATAAAGACGTGGTCGGGAAGTTGGGTGTACAACTTGCCAAGGCACATACACCGTAGGTGTAGTGACTTATACGCCTAGAACAATTGTAGGTGCGGGATCACAAACTTTACTATTTTCTTCTTTGAGCCGAGCACAGTTACAGGTGAGTCTCACGGCCCCATTTCTAAACTATTTAACGTTTTTACGGGGGAAAGATATGTTGGGATTGTATGACGGGTTGGATACTTGAGTAAAGATCGCCACTCGGGGTTGAGACCTCCCCACTATAATCATTAATTCAGGAAAGAGAAACCAAAGGGATATTTGGATAGTACTATTGGTGCCTGACAAGGCCCACCCCTAATCGATAGCGTCGATTATGCATCGGCGTATGCCTGGGGTGCACGTATTCTGAAATCGAGTCGTAGGAATACCGAGTAACGACTTGGGGCGGGGGCATTATTAATTGTCTTGGTTTGGTTATAGGCTCAAGTAAATTGTAGGACTTTGCAACTCCTATAAATGTCATAACAAGGATATTCCCACTTAATAAAGTTTTATTAAATCAAAACCTGTGAACTCACCAATATTTATATATTGACGATTTTCAAACATATCTTTCAGGTAATTGAATGATGGAGGTTAGCATGGCGAGCAGGGTCGGGGGTATCTCCAAGTTGGGCGTTGGGAATGTCGTAAAAGGGTCTCATCTCTTTATTCCATGGACTTAGGGATAAAGGGAGGAGTCTCCTTATTAATTTCAAAAACAATTTATGATTATGTACGGATAATTTGACATGATTATTGGCGTTGAATAAATGCCCGTTTGTTTAATTACTATTGTGGTTTGCATTAATCTTGGCTTAATACTTTTGAACCGTCGCGCCACGTGTTTCCGCCATATGCGTGGTGTGACAGAAAGTGGTATCAGAGCCAGGTTATAGCGAATTAGCATTTTTAAAATCTAAACTATAACCGGATTTGGTTCAAAAGCTTTCGAAAGAAATGCGAAACGCAATAAAATAAAAATTTTCCAACGACCATTTGGGTATATGGAGATTCCGACCAAGCTAGCCATGGTAAGTATACGTATTATTTTTGTGTTAGAAGGTTAGGAAGAGTACCGTACATATGTGCCTTAACTACCTAACGAATAATACTTAAATATTAGTACGGTTCTTTTGCCAGGATGTCAGACGCAGGGAGCGTAGCACCGAGCTACGACAGTAGCATTCAGATCATCCCAGCACCGCCAGCAGAGCCGATCGAGGTGGTGATACTCGATCCTGAGGATGACGAGATGGAGGTTGATGCCGCCATGGAGGGCGCCGACGGAGATAGCTCCGACGACACAGACCCGAGCGAGGACCCAGCATGGGCCCCCGCTGGAGGCGACATGGCCGCCGTGGCCGACCTACCGATGGCCGAGGCTGACTTGCCTCTAGTGCCATTCCAGGCAGCACCACTGCCAGCACTTCCCATCCGAGCCGTCAGGGACTTCCCTGTAGGCTGTGCAGGTCCTTCGAGGCCTATCCCTACACAGTCGGAGACTGTTGAGTCTCCATGCGACCGACGCGCACCGGTCGATCGTGAGCCCTTACCCACCCCACTCATCCCCGTTCCCTCAGGCATGAGGCTCGTGCCTGTCTGCCGAGGACACAACGGGTGGATTTCGGACGATTCTGATGATGAGTCGACCGCATCGGTAGAGCACATTGCTGTGCCGATCCCACCAGCAGACCAGGAGGAGCACGTCGCTCCGATGATAGGGCATGCCACCACTACCCCAGCCACCCTACCCGCCATGCCCGAGCCCGTACCACAGGATGGGCCAGCTTCTACTGGGCACATCCTTGAGGGCAGCTCAGCCCGTAGTTCTGAGCTGCACCGAGCAGGTTTGGCAGCTCACGCCACTGCTAGCCCTTCCACCCCTACCACTGTGATATCCGCTCCAGAGTGGGTCGCTGTCACCCAGCCCCTTATGGTCCCACTCGCCGAGCTTATAGTCCCCTCACCCGTATCCATGACACTATCCATCACCACTTTTCCCACACTACCACCCCTACCCGAGATGCTCCCTACACCACCACCTGCACCATTTACTATGGATGCAGGAGCCCCATTTCTGATACCCCCATTTGCACCGTATGCTCTAGGTGCGGGAGACCCGTACCAGGTGCCACCCTATTACTTCACCGGATTACCGGGCTTTGCCCCACCCTTCACCTCCCTACCTATACCCGATATCGTCGGCCCGTCCCAGCCGACGTATACTGACATCCCCGGGCCGTCGCAGCCCCACGGGATGGCCCCACTGTCAGGACCAGCATGGTCCACGATGATCTCACTGGAGAGAGATTTCCAGACCCTCACCAACACGGTGCAGCGCACCGTGAGTCAGATGGAGCAGCAGGCCCAGCTCATGTGGGACAGGATCATTGATGCCAGGGATGCACTGGCACATTATGCTGAGGAGTTGCTGAGCATGGACGCTCATTGTGGGATTACTGGCGACGCACACTTTGCGCATCGCCAATTCTTGTACGATCGCATTATGGCGATCAGTATGACCATTAGCATGTGCGCACCCCAGTATCAGTACCCGCCGCCGCCACCACCACAGTAGCGAGACATCAGAGACGCTTGGGAGATCACTTACGGACATAGTAGTAGTAGTAGTAGTATGATAGCACAGTATGGGTTATAGCACCCATCTGCATTTTTGCCTAGCCGAGCGGGATTGTGCCGGTATATGACATTATATTTCTAGTATATTTCAAAGGAGAAATGTATGAGGAATGTATCCTCGGTTTTTGTTATTATGAACAAATCATTGTACTCATGGTATTGAAATTAATGAAAATTTTGTTATGGTGAAATATGTGTTGTGATTGTCTACGATTATTATTACTTGTTCTGTTTATATTGTGATTGTGTGATGTTGTTATGGTGATTATTGTGTTCGTGTGTTGTGTTGTTATTTATACTTTATGTGTGACGATATTGTATGAATGATCGCCAAAATTAACCTTTGATATTGATTATTGAAGAAAAATGGCACCAGCCACCCGAAGCAACAGTGGAAATGAAAGACTGCCCACGACACCCGAGGAGCTTGAAACCCTAGTTTCGGGACGTATCGCCCAAGCTCTCGCAGAACACAATGCCACGCGCACCGAAAGGTCGCGAGATCGAACCGGGAGCGAAAGACGCGAAACCTCCCCTACCGGTAAGAAGACTTCGGGTATATACAACAGGAGTCTTCGTAAAACTCCTACCTCATATAACATGTTACTTTATTATTGCAGAAACGGCCTCACGAGAACGTGGCTGCACGTTGAAAGCTTTCCTGGACTGCAAACCGCTCAACTTCAGCGGCACTGAAGGTTCTGTCGGACTAGTCAAGTGGTTCGAGAAGACCGAAGCCGTGATTCGTATTAGCAGCTGTACCCCGCGACAGGCTGTCATGTACGCCACTAACCTGTTTCTGGACCAAGTTCTAACCTGGTGGAACAACCAAGTGCAAACACTGGGAGATGATGCTGCTTACTCCTTGTCATGGTTGGAGCTGAAAGAACTAATGATCGCCGAGTACTGCCCGGCAAGTGAAGTGCAGAAGCTAGAGACTGAGTTCTGGAACCTCGCCATGGTTGGATCGGACGTAGCTGGGTACACGTCCAGGTTTCATGATCTCTCCCGGTTAGTGCCTCGCCTGGTCACCCCGGAAAGCAAGAAGGTGGAAAGATACCTATTCGGACTGGCACCACAAATACGCGGCATGGTCACTGCTTCCAAACCTACAACCATGCGCGAAGCTATCGACCTCGCCTTAAGCCTCACTGAAGACGCCATCCGAATGGGCACTCTAATCCGGAAAGTGTCAGGATTGAAGCTTACTGAGTCCAGCAGTGTTGAGGGTAAGAATCTGGGTACAAGTTCAGCCGTTGGGTCAAGCGAACAGGGAAATAGGCCAAGGTTTGGGAAGCGTATGCGCGATGAAAGGAAAAAGGATGGATCATCAGGAGGTTCAGGAAAGAAAGGAAAAGGGTATGTGGCCACTGGACGTGGAAATAATGGAAAGCAAGGTTACCAGGGCAGGAACGAAGTGATCTGCGGTAAGTGCCGTCGTTCGGGGCACAAGACAGAAGACTGCAGGTCGGGAGCGCCAAAGAACGGAGGAGCGAGGCCCTGTTTCTCATGTGGATCGCTCGATCATTGGAAGAGGGACTGCCCCAAACTTAACAACCAAGCCCGTGGGCGGGCATTTGTGATTGGTGCCGGTGATGCACGACAAGACCCTAATGTGGTCACTGGTACGTTCCCTCTAAATGGTCATTATGCTTCAGTATTGTTTGATACTGGCGCTGATTTTAGCTTCGTATCTGTCGAATTTAAAAGATTACTTGGTCTAAGAACTAGTAAGCTAGACACACCATACTCTATCGAACTGGATAACGGTAAGACTATAGAAACTCGAGAGGTAGCGAAGGATTGCAAGTTGGATCTCTGTGGTCACGAGTTTGGCATTAATCTATTGCCAGTCATACTGGGTAGCTTTGACATAGTCGTTGGCATGGATTGGCTATCCGCACACCGCGCCATCGTCGTGTGCAATGACAAAGTAATTCAAGTTCCCCTCGCAAGCGGTGAAACCCTATCGATCCAAGGGGAAAGGCGTGGAACGCCATTGAGAATTATTACCAGCATGAAAGCCAGGAAGTGCCTAAGGAAAGGTCTCGTCGCATTTTTGGCGCACGTAGTAGATAAGAAGGCCGACGAGCGAAAACTAGAAGACATTCCAATAGCCAGAGACTTTCCAGATGTGTTCCCAGAAGATTTGCCGGGATTGCCACCACCCCGACAAGTCGAGTTTCGCATCGACCTTGTTCCAGGAGCAGCACCTGTAGCGCGATCGCCATATCGCCTAGCCCCGTCTGAGATGCAGGAACTGTCTGGTCAACTGCAAGAGTTGTTGGACAAAGGTTTCATAAGACCAAGCTTCTCACCCTGGGGAGCTCCCGTCTTATTTGTCAAGAAGAAGGATGGCACTTTTCGAATGTGCATTGACTATCGAGAACTGAACAAGCTAACTATTAAAAATCGCTATCCTCTTCCCAGGATCGACGATTTGTTTGATCAACTTCAAGGATCCAGTTTCTACTCCAAGATTGATCTAAGGTCCGGCTATCATCAGTTGCGTATCCAAGAAGAAGACGTGCCAAAAACAGCATTCAGGACTCGTTATGGGCACTATGAGTTTCTGGTTATGCCATTCGGCCTAACCAACGCACCAGCTGTTTTCATGGATTTGATGAACCGAGTGTGTAAGCCATACTTGGACAAATTTGTCATTGTCTTCATTGATGATATCTTGATCTACTCACGCACTAAGGAAGAACACGAGGATCATCTTCGGTTAATCCTCGAGGTACTACGCAAAGAGAAGCTCTACGCTAAGTTCTCGAAATGTGACTTTTGGATTCGAGAGGTTCACTTCTTAGGCCACGTAGTGAACGAAAAGGGTATACATGTCGATCACGCTAAGATCGAAGCAATCAAGAATTGGGACGCCCCTAGAACTCCTACTGAAGTACGACAATTTCTTGGCCTTGCGGGTTATTACAGAAGGTTCATCGAGAACTTTTCTAAGATAGCACAGTCTTTAACCATGCTAACCCAAAAGGATAAGAAGTTCGAATGGACGGAAAAGCAAGAAGCAGCATTTCAGTTGCTAAAGGATAAGTTATGTGGCGCCCCGATACTATCACTCCCCGATGGTACGGAAGACTTCGTGGTTTACTGTGACGCCTCTCACCAGGGATTGGGTTGTGTATTGATGCAGCGAGAGAAGGTCATAGCCTATGCTTCCAGACAGCTAAAACTTCACGAGAAGAATTACACCACACATGATCTGGAATTAGGAGCCGTGGTATTCGCGCTCAAGATATGGAGACATTATTTATATGGAACCAAGTGTACGATTTTCACCGATCATAAGAGTTTGCAGCACATCTTTGACCAGAAGGAATTGAACATGCGACAACGGCGATGGGTCGAATTATTAAACGATTACGATTGTGAGATAAAGTACCATCCCGGGAAGGCAAACGTTGTAGCCGACGCCTTGAGTCGCAAGGAACGGGTTAAGCCATTGCGTGTCCGAGCTTTGGGTCTAACCATCCACACGAACCTGACCGACCGGATTCGTGAAGCTCAAACTAACGCTCTTAAACCCGAGAATGTCAAAGGTGAAAGATTGCGGAAGATGGTTGATTCACTGGAGTCAAAAGCGGATCAAGCTCTGTATTTCATGAATAGAATTTGGGTACCAGTGTACGGTGGATTGCGTGAACTGGTATTAGCCGAAGCCCACAGTTCGCGATATTCGGTTCACCCTGGAGCAGACAAGATGTTCCATGATTTGAAGGAATTTTACTGGTGGCCAAACTTCAAGAGGGATATAGCGGCGTATGTTGCGCGATGTTTGACTTGCGCGAAGGTCAAGGCCGAGCATCAGAGGCCATCCGGCTTGCTCCAGCAACCGGAAATACCAGAATGGAAATGGGAAAGGATTACTATGGATTTCATTACCAAGTTACCTAGGACAACAAGCGGCCATGACATGATCTGGGTAATCGTTGATCGATTGACAAAATCTGCACTCTTCCTCCCCATTCGCAAAACGGATAAGTTGGAGAAACTGACCCGTTTGTATATTAAGGAAGTTGTGTCGAAGCACGGTGTACCTATTTCCATCATCTCCGATCGAGATAGTCGTTTCACCTCAAGATTTTGGGAAAGTTTAAATGAAGCCCTCGGTACTCGCCTTGACATGAGTACCGCATATCATCCGCAAACCGATGGTCAGAGTGAACGGACCATCCAGACCTTGGAAGATATGCTACGGGCATGCGCAATCGATTTCAGCGGAAATTGGGATACGCACTTGCCACTGGTAGAGTTTTCGTACAACAACAGTTACCACACGAGCATTCAAGCTGCACCTTTTGAAGCTCTATATGGACGCAAGTGTAGATCGCCTCTATGTTGGGCCGAAGTTGGCGAAAAGCAACTTACCGGGCCCGAAATTGTTCAAGAAACGACGGATAAGGTCTTTCTGATAAGAGAACGTCTCAAAGCGGCACGTGACCGACAGAAAAGCTACGCTGACATGAGGAGGAAGCCTTTGGAATTTCAAGTCGGAGACAGGGTCCTACTAAAGGTGTCACCTTGGAAAGGTGTCGCGCGCTTTGGAAAGCGCGGAAAACTAAACCCACGAAATGTTGGACCATTTGAAATCCTGTCCAGAGTAGGCCCCATAGCATACAGGCTCAAGTTACCACAAGAACTTAACGGTGTACACGACACGTTCCACGTGTCGAACTTGAAAAAGTGCTTATCCGACGAAACCCTCATCATCCCCGCAGACGAAATCCACATTGACGACAAGTTACACTTCGTCGAAGAGCCAATCGAAGTAACCGATTGGAAGGTCCAAAAGCTAAGACGCAGTAAGATCAGGTTGGTCAAAGTGCGTTGGAATGCCAAGCGTGGACCGGAGTTCACGTGGGAAAGGCTGGACCGGATGAAGCAAAAGTATCCCGCCCTATTCGAGAAGACCCCTATATCGGAGAGCTCGAAGTGAATTCCGGGACGGAATTCTCTTAACGGGGGGAGAATGTAACAACCGGCAAAATTAAGGTAATTCCGTACTAATTAATTAAACGCAATTAACGTAATTAACCGTAATTATGTGCTGATTATTTAATTGAGGCCTTAGAAAGATAGAAGTTCCCAAATAATGCATAGGAATGCATAAGTTTAATAGCAAAGCATGATAGGATCACGCGCAAGCAAAACTATCCGGTATGGACACTGGCGATTACCCGGTAAAACTTAAATAAGCGAAACAAACTCCGGACACCCGGAATATAAAATAAATAATATTTTCACAAAATATAATGAGTTTTGGAAACCCAAAGCCATACGTGAAAGCTTATTGTACAAATCTCCCGGTAACGAATAAAGTGCGCGTACCGCACCCGATACGCGCGTAGCACGGAATTTCACCCGGCAAAAGCCGAAATAAATTATCAGTAATTTAACTGGGCAAAATTTAATGAATATTAACGGTATTTTAATATTTGGGTAACACACGGTTAAAAACCCAAGAATACCCGGGCGGTACCCGAAAGAAATTAACTTAAACATAATATGGAGTATTAATTAGCAAAGTGGACCCCACAAAAATACCCCTTGGGGCCGGCCTATGGCCCACCAAGGTGAGATAACTTGTGGTTAATTAAAAGAAATCATTGGAAGATATTAATCATTTGCTTGCATGGGATTATATTGGATAAGAAAAATTTCACTAATCCACCTCTTTCTCTCTCTAAACTCGGCCAAACACCCTCTTAATCTTCTAGAGATTTTATTTGGTGATCTTCCATATCCTCTACAATCTTTCAATATCCAAGACAAGATACATGTAATCTTTGCAAGATTTGGGAAGGATACTATAAGCACACTTGAAGAACACTTGAAGCAAATCACAAAAATAATCTTCTTCTTCTTCTCTTGGCCGTGAGTTTGCACCTCCCCCTTAACATCTCTCTTTCAATTTTCATACCTCTAAATCATCTCTAAATCATCATTATTCAAAACCCCTTTTGTGTGTTCAAGAGTTTGGAGCTTAACCCACTTGGAAGAACACATTAAACCTCACCCAAATCCAAGATCTTTGTCTTCCCTAGCCTTGAGCTAGTAGTAAGTATTACATTGTTTTATTACTTAAATGTTCATGTTTTGTGCTATGAAAGCAAGTTGTACATTAATGGGTAATAAAATGGATTTTATAAAGTTAATGGGTTTTAAATGGAAGAATAATAATAACATTGATGAATCTTGGATTTATATTAATAAATGTAATATTTGAAGAAAAGATGATGAAATGCACATACACTTGAGAAAAATGATGATTTGGGTATGATTAATGAGAAGGACTTGAATGAGATGGAAGATGATTTTAATCATCATAGAATGATATATTAATGTCAAAAAGATATTAAAATGGGTTAGAAAGTCATAGGTGAAAAAGTCCCATCTTCAAAGTCCACTCACTTGGATGAGTGAAAAATGGGTATTTTGGATGAAGATATGGAATAAACATGTTAATGACATCTAGGATGGATTAGAAGATCATTAAAAGTGAAAAGAAGTAAAAACAACTAAGCATTAAGAAAATGGTTCTTCAAAGTCCACTAAAATGGAAGAAAAATATTAACTTTGAAAGTTAGGGTGAAAAATGCAACAAGTATAAGTTAAAGGACTAATATGGCAACTTTGGAAGTTGAGGGACTAAAATAAATATTTTGGAAACTATTAGTCCAAAAAAAACACAATAATGGAAAGTTTGGTGTCAAAAGTGTAAGTAATAATTTTACAAGGTTGATTTGGTAAATACTAGTAACATACTTGGGCATTTTGTGTAAAAAGTGTATTTTTATAAAATGGAAGTTTTATAAAAATTAAGGGAGTAACACAAGGATTTTATAAAATAAGATTTTATAAAATAAAGACTTGGGAAGACTTGTACAAAAATAGGATACTTTTATATAAATGGGAATATAAAAGTATCGGAAACATTTTTGGGTAACAAGTTGGACAAGTTGGGCTAAAACGTACAAAGTATATTTTTCCAAGAAATAAACGTTCGGAATCGGAAGTAGGAACAATACTTCCATGAGGACGCCCAATGGAAATAAATATGAAAAACGCTAACTAACGAACTTAGTTACACGAACTACCGTAAACGGACATATAAGAAAAATGCCCTTACGACAAGATAAAATATACATATATATTTTAAGGAAATAAAATATATATAACAAGGGTGAAACGTGCGAAACACTTTCCTAAGTGTAGAAAAAATATTCGTGGGAAAGGAAAAACACAACGTAACGAATTAAAAACGCTAAACGACACATGAACTTAACAAGTAGTATCCACGCGAGGGTATATGTACATATGCTCGTTTTCGACGAAATTCTAGTATATCTATTTGAATGGGAAAATAGATATGCGAGAAGGAAAACCGAGACGAGTAGGTGAAATATATCTACGAACGTGTGAATACCGACAAGATCCTAGTACATTTATTTAAATGGGAAAATAAATGTATGGTGTGGTGAGTCTAGTCGGGCGTTAAGAATATGTTACCAAACGACAAGAACTTAGCATATTTATTTAAATGGGAAAATAAATATGTGGCAAAGTGAGTCGGGTCGGATAATAAGAAATCACATTATATCGAGCGAAACGATCCTAAGTATAATTATTTAAATGGGAAAATAATTATACGTTGGGTAGAGTCGTGTCGAGTATAATATTGTACAAGTCATAAAGAGTATTAATAAGAATAATATATGACTTGTAAGGAAAGGGTAATCCATCGCCATTGAACCTAGGATACGAAACTATTAAACGGGAATTGGGATAAAGACGTGGTCGGGAAGTTGGGTGTACAACTTGCCAAGGCACATACACCGTAGGTGTAGTGACTTATACGCCTAGAACAATTGTAGGTGCGGGATCACAAACTTTACTATTTTCTTCTTTGAGCCGAGCACAGTTACAGGTGAGTCTCACGGCCCCATTTCTAAACTATTTAACGTTTTTACGGGGGAAAGATATGTTGGGATTGTATGACGGGTTGGATACTTGAGTAAAGATCGCCACTCGGGGTTGAGACCTCCCCACTATAATCATTAATTCAGGAAAGAGAAACCAAAGGGATATTTGGATAGTACTATTGGTGCCTGACAAGGCCCACCCCTAATCGATAGCGTCGATTATGCATCGGCGTATGCCTGGGGTGCACGTATTCTGAAATCGAGTCGTAGGAATACCGAGTAACGACTTGGGGCGGGGCATTATTAATTGTCTTTTTTTGGTTATAGGCTCAAGTAAATTGTAGGACTTTGCAACTCCTATAAATGTCATAACAAGGATATTCCCACTTAATAAAGTTTTATTAAATCAAAACCTGTGAACTCACCAATATTTATATATTGACGATTTTCAAACATATCTTTCAGGTAATTGAATGATGGAGGTTAGCATGGCGAGCAGGGTCGAGGGTATCTCCAAGTTGGGCGTTGGGAATGTCGTAAAAGGGTCTCATCTCTTTATTCCATGGACTTAGGGATAAAGGGAGGAGTCTCCTTATTAATTTCAAAAACAATTTATGATTATGTACGGATAATTTGACATGATTATTGGCGTTGAATAAATGCCCGTTTGTTTAATTACTATTGTGGTTTGCATTAATCTTGGCTTAATACTTTTGAACCGTCGCGCCACGTGTTTCCGCCATAGGCGTGGTGTGACATAGGGCTTCTAGAAGATCCCTTGAAATATCTGAGAGGAGCGTGCGGCCGCTCACAGGGAGTGTTTATATATAGGGTGTACCGCAGCTAACCCACCACACCTTTGATACCTTGAAAACGTACTGGACGCCTACCAAAAAAAACCCCAATAGAATTTCACACTACCTTAGTATACCTGTAAATTCATGATTACGTTCTGGACCGGAATCATCAATTTACCTTACATTAGGGTGTTATGTCCTTCTACAACTCTAATTCAAAACAATATAACTAATTTGGAGTATGCGAGCTATGACAATGAGGTGTCATGAGTTTGAACATAAGACATTAGACATGCACTACGACAGAGTAGAGAAATTTGCATAATTCTCCCCAAGTCAAAATGAATACTTAAGGACTATCTTCCTTTGTATGTGTCGAGTAAAAAAAATACTTTAACTTGACAACTTTGATATGAGCAATTTCTTGGTTCACATGCCTTAGTATCTTTTTAGTGTATCAGGTGTCTATAGTCAAGGTAATGCAAATGAAAAATGACTATTGTTCAAGCTAAGATTGTGTTGTGTGTGAATCAGCTTGTGATCGTAATACAAATAGAGAATGTAATTTGAAATTTTGAGCGAATATGGTATAAACTGCTATATAATTTTTACGTAAGTAAAAACATGAAAATATAATATTAAACTCTCATCGATAATTTTCTTTGAGCAAGTTGTGCATGTATAAATTTATACCTTCTTTCTTTGTATCTTATCGAAAACTGATACTGTGTCCTTAGGGTACGAAACAAAACCGAGTCCTCTCAAAATACAGAGGCGTTGGCATGCATTAATGCGGCTGGTCAGAAGCTCGGACGGGGAAACTTCTTAGAAAAAAAAGTAATGTTTTAAGTACTAAGCTAGAAGTTATTTATTTATTTTTATAACTAACTAGGTTAAAGTCCCATGCTTTATAACTAACTTGGTTTGTTGTGGTTCAAAATTGAACCGAATCGCCCCATCTTAAAATAACCAATCTAAGTGTTGTGTTTCCGCCGCAATGCACGTGCACCCCACTAGTGTTTTACATAACAACATAAAAGATTTGATTTTTATTAGCCTCGGCTTTAAATATTAAATGAGTTTTCTATTTAAAAAAAACACACGGTACCATAAGGGCCTACCCCGTTGCCCTTCCCGACCACCATAAGGGCCGCCCCAATTGGTTGCCTACTGGCTGGCAATTACATATATTGTGATGGTAACACACTAAAAACTAGTGTTTTAACGAGTCGAGGTGACGGTTACATTACATGGCTATGGTGGCAAAGATATCTTTGCCGAGTCGATAAAAACCAATTAAGTAATCACCGATGATGGCCAGAAGGTGATATTCAGTAACGACAAGTAGTGTTTGTTGTCTTTGTACTGATGACTTGATGCATGTTGATATGTATTATAAGTATATATTGTTAATATAAAGCTAATCTATAATCTATAACTTATAATAAAAGAATTGAATATTGATGAGGTGGCATTCAATGGAGGCCTACATATAGTGCAATATGATAATATAGAACTACATAGCATAGATCATGTAATCTGCACACACTAAAATATATTAACTTTTAGTTTGTATCTTGTAGTATTTGTATTATGCGACTTAGATTTGTTAGTTTGATAATGGTCAAGTCTAACGAGTTCTCCTGATATTTCTTAGATCATCAATTTCCAACCTTAGGTGTAATCTTCTTTTACAAATAAGGCAATTAATACAAACATTGCATACCAAAGTTAAAAAAAAAAAAATTAAATTTCCCAAAAAAAAAAAAAAATCCAAACATGATAACTTGAAATTATTCCAAAACTAAGACATGACTCAAGATGCAAGGAAAAACTTAAGCAAAAGGGTGAAAGACGTGGATAATGAATCCGTTAGTTAAGAAGGTTTTTAATCCAAAGCTTGATCAATGAGATTTGCATCCTCAGGACCAGCATCTTCTTGGGTGTTGATATTGAACGCCTTACCACGTGCCACTTGATTTGTTGCATGGTTTGCTGGGACAAGGTCTGGACATTGATTTATGAGATGGTTTGGATTGCCACAATTGAAGCAGGCTCGAGCATATGCTATGGGTTGTGGGTTTTGGCGAGCTGGTTGAGGATTTACTGGCTGAGGGTTGCCTGGTTGGTTAACCGGTTGAGGTCTAAACACCGAACGACACGTGCTAGCTACATGATCAAACCTACCACAGGTGGTACAGTGGCGACAAGGAAAGTTTGAAGGGTGATGGTATTGACAAGTAGCACATCTGGGCAAGTTTCCCCTATAAACCTTCTTAGCAGGAAGGGTCTGAACCATTGGAACCTGGTTCACTGGGGCCACCATAGCATAGTTTTTACTTTCGAATTTCCGTTTCTTGGAGTTAGAACTGGGATTTGCTGAAGCGGCTTTTGATGATTCAACAGTAGGGGTGGTGGTCTTCTCAGCTGGTTTCTTAGTACCTTTCCTAACCAAATTTCCCTTTTTCACGTGCTTGTCAGTCAAAGAGGCTGCAAGTTGGATGGCTTCTTCTACCGTAGTGGGTTTGCTTCCAATGACTACGTCTTGAATCAGGTCAGGTAATCCCTCGATATATTTCTCGATTGCTCGAGAGACCGGGGTAACCATGTGTGGAACCAATATGCTGAGTTCATGATATCGAGTATTATACGCAAGATTCTCACCACTGTCTTGTTTCAGCCCATGAAACTCATCCTCCAATTTCTTGATTTCGTTCCTAGGGCAGAATTTGGCGATCATGAGTTCCTTAACCTCAGCCCAAGACAAAGATAAAGCAACATCAGCGCCCCGATTACGCTTTTCGCCGTTCCACCAAGTTAATGCCCCCTATTGAAGGACACTGCTGGCATAGCGAACACAGAGTTCATCAGGACACTCGCTGTTCACAAAGGTGCTCTCCATGCTTTCAAACCATTGGAGGAGGCCAGTAGCACCCTCCTCACCAGCGAATTTTGTGGGGTTGCAAGAGTTAAAGTGTTTGAAAGTGCACCGAAATTGAGTCGCACCTCTGTGTTGGCACTGTTACTATTCTGGGTTAACTCATTGACCAGATTTGGGATCACTGCAGCAATTCGCTCAGCGACTAAAGATGCGAGGCGACGATCGGAACGTTGTCCAGAAGCACGAACATTGCGTCGGCTGGAATCACGAAGCATGCGGCGAGCAGACTTCTACAAGGCTACCGATGAATAATCATGAGATTTGAATCAGTGTTTGAAGAAACATAAAGCATATAAATGTAAGTGTATAACTGCAGAAATTATTATGAAAGTATGAACTTGTAAACAAAATATGAAAATCATGAAATACAAAATATTGGAAAATAGTATACAATTCAAGTGTAAGCTACAGTGCATTTATGTAAACTATGTATCATACAAATGACCAAAATCAATCCTGTGACTGTATAAATGTACAAGAATGAACGGTGGTGTACGTATCCAATAAATGGATAATAACTTAACAATGACCATGGATTCTCCGATGAAAAATGGGGAGAATCAACCTAGGTGGGTTGTCAACCCAATAGCGCTATCCAATGTTAAGGTCGGCTTGTACGATGTTAATGATTTCACTAAGTACAAATGTATTCTACATGTAATGTCTAAGCATAAAGCACGTTTGTAAGCAAATGCACATAGTACTATAATTGTATTGTAAAAATGTGAACTTGTATGTTAATTTGTATAAGTGTACATGTAACACCCCAAAAATGAATAAAAGCAAAAAGGGGATAGGAATTACTCACAGTTCGCGTAATAACTTGAAACTCTACCGAACAACGTGATGTGAATTGGAATTATCCCAAAGGATTAACCTAAATAAATAAATAATTTGTAAGGAAATGAACTTAGAGTCTAAGTTATCTAGGATTAAGCACTTAGGGTTTCTAGACTAGAATTTGGGGATTTTAGGGTTTTTGAGTTCAACCATAATTAGTTGTAAATATATATATATATATATATATATATATATTAAAATATTATTTCAATTATCTTTCTAAATATAAAGACTTGTAAAATGATTAAATGTGTAAATAATGAAACGACTCGAATCCAAATAATAGACTTTATGTTACTAGATAAAAATATCATTTTATTACTTTATTTGTATTGGGGCTAACACTTGATATAATTGAAAGATTAATTTTAAAAATTATTTTTCATATTATTCTCATTCAAAACAGAATTTAATTGAATAAAATCAATTAAATAGGATTTATTTATAAAAATAATATTTTACAGAAAAATTGAATTACCAAACACTTTCATATGGCAAGAAATATCTCTACAAAAATTTTGGTGTTAAAATGATTAAAAACAAATTTTCTATGAATTAATTATGGTTTAAACAAAATAAATACATTAAAAATAATAAAAAAATATTTTTCAAAAAAATAAAATTATAAATATAAACTTTAGAGTCTTATAAGACTGAGATAATTATTATAAAAATTTTGGACTAAGTTTACTATATTTAATAATTAATTGTATTTATATGCATATTATATATATATATATAAAGAAAAGAAAAGAAAAGAAAAGCTGAAAAAAATGCAAGAACCGGCCTCTACACGGATCGATCTTGAGTCTTTGTTGTGTGTGATTCAAGCCCAGACCAACTGGTCTGGGTTGACCAACTGGTCTGGGTTTATGTTTGTTAATCAAATGAACCAGAAATAAGTTTATGCAAAACGTGCAACATCAAATAAATGCCCAAATATAATCCTTATAAACCCTAATTCCTAATCAATCCAATAAACCATGAAAATGAAATAGATAGCAGCGAAAATCATAGGTGTAACACCCCAACCGATGGCGGAATCATCAATGTGTCACGTAGTGACGATTGTTCAAAAGCTCATGGTACTCAAATGTAAATATTTGATTATTGAATATCGTTTTACAACATGTGAAAATAAATACACAACAACAAAAATAGAGATAGTTGATTTATTTAATCTAAGTCCAAAGTCCTATGTGAAGCGTCAAGCAGCTTATCCTGAAACATGCACGAAAATAAATTTTGTCAACATATGATGTTGGTGAGTACTACCAAGCTTTGTACATATAGTATAAATTTGAAAAGTGGTACAATTCATGTGTCTAGCATCACCAAGGCATTATGTAAACACTTAAGTAACCAAACAAGACAAAGATCAAATGTAAAGTTGGTAAGGTAAAATTGATAATGAGCACCCTAACACGTGTCAAGTCTAAAAGAGCACCATAACATAAGTTATGTCTAAATGAGCACCGTAACATAAGTTACGTCTATATGTAAAGAGCACCATAACATAAGTTATGTCTAGATGTATGATTTTGTACGTAAGCTACATTCATGTTCAAACATAAAGCACAAGGATAAACAAGACACGTATAAGAATTGTAAATGAAGAAAAATGTATGTGTAAATGAATGTGCAAGTTTTGTATACTTGTGCATGAATCACCCCAAAAGTGTAAAAACAAAAAAGGGATAAGTAATACTCACCTTAGCAAGGTGTTAAGTCTTGTGGAATTGAATAAGTGTAATCCAACGTTGCCAGGTATCACCCGATGTTTAAGGTAATAAATGAGTTTAAGTCTTTCTAGTCTACAAGTATTTATAGGGTTCCTAATTTGGGGATAGGCATTTGTTTATTTGTTAACTTAGATAAATTATAAATGAACTAGTATATAAAAGAAATTCAAAAAATAATTAAATAAAAAGGCTTTTTGTAAAACTTTGGTTAAGGATGGTTGTATTATAATATAGTAGATATGAAAATAATTTTTATAAAATTATTTTCTTAATAATTGAATATATAATATATTTATATTTATTTGTCAAAATATAATTTTAATATCTAAAAATACTAAAATTAATGAAATATCAAATTAAAATTTGTATTTTTGTTCTAAATGAAAAAAATAATTTATGTAAAATTTTGGGATAAAAATATTGAAAAATGAATTTATTATGATTTATTTATGATTTAAAATAACAAAAATCGATTAAAAATATGAAACTAACGATTTTTCTGAAATAAAATTTATTTCTGAATTGCTTATTGATCCACAAGTTTAAAATAATTTTTGTGGAATTTTATAAAATCATTTGGATATTTTTATAAAATTTTAAAGTTATAAATGAATAATCTTATAATATTTATAATATATATTAAATAAATGATTTTTGGAAATCTAAAAGTTGTATGATAACCTTTGTCATGATACTAACGTAAAATAATTTTTATAGAATTTTTGAGACACTTTTTGTATTTAAAAACTATTTTAAAAGATTAGTAGAATAAATATATAAACAAAAAGGTTTAAAAAAATTGTGTTGTGTGCAAGGCTCGAACTCCAGTCCCTCCACCGGTTCAATGTGTTTAAAACAGCAAGGCATCACCAACTGATCTGTAGGTCAGTTGGTGATTACTTTCAGTTTATAATAAATAAGTATGATTATTGCACAGTGTCATCTTCCCCAAAACGATTAAGACGAACCCTAGTTATCCAATTAAACGAATTACCAAGCAATAATCCCAGGAATCATGGGCTTATTGCTTGGGTATAACCGATGAACAAAATAAAATGATACCTTCGGGTCGATAAACAAAGATGAAAGCTCGGTCAACGAAAAAGTCAACTGTGCAAGCTTATGAATTAAGAGCGAATTGTTTACAGAAATTGGGAGTGAGGGTTTGATTTTTGGCGCTTTTAGGTTAACTAGGAGTGTCCAATTTATACTATACCACACTGATTCATAGATTGGAAGGTTTGACCAACGATTTTAATAAAACGCGTGAATTTATCTAATTTTGGTATGGCTTTTATTGGATTATGCGTGTATAATACGCGTAGGATCTGTCTATTCAATAATACGAACCAATTAGACGTTTGTTTCCATATGTTGGTTCAATCAAAAGTCAAATATGAAAGTTGTTTGGTTTTTGGTCTCTGCAGCGAACAAGAAGAATCAGACATGGCCTGCTAAGGTGTGTTTAAAGATTATTGCGTCTGGATTCTATCATAAGCATTTTTTTTTTACACAAATTTAAGAGAGGAAGGGAAGTGTGGGCCAGTCTGCTTGGGCTCAGATTTGTTTGGGCTTGATCTGGGCTCCGAAAATGATATAAAGGGTATGGTTTGGGTTATGTTTAATGTGTTAGGATGGTTGGTTTGTTTAGTATAATGTCTAAAACTAACATTATTTTTTTTATCATTATTATTATTATTATTATTAAAAAGAATAAAATAAAACGAAAGGTGACGGATGTCACAGCATCCCCTACTTTTAGAAACTTCGTCCCGAAGTTATTAGAAACATAAGGTTTCGGATGTTTAGGTAGAAACTAAGATAACCGTGGTTTGGAAAAATTTGAGTTAAGGCACGGCGTGAATTTATGGGTAACAGAGTAAAATGTTTAGAATGATTTGGATAAGAGGTTTGATAGGTGTGAGTTAAGGATTGGATTAGGTTCGTCTTGAATAACAAGGAGAATAAGAATCTAGTAAAACACTAAACTTCAAGTTTTAGGAATTCTAAAATAAATGCATGAGTTGATCGACTATAGAAAGACTAAATGAACTACCAAGTATCTAGAGTTTTTTCCTGGTTCGACTCCCAGTCTCACTTTCGATGCGTCATTAGTGTTTATATATAGGGTGTACCGCAGCTAACCCACCACACCTTTGATACATTGAAAACGTACTGGACGCCTACCAAAAACCCTAATAGAATTTCACACCACCTTAATGTACCTGTAAATTCATGATTACGTTCCGGACCAGAATCATCAATTTACCTTACATTAGGGTTTTATGTCTTTCTATGAACCTAATCTAACAACACATTAAAGCAAATAAGTTTCACAAGAAGATGACACAGCAAACACGTTGGGTGACAATGAGACATTATCAACGAAATGAGGCTTTGTAATAATGAGGTCAATTACATTGGTTTGCAACGACTTGCAAGCATAACAAAATTTTAAGCATGGGCTACCACTCACCCGAGGAGCCCTTTAAGTGAAATGTTTCTCTGAGTTGAGTGGATAATGTAGTAATTGTCTTTCGTAGATCAACATGCAAATTGATAATACACACATGCAAGCAAGTTTGTAATTACGACAACCATTAAGTATAAGTGTGATCTTAGTTGACTATATGTAACACCCCAACCGATGGCGGAAACATCGGGGTGCCACGTATTGATGATTGTTCAGTAGCTCATGGAGAATAATAAGTTTCATTAATTGATTTAAATAAATTACATACAATTGTTCTACAAAAATTCGTACATCAAATTGAATAAACTATGCACATATCTTCAAGCAATTCTTCAAGCAAGTAGGACCTGAAACATGTTAAGTTTGAAAATATTTTGGGTCAACAAAAGTTGGTGAGAATTACATAGGTTTTTGAGAAATAGTTGATAACAATAGTTCGTACAACACTCAGGGTTGTGTGATGATAGAGTATGATACCGACATGTAGCAATGCGTCTATGTACAACCAAACCTTGTGTCGACTGATGACTAACTCGCAAGTTAGATAAATGTTATTACTGTTATCGATCATCCCTGAGTCTACGTGGGGGGGATGGGTTTGTCAGACCTATAGCGCTATAATCTAAACAGGCGGCTTGATCATTGTTAATGATTGTACTGTGTCTTTTTGTTACAGTCAAATGATAGAATGATAGTGTAATTGAATCACAAGTAAGTATGAGTAAATGATAGTATAAAAATGTTTAAACATGTTTCACCCCAAAAAAATGTAAAAGAGAAAAGGGGCTATGTAAACTCACCTTGGTAAAATGTTATCCCTTGAAAAATAGTGTGTTGCCCAAATATGTCAAGTATCACCCTATAAGGTAATAAATATGTCTAAGTCTATCAAGTCTATAGATGTATAAGTTCCTAGGCTTCGAATTGGGGATAATTGCTTGTTTGATTAATATGAAAATTGTTTAGTAAATGAGAGAATATTAGTAAATAAATACCCAAAATCTTTTTATGAAATTTAAATTTAGGATGATCACAATAATGTGTTTGAAGTACAAAAATAATTTTTATAAAATTATTTTCTTTAAAAATAGATTTTTAAATCTATTTATTACAAATTGCCAAAATTTAACTTTAATTTTCAAAAATACAAAAATTAAAGAATTATTATATTAAAAATCATATTTCTGTTCTAAATATTTAAAAATAAATTGTATAAAATTTTGGTGCAAAAATAATAAAAATTGGATTTATTATGATTTAATTACGATTAAAACTAACAAAAATTGATTAAAAATATAAAATAAATGATTTTTCTGAATTAAAAATTATTTCAGTAAAGCTTGACATTGTATAAACATGGGATAATTTTTGTAGAATTTAATAAAGTTGTTTCGATATTTTAATGGATTTTTATAAATATAATAGAATAAAATTGATTTATTTATTTAAATATATTAAATAAATTAATTTTTGAAAACCAAAAGTTGTGAGTAAAAGCTTTTCATCAGTTTATCTAAAAATAATTTTTTTAGAATTATTAAAAGAGCTTTAATAAATTAAAATGAATTTATAAAATTTTAAGTAATAAAAGGGTAATTCTTGATTGTTTTAGAAGAAAAGAAATGGAACAAAGCATAAAAAGGTGCCACACCCGGGACTCGAACCCGCGTGGGTCAGTAGTCGAGTCACAGACACAACCACCTGGTCTGGACTGGTGGTTGTGTTTGTTTCTTATTTATCAAATACAAATAACGAAAAACAATTAGTGTTCTTCCCCAATTAATCAATTTCGAGCCCTAGAATTTTTGATTGATCAATAATCACGACATTAACCCAATTAATCATGGGGTTAATGTCGTGCATAGGCCGACTAACAAATCCCACACAAGACATATAACTTACAGTATTGATTTGACACAGAATTGCTCGGCCAAAACTCGGGTCAATGTTGAACAGAAATCAACGAACCAGGGGTTTTCAAGAGAAATTAGAGATGAAGAGGGATTATTCGGCGAGTAGAGGAGGTCCAGAAGCAATCAATTTATAGGGTGATGTCTTGGTGTTCGAATTGGTATGTATTGACCCATATTGAATACATACGCGTATGGTGTGTTAATTGGGCATAAATTGGCTGTCAATAAACGTGTAACACAGTCATAGATGGCCGATAATTATATAAGTTTTCCTATTTTGGATCAATCGTGCTTTAAAGTGTGTTGATTAGTGGTGATTGCTTCGCAACAGTTGACTTTTCTAAGTCAACTGTTTACTTACTAGGTTAGTATATATTTAAAACGGGGTGGAGTTCATACAGATATGAGTTGTAGCACAGTTGGTTTGGAGGTGTGTGTGTGTGTAAAAGGTCACCGGTTCGAAACCCGGGTGGGACATTTTTTTTTTCTTCTTTAGTAAACAGACAAGGAGGAGTGGGGAGAGCCAATGGGCCGGTTTAGTGGGCCTGGTGGTTACATTTGGATCAGGCTGGCCTATAGTTGGGTTGGGTTACAAAATGTTTAAATTAGTTTTTATGTATTATTATTATTATTATTATTATTATTATATTATTATAAATCTTTGTATATATCTATATATATATAGTACTAGGGTTTCAATAATGCGACAAAAATAATAAACGCGAACATATAAGATGAAACTTGACGTTTTATTTATAACGATCGTGTAACGTACAAGTTTAAATGCGTGATGTTACAGTCTCCCGTACTTTTAGGAACTTCGTCCCGAAGTTGGAGAAAACCAGGGTTACAATTGGCCAACTACCGAAAACCTTGATAAAATTTCACACTACCTTAACGTACCTGTAAATTCATGATTACGTTCCGGACCGTAATTACCAATTTACCTTACATTAGGGTTTTGTGTCCTTTTATGACTTTACCAATTGTTAAGCAGGTCTGATAGTCTCCGTCAGTCGTTCAGGTGGTAGGGCCTCTCCCGACTGTTGGAATGACATGATGACCTCTACCAATCGTTAAGCTGGTTGTTTGGTAGTTAACTAATTGTTGCACGAGCAAGTATGATTATAGATATAGCAATTAGTTCACATTCAGACAAACATGCACACAGATGTTATGATAATACTTGAATTTTATTACTTGAATTCGAATAACGTCAATACATAGAATAAAAGCGACCAATAGTCAAATGGTGAGTCTTGCGGTTTAGGTAGCTGGAGGGTCTTGATCTCGGTTTAATTTAGGACATCGGTTACGGAAGTGATTTGGGTCTCCACATTCATAGCATTGACCATAGTTGTATTGATTAAGGTTAGCAGCTTGAGCAGGGTTGGTGGGTTGGTTGGCATTTGGATTTGGGGTCTCACGACACGTGTTGACCAGATGGCCATACCTTCCACAATTGGTGCATATGCGACATGCTGAAGCAGTGGGGTGATGTCGGTTGCAGGTATTACATAATGGGTGGTTTCCTGTATAAGGTTTCTTCTTAAAAGCTTGTGGAGTGAGGTTTGCATCAGGATCCCTGGTCTTACGTTTCTGGTTCTCAGTGATTACCGCGGCTACGATACTTGTTTTATTGCCTTTCCGAACTAAGGTCCCGTTCTTTACGTGATTATCAGTTAAGGTAGCTGCTAAACGTTTGGCTTCCTCCAAGGTGGCAGGATTCCTTCCCCACACCGTATCCTGGATCTGCATGGGCAGACCACCGATGTACTTCTCGATGGCTACCGGCAGGGGAGTGACTTTGTGAGGCAATAATAAGCTAAGCTCATGAAAGCGGGTGTTGTAGGCAAGGTTTTCCCCACTATCTTGAGCTAAGGTGTGGAACTCATCTTCAAGCTTCTTAACTTCATTGCGAGGACAAAACTCTTCCTTCATGACCTCCTTGACTTGGTCCCATGACATAGCAAGAGCAACTTCGGCCCCACGAGTACGCTTTTCTTCATTCCACCAAGTGAGTGCTCGTTTATGGAGTACACTCATGGCGTACCGAACCTTGAAGTTGTCGGGGCACTCACTGTTGATGAAGGTATTCTCAATACCCTCAAACCATTGGAGGAGTCCTGTAGCTCCTTCTTCACCACTAAACTTCGGAGGGTTACAAGAGTTGAAATGCTTAAGGGTACAGGCTTGGGGTCCATTCCCATTGCCATTGCCGTTCCCGTTCCCGTTGTTGTGACCATTCCCGTTGCCGTTCATTTGGATGACCTGAGCGAGTAAATTGGGAACCAGAGTTGCGATTTGCTGCGCCATTTGTTGAGAAATGATCGCAGCCAATTGAGCATCGATACCATTGTTGTTGTGGTTAGGAACTTGGTCATGGTTATGGTTGTCACCACCTTCTTCGTGGTTTTCACCATTGCTGTTGCGAGTGCTGCGACGTGGAGGCATGATCTGTAATAGACACAATGAAATTAATGAGATTATATAAGGAATGTAATCATTTATTCATTAATTAAAACGAATAAACGAAAACGTTGACTTATCAAAGATTCTAAATTCTAATAACATATGAAGACGTGCTTTAGCCTATAAGTGAACACTCATCCCGAGAATTCCCAGGTAGGCATCCGGGTCCCTCGTCTGATTGGGATATATGCGCAATGCCAGCCTAGACAGAAGACTCAGAATACAGGCGTTCACCCTTCCAGATTGCACGTGTTCGTTATTAAAATCCAGAACTTCGACGAGATCTCAAGGTGGTTCAGGTTAAACCTGAGGATTTTGCCTTATTAGTCTAAGAGTGATTCTAGTGATGTAGAGCATCTTCTTGTAAGGATGATAGTAGGGATAAGAAGTAGGAGGAAGATAGAGATTAACAAGTGAAGAAGCAAGTACTGGTTAAATCCTATGGTTATAGACTAGATTATTTTTCTAATAACCTAATTCCCTATAACCATGGCTCTGATACCAATCTGTAACACCCCAACCGATGGCGGAAACATCGGGGTGCCACGTATTGATGATTGTTCAGTAGCTCATGGAGAATAATAAGTTTCATTAATTGATTTAAATAAATTACATACAATTGTTCTACAAAAATTCGTACATCAAATTGAATAAACTATGCACATATCTTCAAGCAATTCTTCAAGCAAGTAGGACCTGAAACATGTTAAGTTTGAAAATATTTTGGGTCAACAAAACTTGGTGAGAATTACATAGGTTTTTGAGAAATAGTTGATAACAATAGTTCGTACAACACTCAGGGTTGTGTGATGATAGAGTATGATACCGACATGTAGCAATGCGTCTATGTACAACCAAACCTTGTGTCGACTGATGACTAACTCGCAAGTTAGATAAATGTTATTACTGTTATCGATCATCCCTGAGTCTACGTGGGGGGGATGGGTTTGTCAGACCTATAGCGCTATAATCTAAACAGGCGGCTTGATCATTGTTAATGATTGTACTGTGTCTTTTTGTTACAGTCAAATGATAGAATGATAGTGTAATTGAATCACAAGTAAGTATGAGTAAATGATAGTATAAAAATGTTTAAACATGTTTCACCCCAAAAAAATGTAAAAGAGAAAAGGGGCTATGTAAACTCACCTTGGTAAAATGTTATCCCTTGAAAAATAGTGTGTTGCCCAAATATGTCAAGTATCACCCTATAAGGTAATAAATATGTCTAAGTCTATCAAGTCTATAGATGTATAAGTTCCTAGGGCTTCGAATTGGGGATAATTGCTTGTTTGATTAATATGAAAATTGTTTAGTGAATGAGAGAATATTAGTAAATAAATACCCAAAAATCTTTTTATGAAATTTAAATTTAGGATAATCACAATAATGTGTTTGAAGTACAAAAATAATTTTTATAAAATTATTTTCTTTAAAAATAGATTTTTAAATCTATTTATTACAAATTGCCAAAATTTAACTTTAATTTTCAAAAATACAAAAATTAAAGAATTATTATATTAAAAATCATATTTCTGTTCTAAATATTTAAAAATAAATTGTATAAAATTTTGGTGCAAAAATAATAAAAATTGGATTTATTATGATTTAATTACGATTAAAACTAACAAAAATTGATTAAAAATATAAAATAAATGATTTTTCTGAATTAAAAATTATTTCAGTAAAGCTTGACATTGTATAAACATGGGATAATTTTTGTAGAATTTAATAAAGTTGTTTCGATATTTTAATGGATTTTTATAAATATAATAGAATAAAATTGATTTATTTATTTAAATATATTAAATAAATTAATTTTTGAAAACCAAAAGTTGTGAGTAAAAGCTTTTCATCAGTTTATCTAAAAATTTTTTTTTTAGAATTATTAAAAGAGCTTTAATAAATTAAAATGAATTTATAAAATTTTAAGTAATAAAAGGGTAATTCTTGATTGTTTTAGAAGAAAAGAAATGGAACAAAGCATAAAAAGGTGCCACACCCGGGACTCGAACCCGCGTGGGTCAGTAGTCGAGTCACAGACACAACCACCTGGTCTGGACTGGTGGTTGTGTTTGTTTCTTATTTATCAAATACAAATAACGAAAAACAATTAGTGTTCTTCCCCAATTAATCAATTTCGAGCCCTAGAATTTTTGATTGATCAATAATCACGACATTAACCCAATTAATCATGGGGTTAATGTCGTGCATAGGCCGACTAACAAATCCCACACAAGACATATAACTTACAGTATTGATTTGACACAGAATTGCTCGGCCAAAACTCGGGTCAATGTTGAACAGAAATCAACGAACCAGGGGTTTTCAAGAGAAATTAGAGATGAAGAGGGATTATTCGGCGAGTAGAGGAGGTCCAGAAGCAATCAATTTATAGGGTGATGTCTTGGTGTTCGAATTGGTATGTATTGACCCATATTGAATACATACGCGTATGGTGTGTTAATTGGGCATAAATTGGCTGTCAATAAACGTGTAACACAGTCATAGATGGCCGATAATTATGTAAGTTTTCCTATTTTGGATCAATCGTGCTTTAAAGTGTGTTGATTAGTGGTGATTGCTTCGCAACAGTTGACTTTTCTAAGTCAACTGTTTACTTACTAGGTTAGTATATATTTAAAACGGGGTGGAGTTCATACAGATATGAGTTGTAGCACAGTTGGTTTGGAGGTGTGTGTGTGTGTAAAAGGTCACCGGTTCGAAACCCGGGTGGGACATTTTTTTTTCTTCTTTAGTAAACAGACAAGGAGGAGTGGGGAGAGCCAATGGGCCGGTTTAGTGGGCCTGGTGGTTACATTTGGATCAGGCTGGCCTATAGTTGGGTTGGGTTACAAAATGTTTAAATTAGTTTTTATGTATTATTATTATTATTATTATATTATTATTATAAATCTTTGTATATATCTATATATATATAGTACTAGGGTTTCAATAATGCGACAAAAATAATAAACGCGAACATATAAGATGAAACTTGACGTTTTATTTATAACGATCGTGTAACGTACAAGTTTAAATGCGTGATGTTACACTATAGAAAATAGTTCATGTTTCGCCAGCCATGTTTACGAGTATCATAAATAATTAAATGTTCAAAGAAAGTCAAATTAAGAAAAAAATCAGGTTTCATATAACAAACAATTATGTTTTTAGAAAAAAAATTATGTAGGATCAAGTATCAAGTTTTTAATAGTTTGATTTTCATGGAAATCAAGTCCAAATGTTTCAATAAAATGTAAGGTAGAGTCCTAAATTTCTACGATTAAAATAAACATAACCAAATATGATAAATTTCCAACCTGCGTTCGTACATAATAGTATGCAAGGAAATTTCTAGATGTTATATGCTTATGAGTACGACACAATTGGGTACAAAATGATAATAGGATCAAGAAAATGAAAACACAAGTATTGGATTCTCGAGTCTTAAGAAGATTTCATCCATGGCTTAGCCAGTGGGGTTAACGCCATTCTGACCAGTTGCTTCGTTGATGTTGATATTGAAAGCTCGTCCATGTGCCACCTGGTTTACATCAATTCAGGGCATCGATGTCGCATGTGGTTAGGGTCTCCACAATTATAACATTTATTTATGATTTATTTATGATTTAAAATAACAAAAATTGATTAAAAATATGAAACAAACGATTTTTCTAAAATAAAATTTATTTCTGAATTGCTTATTGATCCACAAGTTTAAAATAATTTTTGTGGAATTTTATAAAATCATTTGGATATTTTTATAAAATTTTAAAGTTATAAATGAATAATCTTATAATATTTATAATATATATTAAATAAATGATTTTTAGAAATCTAAAAATTGTATGATAACCTTTGTCATGATACTAACGTAAAATAATTTTATAGAATTTTTGAGACACTTTTTGTATTTAAAAACTATTTTAAAAGATTAGTAGATTAAATATATAAACAAAAAGGTTTAAAAAAAATTGTGTTGTGTGCAAGGCTCGAACTCCAGTCCCCCCACCGGTTCAATGTGTTTAAAACAGCAAGGCATCACCAACTGATCTATAGGTCAGTTGGTGATTACTTTCAGTTTATAATAAATAAGTATGATTATTGCACAGTGTCATCTTCCCCAAAACGATTAAGACGAACCCTAGTTATCCAATTAAACGAATTACCAAGCAATAATCCCAGGAATCATGGGGTTATTGCTTGGGTATAACCGATGAACAAAATAAAATGATACCTTCGGGTCAGAAACAAAGATGAAAGCTCGGTCAACGAAAAAGTCAACTGTGCAAGCTTATGAATTAAGAGCGAATTGTTTACAGAAATTGGGAGTGAGGGTTTGATTTTCGGCGCTTTTAGGTTAACTAGGAGTGTCCAATTTATACTATACCACACTGATTCATAGATTGGAAGGTTTGACCAACGATTTTAATAAAACGCGTGAATTTATCTAATTTTGGTATGGCTTTTATTGGATTATGCGTGTATAATACGCGTAGGATCTGTCTATTCAATAATACGAACCAATTAGACGTTTGTTTCCATATGTTGGTTCAATCAAAAGTCAAATATGAAAGTTGTTTGGTTTTGGGTCTCTGCAGCGAACAAGAAGAAGCAGACATGGCCTGCTAAGGTGTGTTTAAAGATTATTGCGTCTGGATTCTATCATAAGCATTTTTTTTACACAGATTTAAGAGAGGAGGGGAAGTGTGGGCCAGTCTGCTTGGGCTTAGATTTGGTTGGGCTTGATCTGGGCTCCGAAAATGATATAAAGTGTAGACTCGCAGTTGACTTTCCAAGTCAACTGTGCAGTTTTAAGGAAAAGTTATGTTTATTTGAGGTTAAATATTATCACTTATACATGATGCAGCCCAGTTGGTTGAGCTGTTGTGTGATAAGGTTGAACCGCTACCATACTCGGGTTTGAGTTTGGTTACAATACATTTTTTTCTCCTTTTAATCGCTGCAGAGAGGAGAGGAAGAAAAGAAAGTGGGCCAGTCTGCTATTGGGCTGCACTGATTTGGGCTCAAGCGTGTGGGCTCCGAAAATTGTACAAAGGGTATGGTTGGGTTATAACTTTGGGTTTAGTTTTATTAATAAAACAATGTTTATTACTAACATTATTATTATTATTATTATTATTATTATTATTATTATTATTAAATAATTTCTCAGTTACGACAACGATTCGAGTAGATAGTTAATAATCGCAAGAAACAAGTTCGCAACTTTTATTATCGAATCGAAACTTCAAAATACAAGGACTATAAATGTAAATATAAGAAATAAAAGGACTAAAGTTGTACGCTCATGATAGTGAAAGGTGACGGATGTCACACTAAAGGTCCAGACATGGTTTTGTGAAGTTTGTGTCTTTGAAAACCTTTGAAAAACAGTTTTGAAACAAGTCTAATCCTTTATTTGACTTATATGTGAAGTATACGTCTAAGGAACGGATTTTTATGGTTAAATCATGGGGATTCTTATGTGTTTGATATTCTACTGATATAGATAAGTTGTTAGGATGTCTATCTAGGAGTTTGAAGGTTGTTTGTTGGGTTTTGATGATAATATGCGTTTTGGCCTGTTTGAGTGATTTAGAAGGATTTAGGATGTTATGATATGATTTGTTGATTGTATGATGTTAGGGTTTGTACTAGGATGATGTAGTAACAGTAGGATGATGATTTGCAACGTTGTTATGTGATGAAATCTGGATATTTGCCATTTAGGGTAAGTTGTGCATGCTTGATGTGATGTTTTCATAATATTATTCCATTTTCAGAAATACTTGCAATTAGGGTGTTAAGCTGAGGATAAATTGGGGGTTTTCATTTAGGATATGTTGCTTGATGATTTCGGATTGATTTTGGGTGTTTTTACATGTTTCGGATCTGAGTTGGAGGGTTAAACGCACGAAATGAGACCCTTGGACTACAGGGGGCAAGTACATAATGTACTCGTCTGTCCAAGGGGCGAGTAGACCTCTACTCGTCTGAGTTAGGGGCGATTACAAATTTCTACTCGTCTGTTTGTTTCATAATCGTGTGTTTTGCTGCTGTAAGTGTATTTTGATACCCCGAAACATTGTTTGACACCTAGGAACACGTTTGGAACCCCGTGGCATGTCTAATAACCTGATAACACATGTTCAGACTCGTAAATGCATTAGGTGAGCTGTATGCTAGACTTGATGAACTTTTTCACATGTTAAGTACATAATTGCACATGATTGCATGATTTCTTGTATTTGGCTAACACGTGGGATGTCGGGTCACCAATGGGATGTCGGGTCTTGCCTGGTGCGGTCAGTTTAACGTTCAAACATATTTTCAAACGTACACAGTTGTGGTCTGGACAATTGGGGACTAATTAACCTACGGGTTATTAGTCTAATATCTTATACACTCTTCATGATAGGTCACCGGTAGTTGGGACTATCTATTTGAGTTGATTAACGTATTTTAGAAGAAAGCAACATAAGGTGAGTTTCACAGCCCACTTTTACTGGTTTTACTTTTGGGGGAAAAACATGCTACGTGCTCATATTTTTAAACGTATATCATACTATGGTCGACTTTTGGTTACTATACGGTTTGTTGAAGTCCCGAGGGAAACCATGAATGTGCGGGGAAGCACAACGTGGGAAACGTGGATAGATCGATTGGGCGTAACCTGCCCCACTCGTCGGCTAGAAGCTGGGCAGGTGCATATTGTCTCGAACTTGCTAAACTTGTATACGTTATTCGGGCGGCTTAAACATATGCTAAACTTGCTAAATGTGTCCAGTAATGGTTTTCCAGTCGTAGTAGTAGCAAAACTTATGCCTAGCTAGCGTGCACATGACATAGTATTGACAGGATTGAACTTGGTACACATTAGAATGTTTTATAAAACCTGTGAACTCACCAGCTTTATATGTTGACATCTTTTTGGCATGTTTTCTCAGGTCGCTAAGGTAGCAGCAAATGGACTAGGCGCACGGGTCTTCCATGCCGTCTAGGGTTTCTAGTTGCACGTTATAAATAAATACTTCAGACTAATTTATCATGTTTTGGGATTGTAAACACTTTAAAGCTTCCGCTACTGTTTCATGTTATTAAAAACGTGGTGTTTGGTGTATGCATTTTACATTTAGTTGTCGTTTATTGTGACCGTTGACTTCGATCCTGTTGTGTCACACGCCTCGCGGTAAAACCCCACAAGTGGAATTTGAGGGTGTGACAGTTTATAGTTGTCAAAGTTTGTCGTTATCATCTTTATTATGATTTTCTAACAATATAGTTAATTCCTAAATTACGAATTTACTGAAAATATTATAGCATACTACCTCACTTTACTAATTTGGAATACAAAATTTAGTTGTTAATTTTTGACCAAAACACTTACCTCACACAAAGTTATGAAAAGGAAACCTGGGCAGCTTCAGTCTACTAATAAAGGTCACGATAGACTTCTAACAACCCCATGAAGGCTTAGACACCGGAAAGAAATCCCACCTATCTTTACCACCGTGAACTGCCTCCACAACCCTTCGCCAAATAGAGCCACTAGTGTTGTGAAACCTCCAAGCCCACTTAGACAATAGTGAGGCGTTTACATCAATCAACCTCGAAATACCCAACCCGCCACCTACCTTTGGAGTAGTAACGACCTCCCAAAAAACCCAGTGCACCTTTTTAACATCTGTAGAACCAGTCCAAAGAAAAGACTTCATCAGACCTTCTATTTGATTCATCACTTTAACCAGAGCTTTATAGATAGAAAAATACTAAATCGGTAAGCTCGAAAGAACCACTTTAATCAATGTCAACCACCCACCCATAGAAATAGACTTAGCCTTCCATGAAGAAAGACGAGTCTGCATCGTATAAACAACCGAGGTCCAATGAGAGACTTTGTTCATATTAGCTCTGTGACACCCGGCAAACTCGGGGTAACATTTTTCTAACATATAAGTCTACCTCAGCGAAATCATTCATTTAACATACTTAACTGGGCCAGTTGAGTCGGGATACATTACGTATAGTCCAGGGTTCAATGACTTGAAGGATCATTGGGGTCATTTTATGCACGCACACGAGTCTTGAGTCCTGTTTTTGGTAAAGTTACATAATTGGATCAAATGATAAACTTGAATTGCTTTATATATGATGTGTAACGTGTGAATACGTGTTTATATGGTGTCTATATGATTATACATGTTAAACATATGTTAGGATTGCTTGTTCATATGTTAGGATGTGTTAACATGTGTTAAAACGTGCTTAAACGACAAAATCATAGATAACTAGAAACTGGCATGTTGGTTCGACCTCATGGGGGTTCGAACCAACTTGAAGGTCACTCATTCGACCTCCTTTTCAAATACGTTCGACCCTTACAGGGTGCAAACGAACATGGAGTATAAATACCATACTTTACAATTTTCATCATTTCACAAACCCTAAATGCCTCTAAGTGCTCTCTCTCAACCCCAAACCCGTAGGGAGGAGTTTTTTATCTTGTTTTTCAAATCCTACAACATACATATCCTCTGTATCACAAACAAGAGAAGATTCAAGGTGTGTTCTTAATCCAAAACCATTTTCATCAATTTTAATTCGTTTTAATCAAACCCTAAGTGTCCAGATCTTATTCAAGCATGTTTTCATGGATAAAAACATTTCTAACATCTTCCTAAACAAAACCTTTTCATTAAGAATGAGTTTTCATGCAAAATACATGTGTTAATGGTGTTAAATGATATGTTATGAACTTGTATGGAATTGTTTAATGATTGATTGCTGTGTTACGATCGAATTAGCATGTGTTAGGTCGAATGAACTTGTTTTTTGGTTGAATGAACTTGTGATAGGGTCGAACCAACATATAAATGGGTCAAATGAACTTTCTTATGGTTTGAATGAGTCTGGTAACTTGCTGATTTGACCTTACGACTTCATACGTGCAATTTTTTTATACAAACTAAGTGTTTTATACATGATTCTTATGTGTTAACTATATATACTTGATCAATTAGTGTAACGGGTCACCAACGGGATGTCGGGTCTATCTGGTGTGTCGGGTTAATGGTTAAGCACATTTTTAAACATACGTGGTCATGATCTGGACAATCGGGGACTAGTTAACCTATGGGTTATTAGTTGGGACACTTATGCAAAAATTATGATAGGTCTCTAGTAGTTGGGACTATCAGTTCGTTTCGGGATTCTTATTAACCTGAAGACGCAACCTAAGGTGAGTTTCACAGCCCTCTTTCAGTGTTTATGTTTTCCGGGGAGAAACATGTTGCGTACTTGCTTTCATACTAATCATGTTATGCTAGTGTTACTTTGTGTTCTTACTGTACGATAGTTCAGTTATACCGCTGGGCGGTAGTTCAGTTGGTCGTGGTTTGGTAGTTCGGTTGGCTGGGCTCGGCCGTTCAGTTCACAGTGGTTCGGTAGTTCAGTTATGCCTGGGTTGGCAGTTCGGTTACACACGGTTGTTTCACACCTGGTATCGTATTAGTGGTTTCATATGCCTAGGTTGGCATCTTTATAGCATATCAGTAACATGATGGAAAGATCAAACTTTAAGACACATTTTACTTAAACATGTGAACTCACCAACATTTTTGTGCTGACGTTTTTAGCATGTTTTCTCGGGTCGCTAAGGTAGCAGTTGTTGATAGGCGCACGGTGTCGCATGGCTTCTAGGATTCACTTGCATGGTTTTCAAACGTTGTTGAACTCATGTTATTTACGTTTTTGAGTTGTATAGATGTTTAATGCTTCCGCTGACGTTAGTTACGTTTTGAAAACTTAATGAATAGTCTACGTTTCTTTTACATTTAGTTGTCGTTTATTGTGACTGTTGACTTGGATCCTGGTGTGCCACGTGCCTCGAGGTAAAACCCCACACGTGGATTTTGAGGGTGTGACAAGCTCCCACTCTGATTCCTAAGTAATCAAATGGTTACTTCCCCACCCTACAGCCAAGGATATGCGCCATCATGTCCACCTCATCATCGTTAGTGCCAATACAAAAGAGATGGGATTTATAGATATTAATCTTCAATCCAAAGAATAAATTAAATATCTTTAGCAAACAAGCAGTCTTCGGTATATTCTCTTCAAACCACCCCCCCAATTATAATTGCATCGTCCGCGTACAAATGGTGCGAGACTACCGGACCTGAATTCGATAATTTAATCCCTATAAACTCGCCTTCTTCACTCGTCTTGCTAAAAATGTAAGCCAAAGCCTCAATGACTATAAGAAAAAGGAAAGGGGATAATGGATCCCCTTAGAAAATGCCCTTCTCACAACGAAATTCAAAAGTAGGCGTGCTATTAACTAGAACCGAAGATCTAGCAGATTCTAAGATCCCTTTATTAGACATTAATTCCTGATTTCCTAAGTAATACATATTATATCATTTATATCCTAAGTATATACTTATCCTAAGTCAGTAATGGTTACATTAGTTATAGTGAACCGACACGTGGGTTGGTCAAAAGGGTCACAACCCTTCACATGTATACATACCCCAAACATGTTGTTTCATTTGTGTTAAGGTATTGAATCTTTAGTTTCACATATTCTCTCTCAATTATCTTTCCTCATCGATCATGCGGTCCTTCATTTGGCATCAGAGCATTCGGTTATTCATTTTTTGTTCCATTGATTATAAAGAAGACAAAGAAGAAGACGATCACAGTTGATCCCCTGTTTCCCTCCGGTAAAACAGAGACCGACACAGAAGTCATCAAAAGTTGGAACAATCAATCATAGGCCAAACCAGGATCATTAGAAGATCAAACAAGAACCGTTCAGATTTTTCAGGCCAAGTTAATCTTTTCTGGCGATTACCAGAATCGACGAATAGAAAGTTTAAACGCATCAAAAAACGGTTATATCTGTCCCTGCCCCTCGTATATTATCATAATCGAATACAAATACCTTAATCCAAATCATAGATCGAAAAAAATTTCATACCCTATTTTTTTGTTCGAAAGCATTGTTCCCGCCAATTTTTTTATAAACCAAAAACCAAGTTTATACTTTAAAACTTATTCCAAACATTACTGATACAACACAGAATTGTTTTATAAAGGAAACCATCAAAGTTTGTCAAGGATTAAGGATTTTTTCTGTTTTGAAACATGAACAGAAAACGTTTTCAAATTTTTTTCGTATTCGATCAATCTTTTGGATAAGAAATCCAAACAGTTTAGTGTGGAACATATTTTTGTTTCATTCGGATCGATCAGACACAAGAAATGTTTGTTTTTTTGGGCGGTAGTGTGTTCGTGTAGAAGAGAAGGTTGACTTTCTGAAGTCAACACATGAATTTTTTAAAATATATATATTATTGAGGGATATTATAAAGAAGATAATTATCAGTGGTTTTGGGTTTCTACCACTGATCTGAAGAAATTTTTTTTGAAGTCAGAAAATATTAAAACAAAGTGATTTTGTTTTTTTATAAAGGGTGTTTAAAGATTGATTGTTATTTGAAGAACACTAATCATATTGTTGGAGGATTATCAAGTCAAAAGGATTGACTTTAGAAATTAGTTAGAGGAACAATATTGATACACAAAAATATTATAACGAAGATCTTGATACTTTGTTAAGGCGCCTACGAAATATCAAAACCTTTGTTAACCGAATAATATTTTTCAAGTATATCAATTTAAGTTTGACAATAGTGGTCAAACCAAGTTCCTAAAAAGTGTGGGTAGTCCATATTAGATTTGGACAATAGGGAAGAAAAATAAGAACAAAAGTCCCTAAAAGACGCCCATTAAAACCCACAATGTCGAAAGGGGAGACAATCATGAAGGAGACTCTCACTTTCAGCTCCAAACACCGATGTTAACATCTACAAATTACACAATTTGGGTTGTTCGTGTAAAGGCAAAATTGAATGCCAATAACCTTTGGGAAGTAGTGGAACCGCAGAAGGTACGTCGATGGTAGATGTAAAGAAGGATAGGATAGTGATTGCCTATCTATTCCAGGCAATTTCAGAAGATATGTTGATGTAGGTGGCATCACATTCTACAACAAGAAAAATTTGGAAAGCATTAAAGACAATATTTAATGGAATTGACTGAGTCCAGAAAGCAAGACTTCAATCATTACGCACAGAATTTGAGATGATAACAATGAGAGAGACAGAAACCATAGACCAATTTGCTGGTAGGTTAAGTGCGATTAGTATAATGTCAAAACCCTAGGAATGAAAATTGAAGAGTCAGTATTGGTACGAATATTGCTGGACTCCGTAGCAGAAAGGTTCCTACAGATTATTGTATCCATAGAACAGTATTCAGATATGGATACCATGACGCTAGACGAAGCACTTGGAAGACTTAAAGCTTATAAGGAACACCTTAAGTCAAGAGATGAGAAGAAATATGGACCATCGGGTCAAGAGAAGCTGTTATTTACAAGGCAAGAGAAAAGACCTTACAGCAATTACAAGAACTACAATCAGAATCGAGGTAGACAGAACTTTAGGAAGTTCAATAAGAGTTAAAGATATGAGAAAAGAACTTTGACAGAAATGGCCATCAAGATCAGAGAAGTGATAGAAATTCCACTAAAAGTCGTTATGACAACAGTTACAAGCCCAAGAAAGATACAAGCAATGTAAGATGTTACAATTGCAATGAATTGGGACATATAGCTCCCAGATGTCCTAAACCTCGAAATAAGAAAGAAGAATCTCACCTAGTAATGGAAGAAGAGGATCCTACATTACTTATGGCAGTTGGTGAAGAAAGAAATGTAGTTCTCAAAGAAAATAAGATAATACCAGAACGCTATCATGGTGAAGAAAATGGAAATGGAGTGTTGTATTTAGACAATGGAGCAAGCAATCATATGACAGGAAGACGCTCCTACTTCACAGAGTTAGATGAAAATATAGCAGGAAGCGTAAAGTTTGCAGATGGATCGTGTGTCAACATCAAAGGTAAATGCTCAATATTATTGGAATGTAACAATGAAGAACAAAGACTAGTCACAGGATTATACTACATTCCAACACTCCAAAGCAACATCTTAAGCCTTGGGCAATTTACAGAATCAGTTTGCAAAGTAATTATGGAGAATAAACATCTATGGATTTATATCGCCTACAACAACCTATTGATGAAAGTACCAAGAGCTAAAATAGACTTTACAAGGTAAAGCTCAGAATAACAAATCCACTTTGTTTACAAGCTAAAATAGATACACTTGCATAGCTATGGAATGCACGTATGGGACATATGAATTTTGATTCACTAAGACAATTGAGCACAAAAGGAATGGCACGTGGATTGCCAAAGATTCAGCACCCATCTCAAGTATGTGATGCATGTATTACGGGAAAACAAAGCAGACTTCCGTTTCCCTCTCAAGCAAATTTTAGAGCTATGAGACCTCTAGAATTAGTACATGCAGACTTATGTGGACCGATTACACCCACGTCATTAGCAGGCAATAACTATTTCTTCCTGATAGTTGACGATTATTTAAGATATATGTGGATCTACATGCTTAAGTCAAAAGATCAAGTTTATGAAAATTTCAAGAAGTTTCTAAGTGAAGCTCAGACAAAGACAAGTCACAAGCTCAAAAGATTAAGAACGGATCGTGGAGGAGAGTTTACTTCTAAAGAACTTACCACGTATTGTGAGGACAAAGGAATCCTCAGACAGCTTACAGCACCTTACACACCTCAGCAGAATGGTGTAGAGAAATGAAAAACCGTCCATTAATGAGAATGACAAGAAGTATGTTAAAGGCTATGAATGTACCATAGAACTTCTGGGCAGAAGCAACAAGACAAGCAATATACATACAAAATCAGTTACCTACCAAAGCACTAAAGGAATGACACCCTACGAAGCAGTAAATGGCAAAGCACCAAATATCAAGCACATTAGAGTATTTGGATGCACAACATATGTGAAGGTAACAATGCCTTTGTTGATGCATTTTGCGACTAAGGATTGGATATACTATAATTAACATGTGTTAGTAGATAGCCGAAGGTAGTTCAGAATGGGCGAATGTAGATATGGATGGGCGAAGGTAATCAGAAAGGGGCGAAGGTAGACTTGAACTGGACGAAGGTAGAATGGACAAGAACAGAAGAACACATTCGACCACTTGCAGTGGGCGAATGTGGAAAAAGCTCACATTCGACCATCTGTAAGGGGCGAATGTGCAGTGTCTATATATAGATTTTGAGTTTTTGATTATGTAAGAGAGTTGTCATTTGTGTCCAGGTTCAGATCAGGTTTAGGAGTGTTTTTGAGAGATTATCTGTGTGATTCTAGATTAACATAAACAGTTGTAAATGCTTATTGATTGAAAGTTAATCTATGAAAATGATATTGAAAATGATCTTGATTGTGTCGTGATTTGTATCTTATCAATTTGTTCAGATCTAGGGTTTCCGCACCTAGATTTGTGACTTGTATGATCGTATAATCCTGTTTTAGATAAAATCCAACGCTCACAAAGTGGTATCAGAGCTTAGAGGATCATACAACAACAAATTTGATAAGATCAGAACTGATTTGGACATGTTTTTGACATAAAATCATCTGTTTTTACAAAAACTCTTAAAAACATAGTTTTTGATCGATTTAAAGGTGAATTTGTAGTCGAATTCAAGTTTTCCAAGACTTAAAGTTGTTCCAAATCAATTCCGAAACATAACCTGATTGAGATCATTCAAATCCATGAACTTTTGAAAATCTGAGATCAAAATAACCGTTTTTCAAACAATAACCGTTTTTCAAAAATGAGATCTGCTGATTTTGGGCGAACCTGGAACCTGGACTGAGAGTTGTGGTCGAACGTGCATAAAAGTGGGCGAACCTGAGTTTTTGAGTGGACGAACCTGAAAATCTTGTTGAAATTTTTCACATTCGGGTGAAAATTCCACATTCGACCGTTTTCATTTCGGGCGAAAGTGGAAAGTGTGTTAGTGTGATTTTCATTCTGGTCATTTTCACCTTCGGTTGTTACTATTTGGACGAAAGTGAGATAGAAGGGACGAAAGTGAGATCAGTTTGGACGAGAGTGTGATTATTTGGACGAAAGTACTACTTTTTGGGCGAACCTAAGGATTTTTGCTGAAAATTTTTCTAAGTGTTGAGATTTTCAGATTGTGATCATGTGGCGTTTTCAGACTACTCAGGGATCAGCGACAACACAACCACAACAGCAGACAATGGACCCATGGACAGTGGCAGCTCAAAAGACGAACACGCAATCCTCACAACCACTTAACTACATGACAACAACGAGCACGATGCCTCAGAATGTAGCACATCCGGCACTACAATCAGATTACTGGGGAGTAGCTGCAGCGGCGGTAAATACTCAAACCACTAATGCTATTTCTACCTTGATTAAGGATTTGTCTACAGGTAGTGGAACTCGGCCACCGAAGCTCATGGATATGCAAGAGTATAACCAGTGGCACACCATGTTCAAGATCCATCTGGAAGGCATGGGAGTTGAAGGAGCTGAGGCATGGAGCATGATTGTGAAAGGATACACAGCACCGATTCTGGAGAATACCGGTGAGTTGATTCCTCTGGAGAGCTTGACTGAGGATGAAAAGAAGAAATACGTGGTGGAGAAGAAGGCGTTCTCTCAACTGACACAGGCAATCACAAGTGACCTGTTGCATCAGTTTGGGACATGTACTACGTCAAAGCAGCTTTGGGATAAGCTGAAGAGGAAGCATGATGGTAACGAAAAGACCAGGAGTTTGAGAATGGAGGAATTAGTCAAAGAGTTTGATAATTTTTCTTTTATTAATAATGAAACTTTGAAAGAACTAACTCCGAGATATATGCATTTATTGTCTGAATTGTCTAGCTATGGTGTACAGATTCCAATGACTAAGCAGGTGGATAAGTTTGCAGATGCTTTACCACCACAATGGGATCAGCATGTGGAGGTACTCAGAGAGAAAGATGCTTATCAATTCTGGACCATTTCAGAGTTTATTGAAAAGCTGGAGAACAAAGAGTTGGAGGATAGGAGGAAAGCTAGAAGGTCGCAGATTCCTCAGAATCCAAGTTTGTATTTTGGAGGTACTTCAGTTTCAGCTGGAAACTCTAGCTCTGGAAGCGTTGCACCACATGTTGCATGTATTTCCAATGTCATGGATTCATCAAAACCAACCACCAACTACACACCACCACAATACAATTCCTACTCACAACCATCATACACACCACCACAATATAGTTCCTACATTTCACCAATCTCTCCAATGCAACAAGCTAGTTTTTACACTGCTAACCAAACACAACAACCAGCAAACCAAGTTACTCAACATAAACAACCAGTGGTTTTGGATACATCCAACTTGGGAAATGTGACTGTGGAGGTTGCTCAGCAACACATTGCATTAGTCTCAGCAATGGTTTCATCCTACAATGGATTGGTTGCTAGTCAGATTGGGAACAACAACTTGACCAACGAAGACTACGCACAGATCGATAAAGAAGAAATGGAACTCATTGACATTCAATGGGCTTTTGCGAGTATAATGAGAAGAGCAACAGAATTCATCGAGAAAACTGGAAGGACTGATTTGGCAACTTCTCCCAACACAACCTATGGTTTCAACAAGGAGAAGGTTACATGTTTTAATTGTGGAGAGAAAGGACACTTCAAAAGGGAATGCACCCAGCCACCTAAACAAGGTAACCGAAACCCTTTCAATGCAAATTACCAGAACCGTCAACAAAACCAAGTTTCTTACCAAACCAACAACAACTACCAAAACCGAAACTTTAACAACCAAAACAGACAACCAAACACTCAAAACCAGATTCAAAACCAATCTCCTAATCACCCAAACCGAACAGTTGTACCTATCACTACACCTACTGAGACTCAACAGAATGCGAGTCAGAACCAAGCTTTGGTAACTCAGCAGGATGAGAGGTTTGACTGGTCGGGTATGCAAATAGGAGTTGAAGAAGTGACTACTGGTGGGAATGTGGCTTGTGTTGCTTATCAGGTTGATATGGAAGAGTCGGTGGCAGTTGATGAGAAGAAAGAAACTGAGGAGAGTGAAAGTGATGATTCTGAGACTGAGATGGAAGTGGAGAGTGAACCTGTTGAGGTTAAGGCTGAGGAGAAGAGTTCTGGGATGGTGATTGATTCAGTTTCTGATGTTCCCGAAGAGTGTAGATCGGTGTATTCAGATTCTGAGAGCGAATCAGACACAGAGGGAAGTGTTGATTCTTTGGATGATGATATTGACCAGTTGCTGGCAGAAGCTGACTTTTTGATGACGAGGAAGTCGTGCATAGCTGATGATGCTTTCACCAAGATCGACTATTCCAAGTTTTTCACTGGAAAGGAAGCTCATTTTGCTTTGATGGCCATGACCGAACCGCCAAAACCTGTAAGTTCTGAATCTAGCACTGATGTCATGAGTGATAAATACTGTGGGACTTGTGATAGATTGACAGAGGAGAATAAACAACTCCGAATTTCACGTGATAGTGCTATTCAAAACTGTCAATCTACTCGCAAAGAGTTAAATGCTTTTAACAAAGTATTAGATGGCTATAAAAAGGACATTTCCGACTTGAAAAACACTTTGTCATTGAAACAATTGGCCATAAATAACTATATCAATGAAATTGAAAACACCAAGTTGGAAATGGCCGCCATTAAATGCTTTGCTGAAAAAGTTAACAAGAAACTGGAAAGTTATAAGAATGTTGCTTATGTCGTGGATCATATCATTGATGATAACACCACCAACTACAAGTCTGTACCATCTCCGGTTCTTTTTGAGAACCATAACTATCACCAAGTTATACCGGAGAGTTCGGTGAAATCAGACTCATCATCAGATATGGAATCTAATACCTCGAGTATTGGTGATCCATATTCCGATGTGAGACCGATTTTGGGCTTGAACAATGAGGGTGTTTATGCTGAGAGTGATAGTTCAGACTCAGAAAATGATGATACTGGTAGTGATAAATCTGTTAATGAATGTGAGATTCCAAAAGAAAATCACATCATTACTACTGAACCAGTGTCACCATCTGATCATGTTCATCCAATGGCAAAGGCTATTCATGATAAAAAGTCTGAAAAGGTTGATGTTAAGAAAACTAATGTTGTTAAGAATGAGGTCAAAAAGAATGAGCTGAATGAACCAAGTGACAAACCTGTAAAGGTATTTTATCGGATGGAAGGATCCGATAAAATCATTGCTGATGAGGAATTTCCGATTAAAAACGTTAACTATTCTAAACTTGATAAAATCTGGCAAGAAAGCACAATATGGTTTCCAAAACATGAAAGAACCAATGAAATTCCACCAGAAATCTTAAAGAAACTGTTTTCAGAAGTTCCTCAAGAGCCAAAAATTCATGTCACTGAGTTCATTCGACCAGATGATAAAGCAAATGGTTTTCATGAACCTTCTTACTCGAAAGGACCACTTCCTGAGAGTTTAAGAAATCAACAATATAATGATCAATTTCCTGTAAGATCATTTGCTTCACCAAATGCTCATTATGTGTTTGAGGAATATAGAAAATGCTTTAAATGTGGAGAACGCGGGCATTTACTTGCTCAGTGTCCATATGTAAGGCACAAGAGACATGAAGTTGAGGTTAAGAATTCCATGAAAAAGCCGATTGATCATTATGTCCCACCGCATAGACGGACTGTTCCTCAACAACAACATTTTCATAATCAAAACAATTTTCAAATGAGGAACAACCGTCCATTTCATTATGATCGGAGGAATCGGATTGCAATGGAACAATCTTGGAGAAAACCAGTGGTGAACACAACAGCTGATAGACAAAAGGTTCCACAAAAACCAATTGTCAAGTCAAATGTTGGACCTAAGTCTGTTAATTCAGATAAGGTTGCTAAGAAAGTTACTTTTAGTAACAATGTTCAGAAACCTATTGAGAAACCAAAATCTCAAATTCGTATTCTCAAAAGGTCTGAACAATCTTGGACACCTAATGGTTCTCCAGGAGCCTCTACGTCAAAGGTGAGTGAGAAAAGTGAAACTGTTTTGAAAAATCAGAAAACGATTGATTCAAAACAAAAAGTTGTTGAAAAAGTCATTGAGAATGATTCTTTGAAAGCCAAAGTTCAAAGGCCCAAGACTCAGGCTTGGGTCCCCCGAAAGAACTAATTGTTTACTTTTTGTGTGCAGGGAGCTTCAGTTGGCCCTATTAGCAGTCTCTGGATTGTTGATAGTGGAGCTTCAGGCCACATGACGGGGGATTTGGCGTTGCTGTTCGATGTGAAGAATATTAATGGAGGATATGTTGCGTTCGCGGGAAATAAAGGAGGTTATATCACGATGGAAGGAAGCGTGAGTAATGGGATTGTGACTTTCGAGCGGATATCTTATGTCAAGCAGATAGACTATAATCTGTTGAGCGTCAGTCAAATATGCGACAAACAATTTTCTGTGCATTTTGATGACAAATCCTGCTATATACTTAAACCGGGCTTCAAGATTCCAAAGGAGTGGGTTATGTTGATGGCACCTCGAGTCAACAATCTTTACATTCTTGATATGTCCAAGGCGATGACACCACAGGGACAGATAACATGCTTTCTATCCAAGGCGACCGAAAAAGAATCGATAATGTGGCACCGAAGAATGGGGCACATTCATCTGAGGAAAATGAATCAGTTAGTGAGAAATGGACTTGTCGATGGAGTAAACGTGAAACATTTCCATCTGAACGACAAGTGTGTGAGCTGCATGAAAGGAAAACAACACAGACAATCCCATAAAGTGAAGAAAGTTAACTCTGTTGAGATGCCGCTTGAGCGATTGCACATGGACCTTTTTGGACCGGTCAAGCGCAAAAGTCATCTTGGAGAGCTTTATTGTTTAGTCGTCACTGATGACTATTCACGATTTTCATGGGTGATGTGTTTGAAAAACAAAAGCGACACCTTTACCAACTTACAAGTTCTGTTCACTCGGCTGGAGAATATTTACAATTTGAAGATAAAAAGGATCAGGAGTGACAACGGGACGGAGTTTAAAAATGCAAAGATGGATGAACTTTGTGAAAGCAAAGGGATACATCATGAATATTCAGCTCCGTATACCCCGCAACAGAACGGTGTTGCTGAAAGAAAGAATAGGACTCTGATTGAGGCTGCAAGAACAATGCTCGCTGACTCAAATCTTCCAGTAATGTTCTGGAATGAGGCGATTTATGCAGCAAACTATACATTAAATCGGGTTTTGACAGTGAAGAAGTTTGGAAAAACATCTTATGAGCTGTTACACCGACGAAAGCCCAATTTAGAGTATCTAGAACCATTTGGGGCGCCATGTACGATGTTGAATCCAAGCGAGAAGTTTAGTCCTAAAGCTGAAGAGGGATATTTTGTTGGATATGCAACCCCGCTCAAACGGGTATTCAACAAGAGAACTCGTCAAGTGGAGGATTGGGCAAACGTGGAAGTTCAACGATACACACAAAATTTGCAAGGCACGGGCCCTGATTGGATGTTTGATTACAAAGATTTCTTTGAATCATTCAACCTAGATAGCCTGGTTGAAGAAGCTGTGATCAGATTACTTTACGAGTGTGAAAACGCGGCAACTTCACCATTGATGCGTCCAATCACCGTAAACCCCCACCAGCTTCTAGTGATACCAGTGCTCCTACACAAGAAGAAGAGTTGTTTCAAGAAGCTTCAACTTCATTAGACACTTCAGAATCTGAAGATGAACAATTTGAAGAAGCTGTTCTTGAAAATGCAGAAGACTTAGAAGAGCAAACTGTGAACCCAACTCCAAATCCAGACGTTGCTTCATCGTCTAACACGGGTCATGATCAGGATGCTGTAGAGAACTTGACTGCTCAGACGGGAGTGATTGTACCTGTTAATCCGGAATCTCGGATTCATCGTATTCACCCGCTGGAGCAAGTGATCGGTGATCCTGGTAGTGGAGTGATGACCAGAGGGCAGCTTAAAAGCGTGAATTCGCCAGAGAGTTTTGGTGCTTTAGCATTGTATGCCAAAATTCAGAAATCTGGTAGTCAAAATGATTGGTCGTTTGCATGTTATGTGTCGCAGGTAGAGCCAAGGACATACAAAGACGCTTTGCAAGAAGATGCCTGGGTTGAGGCAATGCAGGAGGAGTTATTGCAATTCCAGAAATTGGGAGTCTGGACGCTCACAGATTTGCCGCCGGGAAGAAAGAAAATTGGCACTAAGTGGGTGTTTAAGTGCAAAAAGGATGATCGTGGAGTTATTGTAAGGAACAAAGCCAGATTGGTTGTGCAGGGTTTCCATCAGATTGAAGGAATTGATTACAACGAAATCTATGCACCAGTAGCACGAATGGAAGCTATTCGGATGTTCCTAGCGTTTGCTTCGTATAAGAAATTTAAAGTCTATCAAATGGACGTCAAGAGCGCATTTTTGTACGGTAAAGTCAAGGAGGAGGTTTATGTCGGGCAGCCACCAGGCTTTGAGGACCCAATCCACCGGGACAAGGTCTACGTGCTAAACAAAGCTTTATATGGTTTGCACCAGGCTCCAAGACAGTGGTACGAGGAGCTAAGTACATACCTCATCTCCAAAGGATTCAAGCGCGGCCTCGTCGATTGCACCCTCTTTACGAAGAAGACGGGAGATGACTTGCTTCTAGTACAGATTTACGTTGATGATATTATATTTGGTTCAACTAACGAACTCTTGTGCAGGGAATTTGAAACTGTTATGCAGGAGAAGTTCGAAATGAGCGCTATGGGAGAAATGCAGTTTTTCCTCGGCTTACAGGTGGATCAAAGACCCGACGGGATCTTCATTCACCAGACGAAATATGTTGCCGACATCTTGAGCCGATTCCAGATGGAGGACTCTAAGCCGATGGATACCCCGATTCAACCCAATCACGGGATTGGAGTCGACGCTAAGGGGGAGCTGACAGACCCATTTACATACAGAGCAATCATCGGATCTCTGATGTATTTGACAGCGTCTCGACCAGATATTATGTATGCAACGTGTCTCTGTGCGCGTTATCAATCGAAGCCGAAACAAAGTCATCTGACGGCGGTCAAGCGTATCCTTCGATATCTGAAGGGTTGTCCATCAAAAGGACTTTGGTACCCTAATGATGATGATTTTGATTTTATTGCTTTTAGTGATGCAGATTGGGGCGGCTGTGACAAAGACAGCAAATCAACAACAGCCGGTTGCCAGTTTTTAGGGAGCAGGTTAATTACCTGGCAATGCAAGAAACAGACTTCCGTCGCACTGTCTACATGTGAAGCCGAGTACATTTCAGCCTCGAGTTGCTGTTCACAAGTGCTCTGGATCCAACAACAGATGGTCGATTACGGTTTGCAGTTTCTTAAAACTCCTATACACTGTGACAACGAATCCGCAATTGCATTAACTAAAAATACTGAAAATCATTCTAAAGCTAAACATATCCGGATTAAATATCATTTTATCCGTGATTGTTATGCTAAGGAGTTGATTGACATGGTCAAAATCCATACTGACTACCAACGTGCAGATTTGTTTACAAAAGCTTTTGACAGATCCCGCTTTGAATATCTTTTGAAAGTAAACAATATAAAGGAAAAACAGGACTAATCGGCTCCTCGGTTTATCATTTTTAGTTTTTAGTTTTAGTTTTAAATTTTTGCTAATTGGGAATTTCTCTTTGCTAATTGGGAATTTCTCTTTACTATCATAATCCTCAAAGAAGTTGATGCTTTCGAGGGGGTTGTTTAATCCTCAAAGAAGTTGATGCTTTCAAGTGGATTGTTTCTTTCAAAATTTTTTTTGTTTTTCAGAAAAATTAAAAACCCAAAAATATGTTCTTTATTTTAGGGGGAGTCATTTTATCAGAAAAACCAAAAACATTGAAAAATTTTCAAAATACCTAAAAATTAGAAAAACCCAAAATGATTTCCTGGATAAAAAGAGGAAATGATAGTACATCAGTGGGGATCTGACACAGGCTAAAGAATTGTATAGTTTAATGCGACGTATGTTGATTACGTGTGATATGCTGATAGGCTTCGTAGACTATATATTGCGTGCATTAGTGATACAAACATAACAAACTACGCGTTTGTGGATGAACACCTCATGGGCATATGGTCTTAGTACCGTAATTTCGTTTGATAGGGTGTTTGTACAAAACTCGGAGGTTTAGGGTCGTTATGTTATTAGTTGTCTGGGGATAGCCTATCTGATCTTCTGCTGTAAGTCATTACGGACCTAGATCAGACAGGATGTCTTTATAAAAGAGCTTTATGCCAAAACCTAAAGTTACCGAATTGAGGAACTTTCCATGTTATATGATGATCAAAGATTATCTATAATATCGTATTGATCATTGATGCAAATCATGATTAATATCAGTCCTCAACCTGGTATGGTGCATATGTTACTTTGCTGCATTAATTTGCTGACCTGTATACCTCTATGCATTATATCTTGTACAATTACAGACGACGAAAGCATAATCACGCTTTACAATGAGTCTTTGTGCAGATTACTTCTTGATACGGGAGTATGTCGTGTGTGTGGGAACCACAATGTGTTAGTCTAATACATCTAATTCGTATCATTTTAAAGCATTGCGTAATTGTCTGCATGTGAGCTTATGTGGACAACAATATCAGCAATTGCCGTGTCACATATTGTTTCTAATGATAATATTGAAATAGATCAATGCTGTGTTCAGATTTCTCAGAAAACTGATATGATTCTCTTACCGGAAATCACAAAATGTTTACTGCTTTCATTTACTTTGATGCATTTTACTTTGATGCATTTTACTTTGTTGCATTTTACTTTTATTGTCAAAAAGTTACAAAATCCAAAAAGATTTTAGGTGTGTTTTGATATAAATTTCAGAAAATCCAAAAGATTTGCATTTCTGCTTTATTTTTGATATCCGGGGATGCTTGATGGTCAATTTCTGAGATTTGATAACACCATCTGGTCTTTGTAACATTCAAAATGTGAAAATTTGAGTTTTGGAAGTTTAACGGATTGAAAAATGTTGAACGGGATTCGAATTCGTGATTTGGCGAAATTTTCAGATTTTTCCATTTCACATTCGCCCCTTAAATGGGTCGAATGTGGAAAAATCATTTCATTCGACCGGTTTGCAAATGGCGAATGTGGAATTTCCACTTCCGGGTGTAATTTCCACTTCCGGGTACACATTCCACCTTCGGGTCTTTAAATAGGGGCGAAGGTGGAGCAGGTTCACATTCGGGTCTTTAACTAGGGGCGAATGTGGCCTTAACCCACATTCGACCATTTCATACGGACGAACGTGGATCCCTATATATAAGTCTGTCACCTTCGAACCCTTCATTCTGAAATTTTTCAAAAAATTTGTGTCATACCAGACCTTGTTGCTCGTGCATTATATGTTTTCTTGATTTGTTCCCTGATCATTGCTCATCATTTTAAGCCTAATTTGCAGGTAATGGACACATAACAAATCAGAATTGATGATAAAAGAACGGGACCTAGGGTTTCTGTTCTAGGGATTTTTGATGTTGTTTCTTGTTTGATTTTGATAGCCGATCATTTAACATAGGTTTTAGGGGGAGATTATTGAAGGAATTAGGATTAAAACATGTTTAGATGATAGTTTTGATCGATTGAACACATAGAACCCTAATTCCACTTGAAAACCTATGTAAAATGATTAATTGATAAAATTGGTAATAGACGATTGTTAGTCGGACATGTTAGTACGTTTTAGGATCAAAATTACAGGTTAAATCTAAAAATGGCAAAATTTTAAATTTTGGGGATAGATTTTTCACATTCGGGTGTTTTAAAACGGGCGAAAGTGAAGTTGGATGGGCGAATGTACTTTCAAACCGGACGAATGTGACTTTAATCAGAAACTTTTCATATTCGTCCATATATGTTCACATTCGACCAGTTATTCCCACATTCGGCCAGTTTCAAAATGGGCGAATGTGCAGATGTCTTTGACCAAAATTTTTATATTTTTGTCGTTTTTGTGTTTTGACGCATTTTATTGTTTTTCATGTGCAGATGGCTGAACAAACCGAGAATATTGAATCACCAGCAGTGAATGTTGAGACTCCAGCAGAGATCACAGTTCAAGATCCAGTCCCCGTAGCTGAAACATCTACTCCGAGCAGTTGGCCTTTCGAACGATCGCACAACTGTTGCGCGTATCTAGGAGACGTTGAGAAGAACACGGAGTTTACAGGGATTATTGAATTTCTGAAGAGGAGCAGGATTGTACATGCTCTAGCCACACCAACCATCATTTATAAAGACATAATTGAAGATTTTTACCAGAACGCTAAGTATGACTACTGGGAGAATCAGACGATCATCAAGAGCAAGATTCAGGAGATGGAGATGTTCTTGACTGAAGCTGACATTCGGGAGGCGTTACAGATTAAGTTCGAAGATAGTGAGGATCCCAGGGAGTTATCTTGGACAGAACAGAAGGCGTGCTTCTTAAGGATGAAATACAAAGGTCCAATCACTGACGGATCAATGTATAAAGGGAAGCTGGGAGTGCAGTACAAGTACTTTGCACATGTTCTGATTCATGTCTTTGGTTGTGTGAGTGGTGGTTATGACGTGATGAGAAAGAGTTTGAGTTCATTAATGGTTGCGTTAACACTAAACAAACCATTTAATGTGTCTGGGATGATTCTTGACCACATGTTGGAGATGCTGAAGGGTATAAAGTTTAAGAAGTTCATGTTGTATCCGAGGTTTCTAATGATGATCTTTGACTACAAGTATCCAATGTTGAAAAAGGATCCGACAATGATTCTAGGCCAAGATCACATGAATATTAGAACCTTGATGAGGATGAAAGGATACAAAGGTGTAGCTGATAATGAGAAGCCACCTAACAGGAGATTGTTTGGAGCTTTGGCTCGTCCGGATTACACTGATCCTGGCAAGAACAAAGCAAGACATGATGATAGTGACTCAGACAATGATGATCCCTTAGTGTATGCTGATTCAAGCACTAAGCGGAAACGTCAAGTAGTCAATCCTGGAGCCAAAGGGAAGGGCAAGGGAAAGGCTATTGATCAGGGAAGCACAAAGCAACAGGTTGCTAGAAAGAAATCGACGGCGAAGAAAGGATCGGGTTTGGTGGATGAAGAGTCTGTAGATTCAGAAGAGACTGAGGTTGATGAACAGTGGGATTCTGATGACGAGAACGTGAGGACCACCAAACGTAAGGCCACTATGGTTGGTGAGTCTGAATCCTTGAATCAGTCGATTGAAGAGTCTGAGAGACGAAAGAAATCGGTTGAAGATGAAGGTTTAGGAGTTGATTTAGCTGAGCTGAGTGTTGGAGATACAGTAGTTGTGAATTTGCCAAAGAAGACAAAGAAACAAAAGACTATGGCAAAGAAGTCTAGTGTGAAAGAACTGAGAGAGAAAGAGTTGGCTCAGTTGTTGAAGGGAAAGAGATTACCTGATGCTGGAACACCTTCTAAGCTATCTTCACCAGTTGCCAAGAAGCAGAAGAAAGCGAAAGAGGCAGAGACTTTACCAATCGATCAGTTCAATATCGATATGGATAAAGTGCTCGATATGTTTAGAAAGCCTCAAAAGGAGAAAGCTGTTGAAGTTGAGCCCTCCAGATCAAAGTCAAAGAAAATGACTGTTGATGACGATGTTATGAAACAGGTTAATAAGAAGATGGAGGACATGATGAAGATGTTGATTGCTCAACAAGCTGAGATTACTAAGTTCAAGCAGAATGAGGAGAAGATGCTCCAAATTGTAGTTGCTTCGAAATCGAATCAGGATGAGATTAATGAAAAGATTCAAATGTTAGAAGCAAAGAATGAGAAGCTTGAAAGAAGATGTGATAGAAACAAGAACAAGATCAAACTGATCAAGGCTGATAACAAAGAATTGAAGAAGGAAAACAAACGCCTTTGTGGTTTGATTGAAGAGTTGTATAGCAGAGCACCCCAGTTGAAAGAGGGTGAAGAAGATGAAGAAGAAGATGAACAGAAAGTTGATTATGAGTATTCTGAATCAGAGAAAGAAGATGATGAAGATGAGGATGATGATGGATCGGATAAAAGTGATGATGACAATGATGATGATGATGACAACAATGATGATGATGATGATGCTGAAGGTACAGGGAAAAAGAAGGGTGATGAGTTTAGCAGTGGAAGTGATCATGAAGGAGGAGATGATACTTCTAAATATAGTTATGAGAAGAGAACACCGCAGAAGAAGAAAGATACTGGAGAATCGAGTTCCAAGAAGAAAGGTGGGAATGTTGATTCGGATGAAAGTATCTTCTGGAACGAAAAGGTGAGATCTCTGTCTGATGATGCTAAACAGATATACAAGAATATGTTAGAGAAGAGAGAGTGGACCATTGAGTTCACTGGATGCTTCGCTGAAATATTCCAGACTGATGATTTGAGATATGAGCTGGAATATGAAGATCCAGATCTTGAAGAAGGGGAACTACCTGCATCTGTGGCGAAAGAAATACTAGATGGTCTCGCACAGAGGGTAGGAAAGACGTTTGAGGAGTTTATGATGGATGAATCGATTCCTGATATTCCTGAAAAGGATATGGGAAGTCATTCAGATGATGTACATACTCCAGAGAACAATGAAGTTGAGATAGAAGATATTACTCATGAAGAGTTTCCCCAGTATTTCAGAAAAGAAGATGAGAATGAAGTATTTCCTGACTTCACAGAGATACCAAATAAGTCAGCGAAACAGAAAGCAAAGAAAAGAAGCGAAGAGTTTGTTGAGAAGGTGTTTGGTAATGAAAAGAAAGATTCTTCTAACCAGTCTGATGAGTTGAAGAATTATCTGAAGAAGTTGAAGGAGATGGATGAGAACCGACCTAAACCTGAAGCTCAAGGTAACTTTTATCGTTTTCATAATGCCAAGTTCAAAGGCAGAGCTCTTGGGTGGACTTATCTGGGCAGACTGAAGTGTATTGCTGCGAAATGGGAAACTGGAATTCTGTATTTCAACAGATTCTGTGATTTGCTTACTCTACCGTACTGGGCGGTGAGAGATTTATGCAGATTCCCAATGTCAGGTGCCGAGGTAAATGGATCGCATGTCGGTTGGTGCGCAGACAAATTGGTTTGGGAGAGTCGTACGAAATGGAACAGGTTCAAGCCTCAATATCCCCGTAGAAAAGTTCATTGGGATATTGATCCTCAAACCAATATGAAGCGTGTGACTTTGATATATAAAGCACCTAATGTGATGAGAAAGATACCATTGATGCCAATGCCACAGCATTTCAGTGCTGATTTATATTTTGGTATTACGATTGGAGGAAGGCAGAAGCAGTGATCGTGTTGAGGGATGGAAAGGATAAATACAAGCATGTGCATGTATTTGATCCTATGTGGCTGATAAATTGCACATTCGAAGACATCATCATGTTGTTCTATAATCCGATATACTATGAACCTAACGACTTTGCTCAAGCGAGAAAGTATACTCAAGTTGTGGGAGTTTGTTTTGCATATGACATAAATGCTGGAAGCAACTTGGAAGGCAAGCTTGGCAAGATTGTGAAGATTGCTAATGTGTCAAAGCCTGTGAAGAAAACATTCGAGCCGCCAATGACTTCTGAGCAGAAGAAGCAGCTCAGAATCAAACTGTTGAACAAGACGATGGACTATCAGAGAAAACTATCCAATCAATAGTCGAGGGGGAGTTTGTTGATGCATTTTGCGACTAAGGATTGGATATACTATAATTAACATGTGTTAGTAGATAGCCGAAGGTAGTTCAGAATGGGCGAATGTAGATATGGATGGGCGAAGGTAATCAGAAAGGGGCGAAGGTAGACTTGAACTGGACGAAGGTAGAATGGACAAGAACAAAAGAACACATTCGACCACTTGCAGTGGGCGAATGTGGAAAAAGCTCACATTCGACCATCTGTAAGGGGCGAATGTGCAGTGTCTATATATAGATTTTGAGTTTTTGATTATGTAAGAGAGTTGTCATTTGTGTCCAGGTTCAGATCAGGTTTAGGAGTGTTTTTGAGAGATTATCTGTGTGATTCTAGATTAACATAAACAGTTGTAAATGCTTATTGATTGAAAGTTAATCTATGAAAATGATATTGAAAATGATCTTGATTGTGTCGTGATTTGTATCTTATCAATTTGTTCAGATCTAGGGTTTCCGCACCTAGATTTGTGACTTGTATGATCGTATAATCCTGTTTTAGATAAAATCCAACGCTCACAGCCTTACTTAAAGAAGTTAGAAGATAGAAGCAAGAAAATGGTACATCTAGGAAAGGAAAATAGTTCAAAAGCCTATAGATTATATGATCTCGTAGAAGAAAAGATACATTGATATACGTTTAATATACATATTTAAGTCCCCGATTAAACTCCTAAATTACGCGTTTTTGACCATAATTGCACGAATACGGTACTTAACCGCTTCATATGTTTATTGCAGGTCTTAAACGACGTCCCACGAGCAAAGTCGAAGAAACCGGCGAAAAACGGACAAGACGGAAAGTTTCTGCAAAAATCAGCCAAGTCTGGAAAATGTGCACGGTCGTGCACCTTAGGTGCACGCCCGTGCGGACTTGCTTGGCTCGGACACAGATGAGCTGCACTGCCAGTGCGACCTGGCGTGCAACTGATGTTCCTGGGCACCCTGATCAGCACTGCCGTGCGGGTGCCCGTGCGACTATACTTCTCGGGTGCACTGCCAGTGCACCAGGCAGTGCACCCCCAGCACTCGGCAACCACCAGACCCGCACGCCCGTGCACCCTAGGTGCACGACCGTGCGGAATATCTAGATATTTCCAGAAACGACTCAGCCACTTGCACGTCAACTCATATTGATAAAGTGCACGGCCGTGCACTTTAGGCGCACGGTCGTGCACAAAAGCAGAGTTTCCATAAAAACAGAGCATAACCCACTTATCAGATATTGGGTGATCTCTGGGCGATTTAGGGCGATTTTCTGGACCAGGGAGCTGCTGCAAAGGCGAGGAACAAGCTCGGGAACTCATCTGAATCATCTATCATCATCCAATCCATCACATTCAAGTTTTATGGTTTGATCTTTTAAGCTTTTAGTTGATTCAAATCTGTTTATTTTAGCTTGTTTGTGTTGTTTATGTATTACATTATAGTATAGGGATAATATCTAGTAATCGTTAGTAGTAAAAACAATCGTTTGTATGGAATCATGTTTTGTATAAATTTGGCGTTTTTCATGTTTAGATCTTGATGATCATAGCGCAAACCTTGTTTCGTTGTTGTTGGATTTGTAGTTGTATTTGAATGACTTTGGCGAATGTCGAATGTGTTAGGCGGATAAATGTTGAAAAACCGTCCGTTTAATCGTCCGGTAATAGACTAGATAACTTGTTAGATAGTTTATGCCATGAAATTGTAATCGGGTATTGGTTTGGTTAAAGTCAGTCGAATAACGGTTTAAAAATGCTTACCCGCACGTAAAAGGGTTTGTAAGTGCATTGTTTGTATGTCCCTAGCTAGTGATAGGTCTCTATAGGTCGTTGGCTAGGTAAATCGAGTAGTTTATGGCTCGTAATCGTATACTAGCCTGGTCCAAGGGAGAGTCTGTAAGTGCATGATCTCCCTAGGCTAGTATATATGTTGTTTGGACGTGTTTCGGGGTGTTTGGAGACGTTTATACGCGTTTCGGGGTGTTTGGGACTCATCGGGCGAGTAGGGAATAGCTTTAGGCATTTACAGCCTATACCATATCAGTATTCATGCTGGATAGCCCCTACTCTCATGTACCTACTAGCGAGTACGGCCCTACTCGCTAGTTTATCATACTGGATAGCATCATACTCGCATGAACTGACCTCGTACTCGCATGAACAGGTCTGTACGAGTACGGGAGGTATAAATAGTCCCAATCATTGCCCTAATGATCAGTTCTTGCCACACACACTCTCCAAACACCCTCCCCTGGTCTGTAAGGTCTGATTTGATCATTGTAAACACTCGAGCTCTGTTTTAGTGATAAATCTTTAATCTTTTGACCCATCGGGGTGTGTTAATTACTCGTATATCATTGTTTCATCTTCGTTACTGCTATTAAAACATATTTAGAGGATTCCGCACTCTGAATATCAAGCTCGTGATTGTCGGGCGACCCGTTAGTCGATCCTACAAGTTTTAGTAGGGAATAGCTTTAGGCATTTACAGCCTATACCATATCAGTATTCATGCTGGATAGCCCCTACTCGCATGTACCTACTAGAGAGTACGGCCCTACTCGCTAGTTTATCATACTGGATAGCATCGTACTCGCATGAATTGACCTCGTACTCGCATGAACAGGTCTGTACGAGTACGGGAGGTATAAATAGTCCCAATCATTGCCCTAATGATCAGTTCTTGCCACACACACTCTCCAAACACCCTCCTCTGGTCTGTAAGGTCTGATTTGATCATTGTAAACACTCGAGCTCTGTTTAGTGATAAATCTTTAATCTTTTGACCCATTTGTGTGTGTTAATTACTCGTATATCATTGTTTCATCTTCGTTACTGCTATTAAAACATATTTAGAGGATTCCGCACTCTGAATATTAAGCTCGTGATTGTCGGGTGACCCGTTAGTCGATCCTACAAGTGGTATCAGAGCCGAGGCTCTTATCACGAGTGTTTTGATAGCAAAAACGAGCAAAAACAGGTAGGTTTTTATGGGAAAGTTGTGATTTTTGAGCAAAAACCTGTTTTGAAGTTTGAAACTTTGAGTTTTGATAAAAAACCCTTATTTTCAAATTCTTGGTGTGTGTTTATGGATAAAAACGTGTGTTTTTTATTAGGTTTTGTTCTAAAAGTGTTTTGGAAACTTTTCCAATCATTTGGGGTTTAAACACATTGTTTTGGATAAGATTTTGAGGCAAAAACGGCAGTTTTTGAGCAAAAGTGAGGTTACAGATCAGATCACGCGAGTACGCAGACCTTCTAGCGAGTCTAGTCCCTAATCGCCTAATCTTTAGGCGATTACAAGCATATTCACACGATTACAACTGTATTCGCCCCTATTACATGCGATTAGGGGCCTATTCCCCACTTTCTTATGTGGTATAGCCCCTAATCACCTGAAAGGTCCCTATTCACTAGCATTTACACCCTAATCGCGTGTAATACTAGTGATTACAACCGTACTCGCCCCAACAAAACCCTAATCGCCTATAAACACAAGAATAGAGTTCCTACTCGCCTGAAAGGACCTGAACCTAAAATTGACCTAAGTTTGACTTTCGTTGACCGAAGTTGACTTTCGTTGACCAAGTTTGACTTTCAAAATAGGTGTTAACCGTCTTTGACCTAAGTTTGACTCGCGTTGACCAAAGTTGACTTTTGTTGACCAAGTTTGACTTTCAAAATAGGTGTTAACCGTCTTTGACCGAAGTTTGACTTTTTCACAAGGCTTTCATAATGGCAAATGCAACCAAACCATGGCTTTCGCGTCTTCAATGAACACCCAACCGGCCCAACAACGACAACAACAGAGGATTTCCGGATGTAATCCGTGGGCCCATCTGGAGAGGAAATCAACGTCAGATGCTAGTCAAAGTCAACCGAATCAAACCAGACAACTTAACAATGTTCAAAACAATCAAGAAACGGTTGTGGTTTCGATTACTCCTGTAATTCACTCTGTCTCAGCAAACACGGATGCTGCGAGTGTACTTACTGTGCTTGCTGAGAAAGGCTTTGACCAGAAGACACAACTCATGGGAGGTGTTAATGGCGAAATTGCGTGTTTTGCTCAACGAGTAGAGACTGTGGAATCGGGAGGAGTGTTAGCGAGTGCTCAAATCTCAGAAGAGAGTACAGACGTAGATAGTGAATCATCATCCAGTGAACAAGATCCTGAACGAAGTTCTGAAGAAATCAACAGAATTGATGCAAATTGTTCAACTTCCGAAAGAAGTGAATCAGAAGAGGAAGATGCTGATGATGAAAATCCAGAAGTTGGAGTTCAAATGAAGCACAGAACTGGCTCTATTGCTCAAGGATATTCCAGGTTTGTCTGTTCTAACTGTGCCGAACTCCAAAGTACGATTGAAAGGCTGTCTGAAAACGACCAGACCCTTACTTGCGATCTAGCTAATTGTATAACCATCAATGAAGTTTTGAGAGCAAATGAAATGGAGCTTAAAAACTTAAATGAAATTTTAATGAAAGAAAATTCTAAGCTTTCTAAAACTCTTGAGGAAATAAAGAAAGAATTAGCGCAAACAAAATCTGATTATGAAAAAGCTCAACATAAGCTAGATGGTTTTCAGTTTGCAAAGTTTGTGCTAAGTGAAAATGATGTTGATCTTAAAAAACAGTCTTGGCAAAAAGAATCTCAAGGATTTGGTTACAATAAACGTTTTGTAAATAGACGGAAAGAGAAATTGAAACCAAAGGCCTTACCGGAGGCAGACCTTGAGGATTCTAATAAAGAATCCCAGGAAACTGAGAAGGCTCAATCAGGTTCACATAGCTCTATTAAAAATCACATTTTGTGTGAACCTGAACCGGAAAAGAAGCACTTTCAGTTTGCTGAAGGCACGGAAGGGCTGTACATGTTGGTGGGATCTGACAAATTGTTTTCTGATAAAGAGTTTCCCATTAAGAATGTGGATCAATCCTTGATTAAACATATTTTTGAGGAAGTACCAGTTACTGAAGCTCAGATCAGAAAGCTCGTTGATCAGAAGAAACATGTTGAACACAAACCCACCAAACATGTGAATCAAAAGAATCAGTCTGGGAAAAATCAAAAGGGTCCCACGATCAATGAACTTAAGCCCATCAAATCGAAAGGTACTAATCAGATGAGACATTCTCTACAAAATCATCAAAGAAATTTTTCACCAAGATCATCTGATTATGATTCATATCTGAGTACCTCTCGATTTAAAAGCTCTCAAGGAAGCTGTAGCCCTAGATATTCTCAGATTAGCTCGAGACAATCACGGTATGAACCTCAGTACTATGAGGAGTGGAGGTCATGCTATGAATGTAACGAGGTTGGACACTTGATTGCAAATTGTCCCTATCTGAGAAAATTAAAGGGCAAAGCACTTAAGCCCCCTAAATACAACAACCAAAGATACAAGACACCTGAACAACAAGTTCAGGTGACACCAAAGAATGTGAAAAAGAAACAAAGGGTTATTGTTGATGGTGCAAAGCCTAAAGCTGATCAGGCATCAAGCTCCAAGGCTCCACCTAAGGTTGCAAAACCCAAGGGAGGCCCAAAAGCAGGTCCAAAGACTAACCAAAGGGCAACGCCACCGGCTGACCCAAAGGTGAAGTCTCAGGTACCAACCAAATCTGTGAAGCAAAGACCTGTAAAGGCTAAGCATGACCAGATTTGGAAGCCAAAAGCAGCTGAAGCACCATCTGTGAGTTTATCTACTTCATTAGCACCATCTACATCAACTGTTGTTGATGAGAAAACACCTACCCCTCATGGTAGGTGGATGGAGCTGCCTATGATTGATGACTTAGGCCGACCAGAGATGGTCAAGGCCTGGGTCCCCCTCGAGAACTAATCTTTGAACGAGTGTGCAGGGTGTTCCAGGAGGAACTATCAGCAGTCATTTGATTGTAGACAGTGGGGCATCTTAGCACAAAATAGGTGTCATATCGCTCCAGTAAATTGATCAGGATATCTTTGGAGTATATGTAACCTTAGCCAATAAAGAGGGGGATTTGTTATCGAAGAAGAAGAAAGAAGAGAAAATGCTCGATAAGAATAATTCCAGACCCAGTGTTTCGACTTAACAACGGATGTCAGTAATGAATAAGAGTGGACTGTGTGATTGCTGCAGAATGGTTCCTTCATTATCTAAAGGGTTACCGACCAAAGGTCTATGGTACCCTAATGGCGATAAGCTGGATCTTGTTGACTTTAGTGAATTTATCAATTGTGGTTACAATATTGAAGCTGGATCCGCAACGGGTGGATATCAGTTCTTGGGAGGTCGTCATATGTGTTTCCTGCAACCTGCGAAGACGAATCAGGTAGCTGCATTGAGCTGCTGTTTCCAGGTTTATCTTTGGATACTTCTACACACATGCTTGACTACGGTTTGCATTTTCTTATCACCTCCATTTTCTTATTAATAGTGTAACTTCCATAACAATCACTAAGGATCCAGTGATTATTTATGTCCACACTGACTACCGAATTGCCAAAATTTTTACCAAATCACTTGACAAATTGAAATTTGACTATCTTTGAAAGGTAAAAGGCATTTTGGGAAAATATGAGTAAACCACATCGGAAAATCATTTTTTCTTTAATATTTTTCTTCAAAAATCAAAAAAATCCAAAAATATTGTCTTTTCGCAAATTTTTAGATTTTTAGGGGGAGAAAAAAAAAACCAAAAAAAAATGAAAATTTGCAAAAATGTGTTTCTTTTGGTGAAAATAGGGAAGATTATATTAACCAATCAGTCGGACTGTCTGGACTCTTATCATCTTAAAAATATTGGAACTGATAGGTAGCCTCTACAATGATGTGTTGGTAGGCTCAAAACCATTTCCAAGTTCGGCACGGTGATATAAACCTAAATCTACTGAATCATGTGTGGATCAACGTGCGTTGGCATATGGTCTTGGTACTGAAATCTCGTTTGATAGCATGCCAAAATCCGAGGTTTCATGGTCTTTAAGAGGTTGGTACATCCGGGTGAACTGGACGTCTCTCAGAACAAATAGGAGTGGCACACGTGTCGTACATTGGGGTCGCAGCCTACGACTGAGACACCTCTATGTCATTTCCTGAAAAAAAAAAAAAAACAAAAAAATAGAATAAATTCTAATCAGGGGACGTCCAGCCTACTGGCAGTTGTTGTAGGATGCTTATTGGCAATTTGAACTATTACTGAACAAATAAGGGTTCTAGATTAGTCCGTACACTGATATGTTTCCCTAACAGATAAGACTCGCAAAAATAAGATAGTGAATAGTGTTTTACATTTCCTGCATTTTTAATTTTCGTTTGATTACCTTGAAAATTCCAAAAAGATCTTTCTTTTGTCTTTATTTTTAGATTGACCGATGTTGGAATACAAGTATTCTTCAATTGGAATCTCAGATCTGAAGCCGAAACTCAAATAAAATCTAAATTTTACAAAATTCAAGGTCAAATATCACTTTCAGGGTCACAAATTGTCAATCGTGAGAGTTCAGGGTAAAATTTGAAAGGATCTAAATGTTCAGGGGAGAATGATTCGTTTCTCAAATTGGTGGTCACTATGAACAAATCTTGAAAGTTCATCAAATGATAAACTTCAAGAATTTGATTGACTCCGGATTATTTGTCGTATCTAATACAAGTTGTAGTTTGTGTGTAGTTTTTATTAATTTTTCATGCAAGATCAACACAACGTCTGTGCATACCATGATTCAAGCGACAAGGCTTGAAGCTGAACAAGGCCCGAACCTGAACAACAAAATCATCCTGAACAGCAAGAACCCGATATTTCATCTTCGAAGAAACCAGATCGTGGTAGAGCTCCAGCAATCGAAGCTGAAGAAGATGAAAGTCAAGAGATGAAAGTGAAGATGATATTGATCTTCGTCCAAGTCAAAGAATTGTCAATCATTAAAAGTGGAGATTTCTGGTTACCTCCCAAGTTATCGAAGCAAATGGATGACCAAGACGAGATCTTATGAAGCCACGACTAAAGCTCAAATTAGTTGATATGTTCAAATCTTCAGAGGTCATACACTGCGGTGTCACCCCTAAGTTGAAGAATGCTGAACATGACGACTTGAAGACTCGAAGACCATATATCTCCAGCTAGATCCAATGAGGAGTCTGCAAATGCACTTCTTGTGTGTCCCCAGCTAGATGATAGGTTGAGTCTGTAAATCACTAGCTAGGTCCAAGGGGGAGTCTGTAAGTGCATTGTTTGTATGTCCCTAGCTAGTGATAGGTCTCTATAGGTCGTTGGCTAGGTTAATCGAGTAGTTTATGGCTCGTAATCGTATACTAGCCTTGTCCAAGGGGGAGTCTGTAAGTGCATGATGTCCCTAGGCTAGTATATATGTTGTTTGGACGTGTTTCGGGGTGTTTGGAGACGTTTATACGCGTTTCGGGGTGTTTGGGACTCATCGGGCGAGTAGGGAATAGCTTTAGGCATTTACAGCCTATACCATATCAGTATTCATGCTGGATAGCCCCTACTCGCATGTACCTACTAGCGAGTACGGCCCTACTCGCTAGTTTATCATACTGGATAGCATCGTACTCGCATGAACTGACCTCATACTCGCATGAACAGGTCTATACGAGTACGGAGGTATAAATAGTCCCAATCATTGCCCTAATGATCAGTTCTTGCCACACACACTCTCCAAACACCCTCCCCTGGTCTGTAAGGTCTGATTTGATCATTGTAAACACTCGAGCTTTGTTTTAATGATAAATCTTTAATCTTTTGACCCATTTGTGTGTGTTAATTACTCGTATATCATTGTTTCATCTTCGTTACTGCTATTAAAACATATTTAGAGGATTCCGCACTCTGAATATCAAGCTCGTGATTGTCGGGTGACCCGTTAGTCGATCCTACAGGGTTTTAAAAGCCTAATGGTGTCGTTACTGGTCTTTGACACGGTTAATGATCTTTGGTAGTTATTTTGGTAAAAATAGCGATCTTAGTAATCTGGGTTCAAACTTGGTGAAATGGAATAGGTTGTGAAATGCTCTACTTTATGCTAGTTTAGGTGGCTGTATTGTGTATTCGGTATCGCTTTCCTGAATTAGTGAGGTTAGAAAACTCTTAACAGATGACTAACTTATCTTTAGAAGATCTGCATGAGATCATATCAGCTGCTCGCTAATAAACGACTTGAAGTGGTTAACGTGTGTATTCGTGTTAGCTTTCTGTATAGTTGTCATGTTAGGATGCCCGAAAGGGACACTAACTGTCGGAAAATGGAATGTTGATCACACGCCTGTATTACTTATTATATGTAGATGACATGCTAAGATTGGTATATTATAGTTTATATAGTTAGATTTTGTATTTGGAGTCTTATATATGTCATTTAGGTATTTTAGAATTAATCTAGTTTAAAACAACAAACTTTCACTATCTTTTCTTACTGGTAAATCGGGGATAAAGTTTTAGTACCATTGCTCCGCGCGCGTCCATGGATCGATATCTGGTTCTTATCTAAACATTACTACATATATGACAGGGTACACTTGCCCTATTGTGTGTGTTTTAATATTAAGGTCTAAACCATTTTTATAAATATTAAAGCAAAACGTGTGTTATTTCATTGTAAAATTATGTGTATGTTCGCACACGTCAAGTTTTTGGCGCCGTTGCCGGGGACGCGACGAGCATTAGGAACGAACCGAGTCAACTTTTTACCAGTGTACATGCTTGTGAATACTTGTTTATACTTCTTTGATTCGTTATTTCATTTATTTATTTGCATATATGATTATTTGAATTTTTATTAAATTTATCTGTCTGTAGATATTTTGGATTGATTTTAGATTCGTTTATAGGTTGCATATAGATTCGTTCATTTACTGCTTATAGGATTGTTTGATTTGATTTTCCGTTCATTAGGATGTTGATAGATTTAATTTATTGAATATTGGATTAATTGATTTGTCTATGAATTTGATTTGTTCGTTATTTGATTAATTAGATTTATTTGTTCGTATTTGGACTAATTATTAATTTCATTCTTTGTATAGTTTTAGGCTTAGTCTGCTTATTTCTGTTCATTTTATTGATTCTATTAGTTTTTATTTGATTTTCTTAAATATATTTGCTTTCCGTTATTTTCGCATGAATTTATTGATTCTTTATTTCATTTATTTATTTTTTCTGTCTTTTATCGCCTTTTTGGGTTTGTCATATATTCGCCTGTTGCAACTGTATCATTCTTACATGCATGTTGATGTCCGCGAACCCTGGGTCTTCTGGTGGTCTTTCCGACGACGAGCGAAGGCTCCTGAGGAGAAGCGAGAGGATTAGACTTCAAAAGTTGCGTCTTGTTTCTGATATTCTTATTGCTGCTCCTATAGTTGAGGTCCCAATCGACGAGGCGAGGCACGATCTGGCTGACGACGAGGGGTCGGAAGCCCACAGTGACATTATCATGGCGGACGACGACATTCCGCTGAATGATAGTGTCGTCCAGGAGGAGATGGACTGGCACCGAGTATTGTCCGGCCGGCTATATTGGCTGACCATTTCGAGATCAAATCCAGTATCGTGAACATGATACAAAACTCGGTGCAATTCAGTGGACTGGAGCATGAGGATCCAGGCCGACATATTGCTGCATTCTTAGAGGTTTTAGCCACCTTTAAGATGACGGGCGTCTCCGATGATGCTATCCGTCTTAGACTCTTGCTGATCGTTCGATCAAATATCCTCGGGGATTTGTTGAGAATATGCTTGTCAAAATTGACAAATTTGTATTCCCGGTGGATTTTGTCATCCTTGACATGGATGAGGACTCTAAAGTGCCTCTGATCCTCGGACGTCCTTTCCTTAACACGGCTAGGACGATTGTTGACGTGGTTGCGGGCCAAATCACACTCCGGGTGAATGATGAACATGTGACTTTTGATGTTCAGAGGTCGATGCGTCATCCCGAGAGTCAGGATGACACACTATACTATCTTGATATAGTAGACCAGTTTGTCAGTTCTCACTTTCGAGGCACGATAGAGGGGAATGTTTCGGGCACACATCTGTTGTGTTGGGACTTAGATGGCATTATGAAGGAGGGCCATAGAGATGAGCAGCCGGTCTATCAGATCGGTGATGATAGTTCCCAGAGCCTGGAGCGTTTCGTGGAAAGTGAGCGAGAGGAGAGCGATAAGTCGAAGCCGTCTGTTGAAGATCCGCCGTCTTTGGAGCTGAAGGAGCTCCCACCGCATCTGGAGTATGCATTCCTTGATGAGGAGGGTCGTCTGCCTGTTATCATTTCATCTTCTCTATCTGCAGTTGAAAAGAGCGAGTTGCTTCGTGTACTTAAACTTCATAAGAAGGCAATCGCCTGGAAGATCATGGACATCAAGGGGATTAATCCCTCATTCTGTACTCATAAAATCTTGATGGAAGATGTCTATAAGCCTTGTGCGCAGCACCAGAGGCGTCTGAACCCGAACATGCAAGAAGTTGTTAAGTCCGAGGTCATTAAACTGCTTAATGCTGGATTGATATATCCGATCTCGGATTCTGTTTGGGTTAGTCCTGTGCACGTCGTGCCCAAGAAGGGTGGCATGACGGTGGTCACAAATGATAGGAATGAGTTGATTCCTACGAGGACCGTCACGGGGTGGAGAGTTTGCATTGACTACCGCAAGCTCAATGACGCACCCGCAAGGATCACTTCCCGCTTCCATTCATCGATCAGATGTTGAACGACTGTCGGGGAAGTTATATTATTGTTTCCTTGATGGTTTCTCGGGGTACTTTCAGATCCCTATCGATCCTGTGGACCGGGATAAGACGACTTTCACATGCCCTTTTGGCACATTCGCCTACAGGCGTATGCCGTTCGGGTTGTGCAATGCGCCGGCGACCTTCCAGTGTTGCATGGTTGCCATTTTTCACGACATGATCGAGGACTCCATGGAGGTATTCATGGATGATTTTTCAGTCTTCAGGAGTTCATTCGATCAATGTCTAGGGAATCTGGAGCGGATGCTTCAGAGGTGCGAGGAGACCAGTCTTGTGCTAAACTGGGAAAAATGCCACTTCATGGTGAAGGAAGGAATAGTCCCGAGGCATAAGGTCTCCCAAAGTGGGTTGGAGGTTGACCCGACCAAAATAGATATCATTTCTAGGCTCCCTCCACCCTCCTCTGTCAGAGCGATCCGCAGCTTTTTGGGTCATGCGGGTTTTTACAGGCGATTCATCAAAGATTTCTCAAAGATCGCCCGTCCGATGACCCGTCTGTTGGAAAAGGATGCACCGTTTGTGTTTGGTGCAGAGTGTGTGAAAGCCTTCGGGCTTTTAAAGTGTTTGCTTGTGGAAGCCCCTATATTGGTAGCACCCGACTGGGAGCTGCCATTCGAGATTATGTGCGACGCGAGCGACTTCACGATAGGGGCGGTCTTGGGACAGTGGAAGGACAAGCACTTCCACCCGATCTACTACGCTAGCAAGACTCTTCATGATGCTCAGGAGCATTAGACCACCACGGAGAAAGAGCTTCTAGCTGCAGTATTTGCATTCGACAAGTTTAGATCTTATTTAGTGCTGTCAAAGACCATTGTCTATACGGACCATGCAGCGATCCGATACCTTGTTAGCAAACAGGACGCGAAACCGCGCCTGATTAGGTGGATCCTGTTGCTGCAGGAGTTCGATATAGAGATTCAGGACAAGAAGGGTGCCATGAATGTTGCTGCTGACCATCTGTCCAGACTCGAGCATGAAGATGCCGAGAGCTTCGCTTGGGACACCATTAATGACAATTTTCCCTACGAGTTCTTGATGAGCGTCGAGTCGGTGGGAGATGTATCGCCATGGTTTGCGGATTTTGCAAACTACCTCGCGTGCGGGATCCTTATCAAAGGATTGTCGCACCAGCAAAAGAGGAAGTTCTTCGCGGACCTCAAGCATTACTTCTGGGACGACCCATTTTTGTTCCGGGTCGGGGCGGATCAGCTGATTCGCCGTTGCGTGTTCGGGGTAGAGGCGGCGCAGATCTTGCGCGATTGTCACGAGGGGCCTACCGGAGGTCACCATGGAGCGAATTACACTGCTAAGAAAGTGTTAGACTCCGGGTTTTACTGGCCCACACTCTTTCGTGACTCTCAGATATTGGTTGGTGCATGTGATTCGTGCCAGAGGTCGACGAACATATCGGCACGCGACCAAATGCCGCAGAACCCCATCCAAGTCTGTGAAGTCTTTGACATTTGGGGCATTGACTTCATGGGACCATTCCCCTCCTCACGGGGCAATCGATATATACTTGTGGCCGTTGATTACGTGTCAAAGTGGGCCGAGGCGCAAGCCTTACCCACAAATGATGCCCGAGTAGTAGTGAGGTTTGTTAGAAGCTTGTTCTCGCGGTTTGGTGCCCCAAAGGCACTAATTAGTGACCGTGGTACGCATTTTTGCAATGCGCAGCTTGATCACGCGTTAGCACGTTATGGTGTCCACCACAGGTTATCCACCCCGTATCATCCACAGATAAGTGGACAGGTGGAGGTCACTAACCATGGATTAAAGCGAATCCTTGAGCGGTCAGTTAATCAAAACCGCAAGGATTGGGCAGACAAGCTAGATGACGCGTTATGGGCCTTTAGGACTGCCTACAAGACGCCTATTGGGACGACTCCCTTTCGGCTTGTCTATGGCAAGGTGTGTCATCTCCCTGTCGAGTTAGAACATAGGGCATCCTGGGCTCTTAAAACAGCGAATTTGGATCTTAAGACCGGCGGTGAGACCCGTTTCTTGCAGATCCATGAGCTAGAAGAGCTTAGGCAACAAGCCTATGAGAGCTCGATATTGTATAAAGAGCACACAAAGAGATTGCACGACAGTCGCCTGAAACACCGAGAAGATTTTCAGGTAGGCGACTTGGTCTTGCTTAACAACTCGCGCCTGCGTCTCTTTCCAGGAAAGTTGAAATCCCGATGGACAGGACCGTACACTTTTAAGGAAGTATATCCTTACGGAACTGTCTCGATTGAAAATTCGGAGGGTTTGACTTTCAAAGTCAACGGTCATCGCCTGAAAGTCTACATTGACAGGCCGGTTGACAAATCCGTGGAGATGATCGATCTCTACGACTCGCCCCCCTAATAAGTGTGGGGAAGTGAGTCTAGCTAGCGACTCGTTAATAAATATGGCACGGCGTGTATGGGCGCGCCAAAGGGTAAATATGTAATTAGTGTAAATATTTATTGCTTTTCATAGTTTAACGTTGTTTCGAGTCATGTGCAGGTTCGTACGAGTATGAACAGAGCCGGAAGGAGCAATGAAGCGCAAACAGTCGCCAAACAGGTTTAGCTTAGCTACAATGATGATTTCGACAAAATGGGACACTTGCAGCCTCAAAACTGTACATCTGCATGTCGAGCACGGTCAAGCACACTGCCGTGCAGCTGACCGTGCATGACCCAGTGCACCAGGGTGCAAGGGGTAGTGCAAGAGGATGTGTGTAACATTTCATATTATTTTCATGAACGTTTGAGACTTTGATTAATAAAAACGTCGCATTTCGGTATTTTTGTACGTTTTAAAAAAAATTATTTTGTACCATTTTCGAACATATATAATGATATTATGAAGTTATAATCATAAAATATTAGTGAAATAAATGCCAAAAAATGATTTGCGTGGACCGGGACTCGAACCCGTGTCCACAGCCGGCCCGTAGCACACCCACATCTCCAACCAACAGGGCTACAACCCTGTTTGGTGATTATTATTGAACATCAACACATTTAACTCCTCCTCATTATTACACAGTTGACTATCAAAAGTCAACTGCGAGCCAAAATCATTCCATAATCAACAAACAATCCGCGTTTTTATTTTGATTCAGTTATGGTATGATTATACCGACACTCTATGCGTTTTTCCCACGCCATTCAGCAATAAAAACATACCTAATTTAATCTAATTACGCGTTTGTATTAAAAGCATTGGTCAAACTTTCTAATCATTCGATTCATGGGAGTTAGTATAAATTGAAGCCTACACTAGAACCTAAAAGTGCCGAGAAACAAACCAATACCCTCAAAAATTATGTTCCAATCGCTTTTCGTTGTCAATCCAAGGAGTTTTGACTTTTGTTGACCTTCTTTTGGAAGCAATCTGTAAAGGTGAGATCTAATTGAGTGTTTATCTCCTATTATCGGCGAATCATAGCCATTAACCCCATGGTTAATTAGGCTATGATCGCGTGTGTAATCTTACCAGAAACTAGGGTTCATAGATATCAAATTTGGGGAAGAGGATAACTAACTGTATCTGTTTTTATTTAATTCGAAGAAACAATAAACACAAACTGATATGCAGACCAGTTGGTGAAAGCTGTTGTTTTACTTAGTCTGGCCGATGGATGCCTTGGGTTCGAACCCATGCACCTTGTTTTATTTATTTTTGATAATTATGCAATAACCTAGAAGCATATATATTTAATCGAATCAAACAAACTTTGTTCTCAGGGTCCAGATCAGATGGTCTGGACTTGTGATTATAAACACACGAACCGGCCCAGGCCCGGGTTCGATCCCTAGCATATGCAAACATTTTTTTTAACCCTTTATACTTATATATATTCACTATTATTTTTAAAAATGGTTTTAAAATACTAAAATTGCTTTATAAATTCTACAAAAATTATTTTATGGTGTTCTAATAGAAAAGTTTATCATACAATTTTTAGTTTTTCGAAAATCTTTTATTTATTATATATAATAAATATTACAAATTTATTCTATTATAATTATAAAATTCTATAAAAATATCAAAACGATTTTATAAAATTCTACAAAAATTATTCTAAGTTTATAAAACAATAAAAATTTCAGAAATGATTTTTATTTCTGAAAAATCATTTATTTAATATTTTTAATCGATTTTTGTTATTTTAATCATAAATAAATCATAATAAATTCGTTTTTCATTATTTTTACATCAAAATTTCACATAAATTATTATTAATCATTTAGATCAGAAATAAAAATTTTGATTCGAAATTTATAATTTTTAATATTTATAAATATTAAGTCTATATTTTGTCAAATAAGTATTTATATTCAAATATTCATTAATTAAGAAAATAATTTTATAAAAATTATTTTCACATTTATTACATTATAATTCAACTACTTTTGAATAATATTGGTCAGAAAACATTTTCATTAATTATTTCTTTATTTATTTATTTAAATTATTCAAATTTAATCATAAATCAATTATTAATCCCCAAATTAGGAACCCTAGCATATTTTAGACTAGAAAACTTAGACTTAATAAGTTTTCCCTAACACTTATTTATTACCTTGAAATAGGGTGATATTTGGATACACACGAGCCACATTTGTTTATATATCAAGGGCCTCCATTCTAACACTAAGGTGAGTTTACATAGCCCATTTTTCTCTTTTACATTTTTGGGGTGAAACATGTTTAAACATTTTATACTATCATTTACTCATTCTTACTTGTGATTCAATTACACTATCATTTACTCATTCTATCATTTGACTGTAACAAAAAGACACAGTACAATCATTAACATTGATCAAGCCGCCTGTTTAGATTATAGCGCTATAGGTCTGACAAACCCATCCCCCCCGCATAAATTCAGGGATGATCGATAACAGTTACACTTTTACTAACTTGCGAGTTAGGTCTCAGTCGACACAAGGTTTGATTGTACAAAAAGACGCATTGTTACATGTCGGACTCATATTCTATCATTACTCATTATTATACTTCAACTATGATTGCAATACAACATATTGCTTTCAACACTATGCAAAACCTATGTATTCTCACCAACTTTTGTTGACCCAAAATATTTTCAAACTTAACATGTTTCAGGTTCTACTTGCTTGAAGATTAGAGTTAATTCTTGAAGATGTGTAGCTAGTATTTTTCATCTTGAGATGTACAATTTCTTAGAACAATTGTATGTAATTTATTTAAATCATTTAATGAAATTTATTATTCACCATGAGCTACTGAACAATCATCAATACGTGACACCTCGATGTTTCCGCCATCGGTTGGGGTGTTACAGATTGGTATCAGAGCCATGGTTATAGGGAATTAGGTTATTAGAAAAATAATCTAGTCTATAACCATAAGATTTTAACTAGTACTTGCTCCTTTTACTTACAACCTTACTTGTTTCTATTCTCTATCTCCCTCCTACTTCTTATCCCTACTTTAATCCCTACAAGAAGATTGCTCACCATCACTGGACCTACTCTTAGACTAATAGGACAAAATCCTCAGGTTTAGCCTGAACCACCTTGAGATCTCGTCGAAGTTCAAGATTTTTAATAACGAACACGTGCAATCTAGAAGGGTGAACGCCTGTATTCTGAGTTTTCTGTCTAGGCTGGCATTGCGCATATATCCCAATCAGACAAGGGACCCGGATGCCTACCTGGGAATTTTCGGGATGAGTGTTCACTTATAGGCTAAAGCATGTCTTCACTGTGTTATTAGAATCTAGAATCTTTGATAAGTCAACGTTATCGTTTATTCGTTTTAATTAATGGATAAATGATTACATTCCTTATATCACCTCATTCACTTCATGCCTCATTGAACCTTCATTGTGTCTCTTACAGATCATGCCTCCACGTCGTAGCGCTCGCCTTAACAGTGGTGACAATCTTGATGAAGGGAGTAGCAATCACAACCACAACCACGACACTAACCACAACAATGGAGGTGATGCCCAACTGGCTGCAATCATTTCCCAACAAATGGCACAACAGATCGCAACTCTGGTTCCAAACTTACTGGCTCAAGTCATCCAAATGAATGGAAACGGCAACGGAAATGGAAACGGCAATGGAAATGGAAACGGCAATGGAAATCACAATGGGAACGGGAATGGAAACGGGAATGGTCTCCCAGTCTGTACCCTCAAACACTTTAATACCTGCAATCCTCCTAAGTTTAGTAGGGATGAAGGAGCTACTGGTCTCCTACAATGGTTCCAGGGTATTGAGAATACCTTCATTAACAGTGAGTGTCCCGATAACTTTAAGGTCCATTATGCCATGAGTGTTCTTCACAAACGAGCACTCACTTGGTGGAATGAGGAAAAGCGCACCCGTGGAGATGAAGTTGCACTTGCTATGACCTGGGATCAAGTCAAAGAGATAATGAAAGCTGAGTTTTGCCCACGTAACGAGGTCAAGAAATTGGAGGACGAGTTCCACACCCTTGCTCAGGATAGTGGGGAAAACCTTGCTTATAATACCCGCTTCCATGAGCTCAGTCTGTTGTTACCCCATTGTAACATCGCGTGATTTTTACTTTTCTTGTATTTTAAATTCTATAGTTAACAAATTTCAAGTTCACCTTTATTCGCTCTTTTATGTTACTCCTACTAATTCTTGACGAGTCATCAATATAAATTATCCTATTCAATTTAGACAATATAACAAGAAACTCATTTAGTTAACATCTTAATATATACTTATATATATTTTGATAATGCTTAAGGATAAAAAAAAAACAAAACGTAATATAAATTTGTATAGATTGACTTTTATCACTAACAACAACAAACACAAATCACATTTTGTGTTCGTTCATTCCTTCTTTTTTTTTTATATATACTTTTTTTTTTCATAACAATATCACTTCAACACATGACATCCCTTAATCATTAAGTTTAACCCCCACTTAATCTCCTCCCAACCACCCTAATAACCCTATTTAATACCCAACCAACTTACCCCATCTATAAATACAACCCCTCCCTACACCTTAATCACTTGCTCAATCTCAAATCCTCTCTAAACATCTAAATTCTTCAAGAAATCCTAAGTGATGGAAGCCCACTTCTAAGTGAGTTTTCTCATTTTAAACTCTCACTTCCCTTTTCTTTCTTCATTTCTCCTCTTCTTCTAACCCCTTGGGGAAACCTCTAGGACCTTGCTCTTGTTTGCTATGGCAAATAAATATGAGTAGGACACCAAAATGAGGCCTCAAAGGTGGTTCATCTTCTATTTTTTTTATGCACTAGAAGGTTAGATGAAGTGATACCAACCAAGTTCACCAACAATTTAATGTTGTTAGGACTTGTGCTATGGTTAATGGTTGACAAAGGAAAGCCAAGGCTCTTCCAAACTAAGTCACCATACACTACTTTAACCCTATAGTTATATTATGTAAATACTAAAATATATACTTTCAAAACTCTATTAATCTATTAACTTGGAAGGTTTGCGGATACATCCCTACCTTACCAATACTTGACTCTCTTGACCATCCGAATCACCTTTATGGTGGTTTGTGTTTTGGTTAGCCTTAAAGGCACTACTTGACTCTCATGACCATCCGAATCACCTTTATGGTGGTTTGTGCTTTGGTTCGCCTAAAAGGCTTGCTTGACTCTCTTGAATCCATTAATCCAACTCTTGAACCTAAAACACCTTCCTTTTTAATTCTAGTTAATCGGAGCTAAAGCTTAATCTTCCAAGACACTCTTTTGGAACCTTACTAAACGCACCCAAAGGTGAGTTCATACTTGTCCCCCTTTAATCCTTTATTCTTTGGGGCTCAACATGTATCACTATCAAAACTCAAACGATTTTAAACTCTACAATCTATTATGCTTAGTCTAAAGTCTATCATATTCTAAATTCTATCATGCGCAATTTAAAGTCTATTATATGCTTGTACGCTATGCTATGTAGAATTATTTACTCTAACATACAAATGTTCATATAGTTGACAACCCACCTTGCATGTATAGCGCTATAGGATTGGCTATCCGCCCCCTACATGGGTCATGTTAAGCAAAATTCTTCGTGGCTAGTCGCCGTTTGTATGGTTCTCTTGCATATGCCTATAAGCAAAACTTTATTATACTATGTATGTATGTATGTCAAAACTAGTATGCTCACCAATGCTTTATGTGTTGACGGATATTTTATACATGTTGCAGGAAATATTTATTGCAAGACATTCAAGAAAACTACTTAGGATTGGACATAGAAACTCACTCTAGTTCAAGTTATCATATTCTTGTTGTTGTATTTTTCGTTATATGAACTACTTGTATTTCTATTTTTAGACAATACATGAAATTCTATCTTTAAACTATATTGTCACAAAATCTAGTGTCATGAAGTCTTTGAACAATCTACCACAAGTCTCGCCTCGATGTTTCCGCCATCGGTTGGGGTGTGACAGATTGGTATCAGAGCCATGACTATAGGGAATTAGGAAAAATTGCCATGTTTGACCTAGACTATAGTTAAGTACCTTTTTGACGATTCCTTTTATCATGCTTAATATACTTGTTCTCCCTATCTTGCTTCTACTTTATTCTTTTGGTCTTTAAAATTTACCTTCCTATTTGTGGATTACTCTACACTCGAAGACACTCGTATACTACAAACGAAAGGAAATCACCGAAATAGGCGTGAAACCCTCACTTTGGTGATAACTTTTAATCCGCGTAAATTCTTTGTGTTTTTGAAACTACACCAAGATAGGAGTGATATCCTCACCTTGGTGGAAATTTCACAATTCTCGTTCTAGTGGACACTTACCAATTGAAGGTAAGAAATAATTTTCTTACCACGTTGGACAAAGTGTACAAACCACACTCAAGAAACGACCTCGCTAAGATAGGAGTGAAATCCACAACTTAGCGACTAGTTTCAATCCTTGATATTTTTTTTTAAATCTCGCCAAAGTCTCAAATTTACTAATGACAAGAAACATGTAGTAACTGGAAGGGTGAATACCGTTAACCGAAAGTTTCGGCGAGAGTATTTCCACCTATTAGGCCAAAGCATGTTTCCAAACTCAAAGGTAAATTCGAACCACTTTGGTTAGTCTTAGTTCCGTTCCGGAACACTCCAATTGCTTGCTTAAAACAAGCCTCTCATTTTATGTTAATATTATTTTCAATGTTATTTTCATGCTATGTTTTCGCTACACATATTCGATTTATTTTTTTACTACTCGCAAAGGCTCTCAAGACTCGCATTTACAATCTACTCTCGCGATCTCCAAACAATACTAATAATCGCAACCAACGTAAATCAAAACTCCTTTATGTTAACTAAGTGTACTATACTTGCTTATACATACGTGTTACACTATTTGAACAATGTGAAACTTGCATTCTATACGTGTAACTTGAACGTGCATACTAAATCTATGATAACAACTTGAGCGTATGTATTTTGTTATTCTAAATTTGCATCAATTTCACCGATCTAGTCTTACCCGTAAGCTTTTCATTGTTAAGCAAAATTCTAGTAACTTATTTTCTAAATTCAAAAGTCACCTTGTTTAAAAACGCTTATACAAATTTTCCTATGTATAATTCTCGTAGATGTCTTCCCGTCTCAACAGCATCAACCTCAACCAACTGGCAAGTCTTATTGACCAAGAACTAGTCAAGATCCTCCCAAATCTAGAGACACCAACAAACCCAATTCCAAAACCCCGGTGATACCATCCAGGACAGCACAGAACATGTAGATACTAAACCTTCTACCCATACCCCTACCAAACAAACGAAAAAGGATAACCGAAAACGCAAAAACCTCAAACAAAACCACACTTCGACAACCCCTAAGACTCCGATCCCCAACAAAAAGCAGTACCGTGGAACCCATCCGTTATGCAAGAGTTGTAAATTCCACCATCCCACTCACACACCATGCCGCATATGCGCCAACTGTGATGCATATGGTCATTTAGCCAAAACATGTCGCCACACCACTAAATCACGACCCGAACAACCAACTAGCAATACCTCACCCACTAAAACCAATGCATGGATATGCTCCGAGTGCAACGACCCAACCCATGGGCGCAACCAGTGCCCAAGACTTGCCATGGTGATCTACGATGCTGGAATACCCACTCACCACACTAAAGAAGATTGACTTTTCTTTTCTTAAAAAAATGAGAATTTCCTAATGTAATGTTTTCAAGAAATTGTTCGGATGTGAAATTTTCCTTTTTATGAAATACCATCGTTATCTTAGTTTACAATCATAATTTATCGGCAAAATTCAAACATCGCAAAACCCTTTTCTCCTCGCGCATAATCTTTTTTTCCAAATTTTTGAGCAAAATTCTTCCTACTATTTCAAAGAGAATGCTTATTCTTCTATAAAATCCCCACTTTCAAACCACTAACAAATGTGTGCGTCGAGTTTGTATGACAAACAAGATTGTAAATGGTAAAAGTGTTTAAAAAAATATAATTTCTTTTGTAAACAGGACTTGTGAGCAAAGACACGCTAAATCAAATAATCTACTTCTTTATAATCCCAAAACCTTTTCTCTCAAAATATTCATCAACGCCAAACTAAAATTGTCAATAAACTATTTTTCTCGCTTAATAAAATGGACTTTTTTTTTTCATAAATCAAACGACCATCTTCGATAAAACTTTTACACTAAAATTTCCCCACTTCAATTAAATATGTTTTTCTTTAACATCCATCGGACTAAATTCTTCTACCATCAAACTTGACCCTTAATCTTGAAAAGCTAAAATTGCTCGCGTACCCATAAACTCAATTTGTAATGAACTCGAATTTTATGTTACCCTTAGTCAAAACATTTTACACGTTTCCATTAGGAATCCAATTTTCCATTCTTTTGTTTGATTTTATACATTTGAACGTAACCACATATGCACAAGTCTACACCGTTATGTCATGAAACAATACATCTACGCCAAAAACACGTACGATTAACAACATCAAAAACTTGCTTAATGCCTTTTCACATTATGTGTTTATATGTCACGTTGCTTGCTATGTTTACAACATCAAAACTGTTTAATGTCTTAGTTTAATGTCGTTTCCTTTGTATAAATAATTTGCATCACCCCACACATAACTAAGACAAATTATGTGGACCATACGACAATTGGACTAATTACGGGTGCACACGTAATTACAAAAAATGGGCGTATGGAAAACATAACGAGTCCCGGTGTGTGTAACCTATCATGACTTGAATAACAACACGGAAGAGGTATGATAACGGCATGGTGGATACGCCGCCGGTACATCCTATACATAAATGTCTTGTCATACTACCAAAAGTAGAGTTATTCATGTCATGAGAAGTTTTGGGTGTCGAGTTAAAATTTTGACCAACACTTACGTTATTTATCTTTTGCGATACCATTTATGTTATAGTTTACTAGTCTAATTACGCTTGCATCATTTGTCTTTTATGCATATCATAACTTTCTTTTTGAACCACACTTTCCACTATGCAACATCATCCTTGTTATGAATAATCTATAATTGCAATCTCCATCGAATTTCGTTCCTTCCTCGTGCTTTCCTTGCTTAATCAGCAATCCTTCCAATATCAAGAATCTCGTTCTAAGTCCCGTAAACTTTGGCCTTAACCTCTAAAAGCATTTATACATTTAAAACAAGATTTGCCTCTCACTTTCGTATATTTTCTTGACTGCTTATATACTGGATTTCAAAACTAAATAAATACTAATTATATCACCAAAAAGCTATTTTCAAATAGTCCAACTTCTTGTTTATTTAATCACTTCTAATTGTTTTCTTTTTCTAATAAAATTTTCGTCCTTGTGCAAACCAGATATCTTTTACTAAAAACTACTCATTCCCACATCTAGTCACTTATTATGCGCACATTTACTATTCCACCCAATTACCCAAAGACTTTTTTTTTACAAGCCAAAATTTCCACTATTTCACATATGATATACTGTATAATTACTTATTTTCCCAAAATTTCTATATGTTATACAATATACTTACCTATCTTCAATTTTCACTATTTCATATCGTATAAATACTTATTTTTGTGAAATTTTTACTATTTCTTATACACAGTATACTTACATGCCTTCACAGGATTTTTGCTATTTCATACCGCACACTTACCTATCTTACCAAACTATTGCTACAATATAAATACTTATTTTCCCAAGATCTTTACTATTTCATTCGTGTAATGCTGTATACTTACTTACTTTTCCATAACTTGCTGCATCAACTCCATATACAAACCTATTTATACATACCCCTTATTTCACTATTTACAAAATGCTTTAGTTGGTTAAACTTTCAAATTTCTACGTACGACCTTGGGTTAAAATATTAAAAGTACTTCTCTTATGAGCATAATTATCGAACAAGCGACTAGATACCGTATTCGCTTTAAACATAATAAATTAACACGCTTTGTTCTCATATCAAACCACTTACCTATTTTTCAAAAGGTTGACTCTTAATTAAATTTCGAGACGAAATTTCCTAAAGTAGGGGAGACTGTAACATCGCGTGATTTTTACTTTTCTTGTATTTTAAATTCTATAGTTAACAAATTTCAAGTTCACCTTTATTCGCTCTTTTATGTTACTCCTACTAATTCTTGACGAGTCATCAATATAAATTATCCTATTCAATTTAGACAATATAACAAGAAACTCATTTAGTTAACATCTTAATATATACTTATATATATTTTGATAATGCTTAAGGATAAAAAAAAAAACAAAACGTAATATAAATTTGTATAGATTGACTTTTATCACTAACAACAACAAACACAAATCACATTTTGTGTTCGTTCATTCCTTCTTTTTTTTTTATATATACTTTTTTTTTTCATAACAATATCACTTCAACACATGACATCCCTTAATCATTAAGTTTAACCCCCACTTAATCTCCTCCCAACCACCCTAATAACCCTATTTAATACCCAACCAACTTACCCCATCTATAAATACAACCCCTCCCTACACCTTAATCACTTGCTCAATCTCAAATCCTCTCTAAACATCTAAATTCTTCAAGAAATCCTAAGTGATGGAAGCCCACTTCTAAGTGAGTTTTCTCATTTTAAACTCTCATTTCCCTTTTCTTTCTTCATTTCTCCTCTTCTTCTAACCCCTTGGGGAAACCTCTAGGACCTTGCTCTTGTTTGCTATGGCAAATAAATATGAGTAGGACACCAAAATGAGGCCTCAAAGGTGGTTCATCTTCTATTTTTTTTATGCACTAGAAGGTTAGATGAAGTGATACCAACCAAGTTCACCAACAATTTAATGTTGTTAGGACTTGTGCTATGGTTAATGGTTGACAAAGGAAAGCCAAGGCTCTTCCAAACTAAGTCACCATACACTACTTTAACCCTATAGTTATATTATGTAAATACTAAAATATATACTTTCAAAACTCTATTAATCTATTAACTTGGAAGGTTTGCGGATACATCCCTACCTTACCAATACTTGACTCTCTTGACCATCCGAATCACCTTTATGGTGGTTTGTGTTTTGGTTAGCCTTAAAGGCACTACTTGACTCTCATGACCATCCGAATCACCTTTATGGTGGTTTGTGCTTTGGTTCGCCTAAAAGGCTTGCTTGACTCTCTTGAATCCATTAATCCAACTCTTGAACCTAAAACACCTTCCTTTTTAATTCTAGTTAATCGGAGCTAAAGCTTAATCTTCCAAGACACTCTTTTGGAACCTTACTAAACGCACCCAAAGGTGAGTTCATACTTGTCCCCCTTTAATCCTTTATTCTTTGGGGCTCAACATGTATCACTATCAAAACTCAAACGATTTTAAACTCTACAATCTATTATGCTTAGTCTAAAGTCTATCATATTCTAAATTCTATCATGCGCAATTTAAAGTCTATTATATGCTTGTACGCTATGCTATGTAGAATTATTTACTCTAACATACAAATGTTCATATAGTTGACAACCCACCTTGCATGTATAGCGCTATAGGATTGGCTATCCGCCCCCTACATGGGTCATGTTAAGCAAAATTCTTCGTGGCTAGTCGCCGTTTGTATGGTTCTCTTGCATATGCCTATAAGCAAAACTTTATTATACTATGTATGTATGTATGTCAAAACTAGTATGCTCACCAATGCTTTATGTGTTGACGGATATTTTATACATGTTGCAGGAAATATTTATTGCAAGACATTCAAGAAAACTACTTAGGATTGGACATAGAAACTCACTCTAGTTCAAGTTATCATATTCTTGTTGTTGTATTTTTCGTTATATGAACTACTTGTATTTCTATTTTTAGACAATACATGAAATTCTATCTTTAAACTATATTGTCACAAAATCTAGTGTCATGAAGTCTTTGAACAATCTACCACAAGTCTCGCCTCGATGTTTCCGCCATCGGTTGGGGTGTGACACCCATAAGGTCACTCCCCTACCTGTAGCCATCGAGAAGTATATCGGTGGTTTGCCCATGCAGATTCAGGACACGGTATGGGGAAGGAACCCTGCTACCCTCGAAGAGGCCAAGCGTCTAGCAGCTACCTTAACTGACAATCACGTAAAGAACGGGACCTTAGTTCGGAAAGGCGAGAAAGCAAGTATTGTAGCCGCGGTAACTACTGAGAACCAGAAGCGTAAGACCAGGGATCCTGATGCAAACCTCACTACACAAGCTTCTAACAAGAAGCCTTATACTGGAAACTTTCCATTGTGTAACACATACAAACGACATCATCCCGCTGCTTCAGCGTGTCGCTTGTGCACCAATTGTGGTAAGTATGGCCATCTGGTCAACACGTGTCGTGAGACCCCAAACCCTAATACCAACCAACCCTGCTCAGGCTGCTAATCCTAATCGTCCTGGTAGATACAACTATGGTCAATGCTATGAATGTGGAGACCCAAATCAACTCCGTAACCAATGCCCTAAACTAAACCGAGATCAAGATCCTCCAGCTACCTAACAGCAAGCCCCACCATTTGAATGTTGTTTGCTTTTTATTCTATGTATTGACGCTTTTTGGATTCAAGTAATAAATTCTAGTATTGAAATTTTTGTCTGGGAGTTGACCATAACACTTGAATGCATGCTTGTTTGAATATGAACTAATTGCTATATCAATATCTAAATCTATACAACTACAACTCACATACTATACTTGTTATACTTATAAACTTGCTCACATAAACATATTATCAATTTGCAATTTATGTGTATAATAATTGCTACACTTAATAGAGGATAAAGTACTTGCTCAACAGTTAGTTGAGTACCAAATAACCTACTCACACTATTAGAAAAAAAGCCTTCCTTGACAGTTTTTTTATGAAATACCACATTTTATGACATGCAAAAGTGCATGTCATAAAAAAAATGTCATCTTTGGAAAAAATTGATAATTTCTTGAGGTTTTTTTACGCGTGTCAATAATTTACCGTCATAAAATAAAAAACATGACAGTTTTTAAATCGCGTGTCATAATTTGTGTCGCCTAAAATCTCAAAAGAATTCAATACCCGCGCGTTTTTCCATAAACCTTCCTCTAAAATCTCACACACACACACTCTCTCAAGATTTCAGTCATAATTTCTTCGCTCCTTCATATGATTGAAACCTTCCCTCCTGAATTTCTTCGCTCCACCATTCAATCCTTCATTTGATTGAAACCCTAACTCAGAATGTAAGTGTTCAGAAGAAGCCCTAACTGTTCCTTGATTGTTAGCGAAAGAGGAAGCTGAAGAAGCCCTAACTGTTCAGAAGAAGCCCTAACTGTTCCTCGATTGTTAGCGAAAGAAGAAGCTGATCGAAACCCTAACTCAGTTCACCATTTCTGTCTCTCTAAATCAGGTATGCTTCTTTCTCAACTCTGATTAGTCGTAGTTTATCTTTACCTAATAATATTATACCCTAATTTCCAATCTGTAATTCATATGCCCTAAAATCCTAAATCACATGTTATTGTTATGTAAGTTGTTGATGTTAAAAGGTTTATACACTTAGGTTAAAAGCGTATTTGAATGTTGCAAAGTTTATGCATTAATGCTCTGAATTTTTTAGGTACAAATTGTGTTTAGTTAGTTATCTCTTTGTTATAATTGTTGTATGAGGAGCTATGAAACCTTTCTCTGCTCAGCATTTTAATTAAGGGATGGTATCCTTACTGTTTATTTCAGTGCTTAAATGTAGTTGATTTAAATAATTGAGTTGATCATTGATGATACTTTGTTTGAATGTATGAATATGCAACTGCGTGTTTTCAAAAGCTCGTTTTAAAAAGCGATAGGCGCACAAAAAAACAAAGGTACAATATGTTTCTGCATAAAATCTCCCAGGGTACAGGAGGCGCACGCCTCAGGGCAAAAAAAGTGATAGTGGATGATTGATTGGCAATTGGTTTTGCAGGGGATTCGACGAGATTGATAACTGGGAGTACGGATCAAAAAGCTAAACTATGGGATGTTCAACTGGAACACAGCTTTTCACTTTCAATTTGATTCCCTTGCTAGAGCTGTTGATTTTTCTGTTGGTGACAAGCTTGCTGTAATCACCACTGGCCCTTTTATGGGTCTGACTTCTGCTATTCGTGTCAAACGCATTGCTGCCAATTCTGATGACCGTGAGTTTGTTGTTTTAAGTATTTGGCCTGATTTATTAGTAGTTTCTTTTTTATTTTAAATTTGTTGTGTTTATCTTAATTATGTTCAGACTTTTAAGTTTCTTATTAATAAGATCTGCATAGAAGTATAAGGTGGTAAGTCGTTCAGGCTTGATAAATATAGTCGAAGAGAGACTATGTACAGTGTTGGCAATTTTCAAAAATGGTAGAAAATGATTTAAAATATGAAAATTTCTTGAATGAAGTTGGTCTCGTAAATTGTCTAGTAAAAAAGGTTAGCCTTTTCTGGTAGCAACTAAGATCTATGAATCATATTTAGGACAATATTTATTCACAAGTTTGAAGTAGAGAATAAAAAAGTTGTTTGAGTCGGGCCAATCTTATCCTTGCATCTTCTAACCATTGATCTTGCCGAGTAATATTCTACGCATCAGTGTTGATAAATGGATGCTCTCTTTCTGTTTTTATGAACTCTTCACTGTTATTTACTTTTGTTAAACAAATTAAAAAGAGAGTAAACTAGAGAAATCATCTTTAATCTCATTTGTTTCAGACTGTATTGGTTTACGCTCAATTAACGTAACTTTTCAGAGATTGCTGATTCTGTACTTGTACTAAAGGGTCCTCAAGGAAGGATCAATAGAGCGGTTTGGGGACCTTTAGACAAGACAATCATTAGTGCTCGGGAAGATGCCGTGGTTCGAATTTGGGATACAGAGGTATTCTTTTTCACATTTCACAGGGTTAACTTATAGTTGTAAGAGTAAAACTTGTAAAATCACAAAAATTGATCAATAAATATGGTATTGTAGTAAATTATATGGTAAGTCACACACATTCTCACATAATTATTATTAGTAGATTATATATGTCTGATTGAGTGATTAGTAAGTTAGTGGCATATCTCTAGTTAGGTTTTGGCATATTGTTAGCCTCATAGGCTTTTGGACAGTTTTTTTTAGCAAAGAGGTGTTCAGTTAGTGTATTTTGGTTAACCTTGGAATCGGTGAACGGATATCTTGCATTTTGAGTCCATTAAAACGAGTGTATAAAAAGGACATACAATGTTAATATGCTGGTATTGAGACGGGTAAACGGAGAAAGCAAAAATTTACTTAAAAGTCACTCAGAGGTGTAATAGTTTGTAGGACCTTTGTACTTTTATACTAAATAAACGTTTGTTAATGAGCAACTTGGCGGTTATAAGAAGAGGTTTGCGTTACTAGCTTCACTTCAGCTAAATTGGCATGCACTATACATAAACTATGGATTCTTCTCTTGTTACAATGTCTACTAAGTAATGAAAATCAAAAGAATGAAAGATATTGTTACTGTCTTTTCTATCTACCGTACACTTAATAGCTCTCATGAATAATGATTGAGTTACAAGGAAAATGCACAAGAAAATCTCTCCATCCAATTAATTGGAGTATGTTTTTAAATGAATTAATCATTATGTTTCTGATCTCTCTCTCTTTTTTTTTTGTTATTACATTTTACAGCAAAATAGACCCCTGAATCCTCAAGTTGTTGCTGAATGTTTTAGTGAAGACTCCTAGTTTCAGCTACAAAAGGTAAAAAGCTTACTTTTATGCTCTTCTGTGATAGCATTTAGTAAGGAAAGTAAAGTGTTAGAGATTTTTATCCATGTGTAGAGGTTTGGTTTAATGTTAGATATGATTCGAACATCAATACAGTTTGATCATATGATAGAGCAATTGAATTTGAGTTAAAGCACAACAACACCCATCGGCCATCACAACAGTAGAGTTCTAGATGTTCACTAATAGGTTTTCATTTTTTTCTCGAATGATGGTTCAGTTTGATTTAGTGTGTGGAATATTAGGGAACCCGGGGCACCCTCGGCTTGGGCTATTAGGCTTCCTAGTCGAAGCGGCTACACCACCCTGGCTCGTGCGGCTTCGTCAATCAGAAACAAATCTTGGCGCGGAGCCCATTCTCCCTTCCACCTCTCTCTCTCTTCCACTACTCTCTCTCTCTCTCTCTCTCTCTCTCTCTCTCTCTCTCTCCCAAGTTTTTAAAAAATCTTTAGGCTACTTTAGGCTTGGCGTTTCGGTGTTTAGGCTAGTTTGGGGTTAAATTGACGTGGCGCGATGAGATTGGTGCACCCTAGGCTTGAAGCCTAAGGCGCCCCTTCCTCCCTTATTATTATTATTTCTGTGCCTAATCATATTTTCCCACCCTCTATTTCAATTGATCCGTTTAAACAATCCTTAGGGCCTTTGATATAGGTGTTGTTTGAAGTCTTTTAATATCACGGTTGGATTCATGAGTCATGAAAATAATCTTAAGGCTCTCATTGAAATTCATAAACTGACACTTATGTCTAGGATAACATAACACCCTAGTACATTAAAATTAGACTGTTAAATGTTGTTTTCACACGGGGTCAAATAAACGTAGCGATGCGTTATGATTTATGTAAAATAATTGGCCGGCCTCGACTAATGTATTAATTTTATTGTTGTTACAGGTTGGGGGGAGGAGCGGATCATTACGGGGATGAGGGCATGGATGTCGTTCGCGATGAATGGTTAGGCTACGCCGTGACATTTATTTTCAAATGATTGAAACATGTTTGAAGGCAATGTAATGTCGATACAATATTTTTGTAAACGTTAAATGTTGTCACGGATTAGTTTGTAATTTGATTAATATGGATTATATAATGAAATGATGTTTTTGTTATTAGTTTGCTAATTGTTTTGCATTTAATTAAATGACTATAAATCCAGGAGGGTAAATTTGTAATTTTACAGGAATTTTTTTTAGATTAATAAATTATGACACGCAAAATAAACGTCATAAAATTCTGTCATGAAATGTGTCGCTAAAACGTCAATAAAAACTGTCATAAAATTGTGTCATTAAAAAGTGTCATAACGTTTGTCAATAAATACTGTCATAAATGTGTGTCATAAACAGATGACACGCGAAAATATGTCATGTTAAATTTATGACACCGCCATCCTTGACATTCTTTTTCTTGTCATCAGACCCCTTTCTTGACATGCAATGCGTGTCAAGAAAGACCTTTTTTTCTAGTAGTGTCAACGATTGGTAGAGGTCATCATGCCTTTTCAACAGTCGGGAGAGGCCCTACAACCTGCTCCACGACTGGTGGAGACTATCGAACCTGCTCAACAATCGGTAGAGGTTCCTACTCACTAACTGGTGGGAGTCTTTTTTCTGCTCAACAGTTGAACTCATTAAATACAAAGGTTCAACCACATGATTATTTCTGCATTACTTACATGTGTGTTAGAGTCATAGAAGGACACAAAACCCTAATGTAAGGTAAATTGGTGATTGCGGTCCGGAACGAAATCACGAATTTACAGGTACGTTAAGGTAGTGTGAAATTCTATCAAGGTTTTCGGTAAATAACCAATTATAAACTCTAGTTACCTGGTAGTTCATTTAGTTTTTCTATAGTCAATCAATTCATGCATTTCTTTTAGGACTCCTAAAACTTAATGTTTTGCTAGATTCTTATCCTCCTTGCGATTTCAGACGAACCTAATCCAACCCTTAAGGCTCACACATACCCGACCTCTTATCCAAATTATCCGAAACAACTATTCTATTACCAATAAATTTATGCTATGCCTTAATCCAAAATTTCCAAACCACGGTTGTCCCAATTCTTACCTAACCACCCTCAACCATGTGTCCTTAATAACTTTGGGACGAAGTTCCTAAAAGTAGGGTAGACTGTAACATTTCGTATTATTTTCATGAACGTTTGAGACTTTGATTAATAAAAACGTCACATTTCGGTATTTTTGTACGTTTTAAAAAAAAATATTTTGTACCATTTTCGAACATATATAATGATATTATGAAGTTATAATCATAAAATATTAGTGAAATAAATGCCAAAAAATGATTTGCGTGGACCGGGACTCGAACCCGTGTCCACAGCCGGCCCGTAGCACACCCACATCTCCAACCAACTGGGCTACAACCCTGTTTGGTGATTATTATTGAACATCAACACATTTAACTCCTCCTCATTATTACACAGTTGACTATCAAAAGTCAACTGCGAGCCAAAATCATTCCATAATCAACAAACAATCCGCGTTTTTATTTTGATTCAGTTATGGTATGATTATACCGACACTCTATGCGTTTTTCCCACGCCATTCAGCAGTAAAAACATACCTAATTTAGTCTAATTACGCGTTTATATTAAAAGCATTGGTCAAACTTTCTAATCATTCGATTCATGGGAGTTAATATATACTTATATATATTCACTATTATTTTTAAAAATGGTTTTAAAATACTAAAATTGCTTTATAAATTCTACAAAAATTATTATATGATGTTCTAATAGAAAAGTTTATCATACAATATTTAGTTTTTCGAAAATCTTTTATTTAATATATATAATAAATATTACAAGTTTATTCTATTATAATTATAAAATTCTATAAAAATATCAAAACGATTTTATAAAATTCTACAAAAATTATTCTAAGTTTATAAAACAATAAACATTCCAGAAATGATTTTTATTTCTGAAAAATCATTTATTTAATATTTTTAATTGATTTTTGTTATTTTAATCATAAATAAATCATAATAAATTCTTTTTTCATTATTTTTACATCAAAATTTCACATAAATTATTATTAATCATTTAGATCAGAAATATAAATTTTTTATTCGAAATTTATAATTTTTAATATTTATAAATATTAAGTCTATATTTTGTCAAATAAGTATTTATTTACAAATATTCATTAATTAAGAAAATAATTTTATAAAAATTATTTTCACATTTATTACATTATAATTCAACTACTTTTGAATAATATTGGTCAGAAAACATTATCATTAATTATTTCTTTATTTATTTAAATTATTCAAATTTAATCATAAATCAATTATTAATCCCCAAATTAGGAACCCTAGCATATTTTAGACTAGAAAAATTAGACTTAATAAGTTTTCCCCAACACTTATTTATTACCTTGAAATAGGGTGATATTTGGATACACACGAGCCACATTTGTTTATCTATCAAGGGCCTCCATTCTAACACTAAGGTGAGTTTACATAGCCCTTTTTTCTCTTTTACATTTTTGGGGTGAAACATGTTTAAACATTTTATACTATCATTTACTCATTCTTACTTGTGATTCAATTACACTATCATTTACTCATTCTATCATTTGACTGCAACAAAAAGACACAGTACAATCATTAACATTGATCAAGCCGCCTGTTTAGATTATAGCGCTATAGGTCTGACAAACTCATCCCCCCGCATAAATTCAGGGATGATCGATAACAGTTACACTTTTACTAACTTGCGAGTTAGGTCTCAGTCGACACAAGGTTTGATTGTACAAAAGACGCATTGTTACATGTCGGACTCATATTCTATCATTACTCATTATTATACTCCAACTATGATTGCAATACAACATATTGCTTTCAACTATATGCAAAACCTATGTATTCTCACCAACTTTTGTTGACCCAAAATATTTTCAAACTTAACATGTTTCAGGTTCTACTTGCTTGAAGATTAGAGTTAATGCTTGAAGATGTGTAGCTAGTATTTTTCATCTTGAGATGTACAATTTCTTAGAACAATTGTATGTAATTTATTTAAATCATTTAATGAAATTTTTTATTCACCATGAGCTACTGAACAATCATCAATACGTGACACCTCGATGTTTCCGCCATCGGTTGGGGTGTTACAATGTGCACGGCCAAGCGCACGACCGTGCGCATGACCGTGCGGTCCAAAAAGCCCGGCCCAAATTCGTGGGTATTTAAGTATCCTTAACTTGCAAAACCTAATAAAACGCCTTGCACGATCGGCTGCACTCCCATTCTCCCTTGTTTTGGCCGAAAACCTCTCTTTTTACTTGAAATCTTCGCTCCTTCGCTTCCTAATCGCTAAGGTATGAACCCCTTCATAATATTGCACTTATTTTTATGTATTTTAGATTAGATCCGTATGTTTTATGTTCTTTAGGTTAAAGATTTGGGGGTTTCTTCATAATCCAATAATAACCCACAAATCTTGTTTAGTTTTGTTAAATGTATGTTAGATTTTTTTTTAATCTTGTTTAAACCGTGCACACCCAGGCCTAAATCACTGTTATTGTGAGTTTATTTGAAAGATATGAGAGATTTGGGCGTTTTGTTGGAAAAATTTTGAAAATATGGAAGTGTGCACGGTCAGCTGCACGGTCGTGCGCATGACCGTGCGTGCCGAGAAAATAGGGCTGCACTGCCAGTGCGACCTGGCGTGCAGCCTCTGACCTGACCAAGGACCAAGGGTGCACGACCGTGCACCATAAGCGCACGGCCGTGCATCAGATGCAGATTCAGGTCAGAATGCGCGCAGGTCCGTTTTGGACATCCGGGACCTCCGTTTTTTTGTGTACTAACAACTGTATATTAATTTTTGCATGCAGATGGCCCACGTCTACCTAGGGTTCGACAACCGAGACAAAAGGGGAGGACCATGCATTGACAAATTCATGAAGCTTTGGGCTAGGAGGAACTCATTCGGTGTTCCTATTCGTCTTAACTTAGACCTACTCACCGCGCTGAATCAGCGTGAAAGATATGATGGATTTGTCTCGCCAAATATGGCAAAACTGCTGAGTATAAACCAGCCTATCTACAGGGAAATTACGATTGAGTTCTTATCATCCTTCTCCTACAAGAAACCAAAGGAGGGGGTGTATAAGGACTTCCATACGAAAGACATTTGGTTTAGGCTCTGTGGAAAATGGTACCATTGGTCGGTTGCGCGACCGGGAAGGAAGCTCGGGATCTATGAGCATTTGGAGACTGACTCTGAAGATTTTTGCGGGATCCACAGCTTCGTGGACAATGACGAGCGGGCCGCGTTTTGGGCATCGATTGCCGTTGATACACCTTATAATCCAAGGTCTGCCAAGGCAACTAGGATTAAGGACCCGCTACTCCGCCTCTAGCACCATGTTTTCAACCACACTATCTGTGGCCGAAAGGACAGTTCGGGGAACTGTCCCACTCCCAATCTTCTCTATTTGTATCATTTTTACGAGGGTGCCACGCTGAACTTGGCCGCACGGATGGCCGAGTTCTTTCTCACTGCTGGGGGCACCAAGAACGGGAGTGAGATCCATGGGGGGGAGTACGTCACCCAGATAGCCGAGGCATTGGGAGTTCTGACCGATGAGGTCAAGGCCACGCTGACATTGGTCACTGATGGGGTTATGCTGGATTTTAGATCACTCAGGGCTCAGAACCTGCTAGCTGACACGGACGTGGGTCCACGCCTTATTAGCCAGGATATTATATGGGACCCCGTGCCACCAGAGGAGGAGGAGGATGAGGAGATGCATGAGCAGCACGCAGGAGGCGGTGGTGATGCGCCACACGACTCTCCACACCCCTCTCCTCAGCACTTCCAACCCCAGGACCAGCAGTGGCCTCCAGGCATCACGACATACCCTGAGTTCTACCAGCGGTTCCAGACGATGGAGCTGAACATGCACAACATCGGTGCAAACCAGGTGCAGATCAGACAGGACCAGCAGTACATGCGGTCCACTATGGATCGTGTGCAGCAGGATGTCAGGCACAGCTTTGAGTACCTTTTCGCCGGGTTAGAGCAGGTGCATCCGGGTTATTTCAGTAACCCTCCCTTATTCCCTTATGGTGCTCCTGGCGACCAGCCAGGAAGCTCCGGTCAGCACCACGGGGACGACGCCGACCAGTAGCCACGACCATCTCATGCATGCAGTTGTTAGTACTTCTTTTATTTTATGCTTTCAGTACTTTATTTTTGGGTCTGCGTACCCAAGACTTTATAGTATTTGTAGTTGAACTATTTCTTTTCAGTATTTCAATATGTTAGTTTATTTTATTTTAGTTTGTTTTGTGGATGTGAATGATGGGTTTGATGAGTTTGTTTGTGTCAAGAATGTTGATTATGCAGGTAACTGGCAAGCACCGTTATCGGGGCTCATGCCGTCTATTTACCCGGGGTGTTTCTTCTACACAAGGGGAGTATTAATCTCCTTTTTTCCACTATAGATAGCTAATTCATAAACGCTTTCTATTGTCACATTGGGGACAATGTGAATTTCAAGTGTGGGGAGGGATTATATCTTATATGTTTGTCCTCTTGTATATATATATATATATATATATATATAAAACCTTATAAGTAAATATATATATATATATATATATATATTCATACAAACATCAAGCCTAACTAATTTTTGATAAAAATAACTTGAGGCGCGACAAACAGATGAGATACGAGCGTGTTAGATTCGTACACTTGCACCCATTTCTTTCCGGTTACGTGAGCGTTTGAGCCTTAGAATAGATTACATTTCTTTGACATGCTTGCGAGTGAGTCGGATGTTTTGTGCAGTTTAGAACTTGTCACTAGTATACTTGTTTAGACCAGATACGTGTGAGATTGTACGAACATGATTGAGGCATTTAGGATACCCTTTTGATTTAGCCTTTTCTTTTCGTTCTATCTGTTTCCCGCACCCATATGTTATCCACTAGTTAACCATGTTGAACCTAATCCCGTGTTTTTCTTATTTATCACACCATTTCAACACTAAAACCAAACAGCCTTTTTCTTTTAAACCCTTGTGTTAAAACTCGGTTTAGGTTATTGTTTAACTAGTTTATGTATTATAAATAGTTCGTTCTCGGGTATATCTGATTAGAACCCGTATGTTGATATTATTTCAGTTTCAGTTCATTATATATCATAGATATATATGTTAAAAAAATGAGAACACCCTAAATAGGGTAAATTAGCAGTATTCGAGCAGTTTTTAGAGCTTTAAAGTTAGAAATTATAAGCTAGCTCGATTTAAAATAAAAATCGCCTATATTCGGGTTTGTGTTGTACAGTTGTATTAGTTGATATTAGTTAGACATAACCGCCGAGTTTTAGCCGATTCGTCACTGTAAATATCCATTCCATACCCTTACCCATGCCTAATATTACAACCCGTACAAGACCTCTTGATTTGTGCCTTTTCACACGTTAGTTGGTGAAGATTTGATCTTTTGACAAGCTTATGATATTGCACGATTCATTGTCTTGGCAATGGAGCGATTTACACATACACATTACACGTATGTATCATAAATAAAACCGAGTGTGTGTGAACATTGTGAGTCGTGTACGGGTTTGCGCACTTGTAGATCGGAAGTGAGTCGTTGCTTTTTAGTTATCTTATCACCTGTTTTTTATATCTTGTTAGCTTGACTATTATCGTCTGTACAGGTTATATTTTGTTTTTGTTGCCACTTGGCGAGTTTTTCGTTTATTTATGTTTAAGTGTTTGCTTGAGGACAAGCAAAGTTCAAGTGTGGGGAGGTTTGATATACGTTAAAATATACATATTTAAGTCCCCGATTAAACTCCCAAATTACGCGTTTTCGACCATAAATGCACGAATACGGTACTTAACTGCTTCATATGTTTATTGCAGGTCTTAAACGACGTCCCACGAGCAAAGTCAAAGAAACCGGGCGAAAAACGGACAAGACGGAAAGTTTTTGCAAAAATCAGCTAAGTCTGGAAAACGTGCACGGCCGTGCACCTCAGGTGCACGCCCGGTGCACGGCCGTGCGGAATATCTAGATATTTCCAGAAACGACTCAGCCACTTGCCCACTTGCACGTCAACTCATATTGATAAAGTGCACGGTCGTGCACAAAAGCAGAGTTTCTATAAAAACAGAGCATAACCCACTGATCAGATATTGGGTGATCTCTAGGCGATTTAGGGCGATTTTCTGGACCAGGGAGCTGCTGCAAAGGCGAGGAACAAGCTCGGGAACTCATCCAAATCATCTATCATCATCCAATCCATCACATTCAAGTTTTATGGTTTGATCTATTAAGCTTTTAGTTGATTCAAATCTGTTTATTTTAGCTTGTTTGTGTTGTTTATGTATTACATTATAGTCTAGGGATAATATCTAGTAATCGTTAGTAGTAAAAACAATCGTTTGTATGGAATCATGTCTTGTATAAATTTGGCGTTTTTTCATATTTAGATCTTGATGATCATAGCGCAACCTTGTTTCGTTGTTGTTGGATTTGTAGTTGTATTTGAATGACTTTGGCGAATGTCGAATGTGTTAGGCGGATAAATGTTGAAAAACCGTCCGTTTAATCGTCCGGTAATAGACTAGATAACTTGTTAAATAGTTTATGCCATGAAACTGTAACCGGGTATTGGTTTGGTTAAAGTCAGTCGAATAACGGTTAAAAATGCTTACCGGCACGTAAAAGGGTTTTAAAAGCCTAATGGTGTCGTTACTGGTCTTTGACACGGTTAATGATCTTTGGTAGTTATTTTGGTAAAAATAGCGATCTTAGTAGATCTGGGTTCAAAGTTGGTAAAATGGAATAGGTTGTGAAATGCTCTACTTTATGCTAGTTTAGGTGGCTGTATTGTGTATTCGGTATCGCTTTCCTGAATTAGTGAGGTTAGAAAACTCTTAACAGATGACTAGCTTATCTTTAGAAGATCTGCATGAGATCATATCAGTTGCTCGCTAATAAACGACTTGAAGTGGTTAACGTGTGTATTCGTGTTAGCTTTCTGTATAGTTGTCATGTTAGGATGCCCGAAAGGGACACTAATTGTCGGAAAATGGGAATGTTGATCACACGCCTGTATTACTTATGATATGTAGATGACATGCTAAGATTGGTATATTATAGTTTATATAGTTAGATTTTGTATTTGGAGTCTTATATATGTCATTTAGGTATTTTAGAATTAATCTAGTTTAAAACAACAAACTTTCACTATCTTTTCTTACTGGTAAATCGGGGATAAAGTTTTAGTACCATTGCTCCGTGCGCATCCATGGATCGATATCTGGTTCTTATCTACACATTACTACATATATGACAGGGTACAGTTGCCCTATTGTGTGTGTTTTAATATTAAGGTCTAAACCATTTTTATAAATATTAAAGCAAAACTTGTGTTATTTCATTGTAAAATTATGTGTATGTTCGCACACGTCATACATATTAGCAGAGATGTCCAATTCGTAGAAAATGAACCATGGGATTGGAACAACTACTTAAAGGAAGAAAGTAACGATGAACCATCTTGGACAAGATTCGAAGTTTATGGAGATCACGAAAGTAAAACAAGAGCAAAGTAAGGATGACAATGAAGACCAAGAAAGTGAAAGTGATAATGATTTTTTTAGCATTCCAATCACAGCTACAAGAACTCCAATAACAGTTTAAGAAACACCAACAAGTGATCCAGCAGTTGAATCAAGCACTCAAGAGTTAGAAGACTCACCAGGCTCCCAAAATAGACTGGTACGAGCCTTTAGATCACTTAATGACATCTATGGAGCCACACAACCTCTTAGACTAGAAGATTATGAACATCTATATTTAGCATACGACGAAGAACCTGCAAATTACAAAGCAACAGATTACCCACAATGGATAGAAGCAATGGAAAGCGAAATAGACTCAATAGAAAAGAACAATACTTGGATACTGACTACACTCCCCTCAAGTCAAAAACCAATAGGTCTAAAATGGGTATTTAAGGTCAAAAGAGATGCAAGTGGATAGATCACCAAACATAAGGCCAAATTAGTAGCAAAAGGATATGTACAACAAGAAGGTATAGACTATAATGAAGTATTTACACCCGTTGCAAGAATGGAAACAATCAGGCTACTATTAGCATTGGCAGTACAGAAAGGATGGCAAGTACATCACTTAGATGTAAAATCAGCATTCTTACATGGTGAATTAAAGGAAGATGTCTACGTTTCACAACCAGATGGATTCGTAAAGAAAGGGAAAGAGAACCTAGTCTACAAGCTAAAGAAAGCTCTATATGGTTTGAAGCAAGCACCAAGAGCATGGAATACAAGGCTGAATAACATCCTAAAGGAAATCGGATTTATTAGATGTCCACAAGAGCAAGCAGTATACAAGAGAACTTCAAAGCAGTCAACAATAATTATAGGAGTTTATGTCGATGACATAATAGTGACAGGAAGTTCAATCAAGGACATATCAAGCTTCAAGCAAGAAATGAAAGGAAAGTTTGAAATGAGTGATTTAGGACCACTCACTTACTATCTAGGGATAGAAGTACGTCAAACACAAGGAATGATACAATTGAAGCAATCAGCCTACGCGAAGAAAGTTATTAAAGAAGCCAGACTAGAAGACTGCAATCCAACAAAATATGCAATGGAATCAGGTCTAAAGCTCACTAAAGAAGCTGAAAGTGAACCAGTCAATGAAATAGAATATAGAAAGCTAATTGGAAGCTTAAGGTATCTTACACATACCAGACCAGATATCACCTACGCAGTTGGATACGTCAGCAGATTTATGGAAAAGCCAAAAACAACTCACATGAAGCCAGTTAACACTTGATAAGATATATCAAAGGCACATTGAATTATGGAATTCAATACAGCAGAGGAAAAGAAGCATAAATCATTGGATACAGCGACAGCAGTTATGGAGATCAAGACGATGGAAAAGGAACGGCAGGAACAATATTCTACTACAAAGATTCACCTATCACATGGACAAGTCAGAAACAAAGTACAGTAGCACTATCATCATGCGAATCAGAATTTATGGCAGCTACATCAACAGCATGTCAAGCAATATGGCTACAAGGAGTACTAAGCGAACTCACAGGTGAACAACCAAAGAAGATAACACTACTAGTAGACAACAAGTCAGCAATACAACTTATGAAAAATCCAGTGTTTCATGGAAGATCAAAGCATAACAACATAAGGTATCATTTTATCAGAGAATGCATAGAGAACGATCAGATACAAGTTGATCATATCAGTGGAAAGATGCAGAAAGCAAACCTGCTCACCAAGGCACTACCAAGAATAAAATTTCTTGAGATGCGAAGTCTCATAGGAGTTGAAGACCTTGGGGAAATCAAGAATTATGGGAGAGAATGTTAGACATTAATTCCTGATTTCCTAGGTAACACATATTATATCATTTATATCCTAAGTATATACTTATCCTAAGTTAGTTAATGGTTATATTAGTTATAGTGAACTGACACGTCGGTTAGTCAAAAGGGTCACAACCCTTCACATGTATAAATACCCCAAACATGTTATTTCATTTGTGTTAATGTATTGAATCCTTAGTTTCACATATTCTCTCTCAATTATCTTTCCCTCATCGATCATGCGGTCCTTCACCCTTTCACCCACAAAACCCACCTACTTAAGAATCCCATTTGTTCCAACTAACAAGAACCCCCATATTATTGAGATAACCTACTAACAAAAAAAAAATTCAAATTACGCAAATAGATCTTAAATAGGTTATTCAAACTGATTATTTGTGAGTAAAGTAATTTTGTGTATGCATCCTAGTGTTGCTTGTTTTAAAAATTAGAGTAGATTAGACAATTCTAATTATAAAATACCAAACGACTTCAAGTATCCATCACAAGAAAAACAAAATGAAAATCTTATAATTACTAATTCATTAGAAATTATTAACTTATTATTATGCTACTTGCACACAGTGACGGATCTAGCATTTTATTCCTATGTTGTCACTGTTTTTAGATGTCCCAAGTTCATACAAGTAGACATAGAAATTTTTGGGTAGGCTCAGTTCAGGTTAGGCCAGGATACTAATAATATAATATAATATATAAATTATGTTTTCGAACCGAAGATCGTGTTATTCCATAGGCTTTGTATACAGTCAAAACTCATGTATAGAAAATAAAAAAAACAGTGGTGTAAAGAACATTACTTGCCACTATGACGCTCCATTTTAGACTTATGACCAAAAAGAATACACGATTATAACCAAAATGAAATAAAATAAAATAAAACAAAAGTATAGCTATCAAATGAAATACGTAAAAACTTACACATTTTTAAGTTAAAATCGAACAAGTTATTAAAGTTTTTTTTATTAAAAAGAAAAATGTAAAACGTCTAAAATAAATTAATTTTTTTAATTCACTATGATAAAAATAACTATTGTTGATAGATGAATTTATGTTATCTATACTATATAATAATGCATGAAACAATGGTAGTTTAAAATTCCCAAAAGATAAGAACTTTAATTTTATTAAGAAACCTAAAATGGGTGCAAAATTGTCATTCAAACACTTTTACACTTTGATATCTCATCTTAGTTACACTTTAGTCACACTTAGGGCATGTTTGGTAGCATCTTAATGAGGCTCTGAACCATTCAGCTCTGAACGGTTCAGCATTCAGACTGTTTGTTTCAACCTAAAAAGGCTCTGAATGGAATGGTTAAGAGTTGAACCATTCAGACTTGATGTATAGCAGAACCATTAAGCACTTAAGCATTCAGGGCCTCTTAACCATTCAGACCTCTTAATGATTCAGCACTTAATCAACCAAACAGCCCCTTAAACTTTAATCAACGTTTGATTATCTATACTACTATATAATGTATTCTAGATGGGCAACAATGTCATTTTACTTTATTTAAGGAGGACATCATTGTAATTTACCTCAAAGTTTAAGACATTAATACATCATTTAATAATTTCTAATTAAATGAACTTTCCCAATAAAAAATTTTACACACACATACAAAAAAAGCTCTACGGTAAAAACATATATAATTATAAGAAAACAAACTAAAGAAATCTATAAAACACAGTTACTAACACTACTAAGTAAGGAAACGAACCATGTTAGAGTCGTAAACAAATATATGATACTCTTGTATGACGATAGTAAAGGTTTGGAATTAGACATACTTGGTATGACTTGTGTGTTACGGTTATATATATGTATGTATGTATCTTCATGACTATAGTAGTACATATATATGCGTAATATGATTAATAGTATTACGTTTGACTAACTTTTTATGACTAAGATGTGAATTAACCATGAGAACCAGGTACCTCGCCAAAACCTGGCGCTAACCGTAGAATCATATGTCGACTAAGGTTAAAAGTTGCAAGTATAACCCTTGATTCTTAGATTCTCCTATCCAAACTTGACCAATTTAAGCCAAACATAGTGTCTTGGATCTACGACATGATACCGTGTTTTAGAAATGATCCGATAAGTTTAGTTTTCTAATAAAATAGTTATTGTCAATGATACGGTTTATCAATATATGGTCCATGCGTATGTATAGGTTGAACTTTTGCGCTATTAGTTAGGCAAGAAATTAAACCAATTGTTACTAAGTTCCTTCATTCGGATTTAAATTAGTATTGGATACAATGAATTTTAGTTAAGAATAGAGTTTTGGATTCTTAATCATATGACAGGTTTTAGAATGACAACAAGAAGGGCGACAACTTAAGTTCGAAAATTTGTCAATCATCACGACTATACAACTTTCGTTAAACCAAAGAAACTAGGATTGAAGCTACATGAGGTAAATGTAAGAATTAGTATATGTTTCATCCTTTTAATATTCCAGGTTGTCTTTAGATTACTTCCAAAACCTTGGGATTAGATCCATAACATTCTAATATAGCAACGAGTAATCCTTATGAAACATGTTAGAATTGTATAGGTAGGATCTAACGGGGGGAGCAATTACATTTATGACAACTATTATGAGGAATATTTGACAGAAACAAGAGAGCATAGTCTAAGCTTAATAGTAATATTTTCACAAATAGCAATTCAATCTTATGAAAATACGAGACCTAGGACACCTAGAGAAGTATTATGCGCCTCACTGATATGGTTAAGATCAACATAGTGAGTTCGGGTGTCTAACTTTTTCATGATTCTTGACAAATTATTGCCATATCCTACACCACCTACCGTAGAAAATTTCGAGGGCTTAAGAATTCAACAATGTAGCGAATAATATAGATAAGATTGACCTCAGTATTAGGCATAAAAACCCGTGACAATAACATGTAACTTTAAGAACATAGTCTAATGTAAGACCCATAAGTTGGTAGGTTAACCGACACCAGAACATAGATTTTAAGGACTAGTAACTTTCGAAACACACATAGGATCTTTCTACCAGGTACGTCTACAAATACATTTTCTAACAAGATTTTGGGGAGATTTTCAGTACGTTTACGAAGTATCACTGGTGTGGTGGGTTAGCTGCGGTACACCCTATATATAAACACCAATGATGCATTGAGAATGAAACTGAAAATCAAACCAAGAACCAACATTAGTTTGTCGATAGTTTGAACTAATTATTTCGAACCTAAATGTGGCATGACATTACAATTATGATTTGGTATATGAAAAGATTGGTTACACCCCGACACGTAAGAACCAAACGTTGAATCCGAGTGTGGGATATATTGAATATGCGCCAAGGATAACCCGAAAGTAATTCCGAGGACGGAATTCCATTAACGGGGGGAGAATGTAACACCCGGTCATGGGCCTAAATTTTCTTAGCACATTATTAAAATTATTTTATAATAAAGTAACCAAGAACGAATAATTGATAGTACATTTATGTGCGAGATTGAAAACCAAACTAGTATATATAAGTATCATATGTGAGCGTACGTTACGTAACCGAGTTAATGCCCGTTAACGAACCCGCCCGAACACCAATTTGCTTACTCATAAGGGAGGACATGTGTCCTCCCCATCTTTTGACAACCCACACTTAGAAACCATCAGTTGGTTTCTAAAACCATTTAACTTTGGCTAGTATAAAATCCCAAACCACCCCTCTTATGTATGTTCATTTGTTTTCAAAACAAACCACACACAATATCTAGAGAGGAAGAGAGACAGACAAGAGAGAGAGAGGAACCGCTGAAGGGGTTCCGATCACCGCCCTCGGCGGCGGACCTCCGACCGGCAACACCTAACACGTAACCCCAAACCTCCTTTTATACATACACATTTATACGAGAGTGGGAGTGAGAGTGAGAGGGAACTGTAGAGAGAGAAGAGGAAGAAATAGAAAGAGAGGGAGACGACGCACAGAAGAGAGAGAGTCGGGTAGAGGGAGGAAGAGACACGGAGGAGGAATACGACGACAGTTGTAACACCCCAACCGATGGCGAAATCATCGAGGTGTCACGTAGTGACGATTGTTCAAAAGCACATGGTACTAAAATGTAACTATATTATTGAATAATTTAAATTGTCTTACATGGATGAAATGGGAAAAATACATAAGTCTGAACAAAACATGAAATTTGAAATAAATTATTAATAGCAAGCACTAAAATCCAATGCTATGGAACTAAGATCAAACTGCACCTGAAACATGTACAAAATAAGTTTTGTCAACATATAAAATGTTGGTGAGCATTCCTAGTTTTAATACATATATTAAGTTGGAAAATGTTATACAATTCAAGTGCAAAGCTACAGTGCATTTATGTAAACTATGTATCATACAAATGAGCGAAATCAATCCTGTGACTGTATAAATGTACTAAAATGAACGGCGGTATACTTATCCAATAAATGGATAATAACTTAATAATGACCATGGATTCTCTGATGAAAAAGGGGGAGAATCACCTAGGTGGGTTGTCAATCCAATAGCGCTATCCAATGTTAAGGTCGGCTTGTACATGGTTAATGATTTCACTAAGTACAAATGTATTCTACATGTAATGTCTAATCATAAAGCACGTATATAAGCAAATGCACAATGTACTAGAATTGTATTGTAAAAATGTGAACTTGTATGTGTATTTTGTATAAGTGTACATGTAACACCCCAAAAGTGAATAAAGACAAAAAGGGGATAGGAAATACTCACTTTCGCCAAATGACTAGATGACTAAGCGAGCGTGAAAATGCGAGCAATCCAAAGATTCAACAACGAAACTAGTCCAATTTAGAAGAAAAGAAACCGAATAGGAAAAAATATCAAGCTTCCAATTCGTCAATTACAAGAGCTGATAATCAAAGCTTCAAATTTAGAAGTAATATACTCTAGAAGAAAGGTATGAGGGAGAGTTTAATCGAATTGAAACAATCGATTTAGAGGTGCAAAGTGTAATGGGTCATAGGTGGGTTTTTATACTAGTTTTGGATTCAATTAGGCTTTAAAATTGGTCAACACAATAAAGTAAGGTTTTAAGATGAATTGACTATTTGACTAGGATTTTGACTGAGACTTTGACTAGGACTTTTGACTAGGACTTTTATTGGAACTTTGACTGTTTGACTTTCTTAGCGGACCGCGAGGGCTAAAAAAATATTTTTTTCTAATTTAATCAATTTTAAGTTATAGACTTGTTTCCTTCTGTTTCTAAGTTGTTTTAGAACTGAAAATTAAGGGCTTTGAGTATCAAGGTCTGAAACATACGTGCTCGGGTGTAGATGTGAGTATAAAACGTGCATACTTTTACTTATAAAAATTATAAGTTTTATTAAATTGTGAATTTTGGTCCTATTAAAATACGAGGGTTAAAAATGAAAATTTTGAAATAGTTGAGGAACCAATTATGCACATTTATGAAAAGTGAAGGGTGCAGGTTGTCACAATCTCCCCTACTTTAGAAAATTTCGTCCCGAAATTACTTTCAAGTGAAGGTTTCCATGAAACAAAAGACATTTGTAAAAAGGCAAGTAGATTTTAAGAAATGCATCAGCCATGATTTGACAAAGTTTGAAGTAGTTGTTTAATACCCAAAATAAGAGTTTGAAAATCCTTAAAGTTTGACTCTAGGTTAGAGAATTAAGAGTTTATAATGAGCAAGGTTTGGGAAAAAGTATGCAACTGGTTAGGGCATGGTAGTGTTATAGTAGCTTCGCTTACTTTAGAGAAGTTTCTGACCGAACTTTATTAAGGACGTGCAACAGGATTTCAACTAACAGAGAGTGTAAGAGTATACAAAGTTTGTGTTTTCTGTGTGGATGGTCTAGAGAAAGACTCTAGGAAGTCGAATTGAAGCTCGTGTAAGAACATTCTTATCGAAAATGCTAGCTATTAGTCAACGATCTAATAAAGAGATAGTAATGGGTAGGTTCTTGGTCAGACTCCTAGTCCGCTACCGCAGTATCGCTCGTGCCTATATATAGGGTGTACCGCAGCTAACCACCACACTACTGATACTTTGGACTCGTATTGATTGTCTACCAATAGCTTAAGTAGAATCACACACCACCCCCATGTACCTGTAAATCCATGATTGCGTTCCGGACCGTAATCATCGATTTACCTTACACTAGGGTGCTATGCTTTTCCATAACACTAACATAAGTAATACAAGAAACAATGCGTGCAACCAAAATGTGTTAAGTAGTAGATACTGCTCAAGTATAAGATGCGGTTAGAGGTTCTTCCCCTTCCAGGTTCACCTTTTAACCGTAATGAGATTAATGTGTAAGTATAAGACATGATTAGGGGTTCTTCACCTTTCGGGTTCACCCTTAACCGGTAAATTTTTGTTCACATCATTGGGCTCTAAACAACCATATTGATAAACTCTGAGGATTACACCGTTCCCCTTGGGTTAGAGGAATACTCTGAACCGATTCGTACATGGGAACTGGCTTAGATCTCATACGAGCTATCAATTAGTATGTTCGTTGGTCATGATGATGAACATAATAATTTAAAGTATAACAGGGTTTTGCTCACAACAAAAAAAAATATGCATACCAAATATGCGTTCATGTAAGTATATAAGTATAGCATAAAATTTCGATTGAAAGAATAGCATAACGTAAATCGAGTAAATCGCACAATTTGCACAAAATGAAAGTAAACGAGTTAAATTAATGCTCAAAACTAGTGTTGTAAAAATAACTACTAATAACTAGTGCGAGAATAGTTGCGAATAACGCGTGAAAATAACTACCAACAAAAGAATAATACAACAATAATAAGATAATGTACGAACGTAACTATAAATAGAATGGTGTAAAAATAATAATGAAATTTACTGTAAATGAAAATGCGTAGAACAGACGTATAGTCTACTGGTATGAGGATAACTTTTTGGAAACCGGAGAATGTTTTAAGTTCAAAACAGGTTCACTTGAAAAGATTTCGTAGGTACACATTTTCATGTGTTTACGAGAAGTCGAGTTTGAAAAGTGTTATAAGGTATATTATTAGTTGCAAATTCCTCCCAAAAACATATATTGGATAGTTATATGAAAACATGCAGATTTACATTTGATTTGTAAAATATGCAATGCAAGTTTATAAAATGCAAGATGAAACCATTTCATGAAGTGTGTGTAAATCTAATGTGTTTCAAAAGACCAATATTTAAAATGATGTGAAGGTTGTGAATGATCCCAGATGCCTTGACGAATTTTGGAAAATAAAATTTTATGTATTTAAACATTTCTTTAACTTGTGGGTTGAAAAGTCGGAAATTTTTAATTGTTATGAAATGTTGAGAAAATCGAAGTGTTACCCGTTAAGACTGGGTAAACTTGAAACCTTTTAAATTTTCAAACTTTTACGAAATTTATACATTGAAAGATCATTTATTTGCAGGATCGTTAAAGCATCTCTTTGGGCTCATAGCGGGCTATTTGTTTCAAGGCACAAGGTGTATGAAAAGTGTGTTCTAATTTGGCGAATAGGCTTTGTGAAAAGACTTATAGAATAAGTTGTCAAATTAATCGTTTTAGAGAGTAGTGTACTAGTGCGATCGTGTAGATAGGCATTTATGTATGAGTTTAGTCTGACTAAGAAGTTCTAACTAATGGTAGTTGCCTATGGCTTAGGAGACTAGGTGCAGCAATATTAGTATTAGGTATATGAGGATATACTGTGACTTCGATCAAGTAAGTTTGTAAACATGAAGGTATAAAACAGGTTGAAATAATAAGTTTAGAAAAACCATGTTCATTTTTAATTGTATGATGACGCAACATTCCTAAAATCAGGATGTGATCAAAGTTAAACACAGAGTTTAAAACTTAAGTCGTAGGTAAAAATGTTTTGACGCAAAACGAGTAATACCTTATAGTGTAAGAATCATGAGCATAAGTGAAATAGTGTAAGTTTTAATGCGATAATATATCGAACAAAAGTTTTAGTAATGATGATAAGGGATTCAAAAGCAAATGATCAATGAATAATGGCATATGAAACATCAAGTGATTAAATGAAATCTTCAAATGATAAACAAACATAAATATCAATGATATAAAACATTGGAATTGTTTCTATAGGAAACTTTGACCAACTCAAGTATTTGAAATTTCCTAGTGACTTGTGGGGCGTACTTTAGCCTATAAGTGAATGTTCATCCCAAGAGTTCCCAGGTAGGTATACGGGTCCCTCGTCTGATTGGGATTTATACGAAATACCAGGCCTAGACAAAAAACTCAGGATACAGGCGCTCACCCTTCCAGATTGCACGTGCCCCATCAATAGTGAATTCCAAAACTTTAGCGAGATTAAAAATGAGATGCAAAAATAGATCCTTGAGATTTGGATTTCACTCCTAACTCAAAGATATATTTCAAAATTAAAAACGATTGTGGAATGAAACCAATAACTAAATTAAGGATATCACTCCCAGCTTAGTGGTTAAGTTCCTTTTTGAAAGATATATTCCTAAGATAAATAACATATAGATGAGTGAAACTAATCACCAAGGTATGGATGTCACTCCAAACTTGGTGATATCGTTTCGTTTGTGAAATACGAGTATCTTCTTCTTTAAACAACACACCGAAAGAATAACAAGAAAGAATCATAGCGAAAATATCTTGAAAGAAAATAATAGGATAAAGAGAAATAAACACGAGAGGACTCGTGAATGTAAGCTTGGTTATAGACTAGGCTAAAAGGCATTCTAATAACCTAATTCCCTATAACCATGGCTCTGATACCAATCTGTAACACCCCAACCGATGGCGAATCATCAAGGTGTCACGTAGTGACGATTGTTCAAAAGCACATGGTACTAAAATGTGTAACAACCGGCAAAAATAAGGTAACTCCGTACAGATTAATTAGTATATGATTAACGTAATTAAATGCAATTATGTGTGATTTAATTATCAAGGCCTTAGGAGATAGCAATTTCCAAATAGTGCATAGGAATGCATACGTTTAATGGTAAAACATGATTGGATCATGTGCGAATAAGCTATCCGGTATGGACGTTGGCAATTACCCGGTAATAATTAAATAAACAAAACGGATCCCGGACACCCAGGATATAAAATAAAGGGTAATTTCATAAGATATAATGAGTTTTGGAACTCCAAAACCATAAATGAAAACGTCTTGTACAAATCTCCCGGTAACGAATAAAATGCGCGTACCACACCCGATACGCGTATAACTCATAATTTCACCCGGCAAAGGCCTAAATAACCAATCAACGCTTAAATTAGACTATATTTAAGGGTTATTTAAGGTGTATTTAATGTCCGGATAACGCATGATTAAAACCCGAAAAATACCCGAACGACACCCGAACGACGGGGGATTAAACTTAACAAAACAATGGGTAATTATTTGGAATTGTGGACCCCACCTAAACCACAAAAGGGGCCGGCCTTAGTGGCCATGTTATGTCCATGCATTGTTTTTTTTTATAATACCCTACTAATCTAGATGTTAAGCATGCTAAAGCAAAAGACAAAAGTTAAAGTGTATGATTACAAAGTACAAGCATGCCTAAATCTTGTCCCCTCCTTTACAAAAATTCGGCCAAGGGCCACAATAATCCAAGGCCAAAGCCTAAACCATCATGACACTAGTGTATGCATGCATGGTGAGTCTTGTATAAAGATTTGGAAAGATTACAAAGATATTTGCAAGATTTGCAAGCAAAACTCTTACACACCATGCATACATACACGGCTATATACACATGCACACACTTCATATCCTTCCAAAGATCCCAAGTACACATACAACCTTCCATGATATCTTACATAATCTATGGAAGATTACATGTGGTAGGAAGATATAAACATGTGTTAGCCATTTGAAGAAAAGCAAAACTTCCTTCTCCTTTCTTGTTCTTATGGCCGTAGGTCTTCATACACACACACACATCATCCTTTCAAGTTTCTACATCTCCAAAACACTTAAAACAATCCATCATCCAAACCCCTATTGTGTGTTTCAAGAGCTTGGAGCTAAACCACTTGGAAGAACACACTAAACCCCTCTCAAATCCAAGGTTTTTGTCTTCCCTAGCCTTGTGCTAGTAGTAAGCTTCTTAATCTTGTTTTTGATTGTTATTATTCATGTATGTGTTCCTAGTAGCAAGTTGTACATGAAGGGTTTAAAAATGGTTTTGAACATAATCTTTAATAGGTTTTACATGTGTAAAATGGAAGATTAAAGATATGAAAATAAACCATGGATTTGTGGGTGATGATGTATTAATCTTGAAAATATGTAAAGTTTGCATCTAAAACTAAGTAGGATGATGTTTTGGTTAAAGTTGTAGGATAAACTTGAATATGTTAAAAGTGACTTTAAATCATCTTATTATGATCATTCATGGGGTAATATGTGGTAAAACATGTTAGAGGTTCATGAATGAAGAAGATGGAAAATCTAAGTTAGCTTACTTAGATGAATGATATTTTGTTAAAATGGACAAATACATAAAACACACACATGAGTAGTCTTCCATATGAAATACAAGACTAACATAAGTGATTTGATACAAAAATAACTTACCAATAAAAAGTTGAATCTTCAAAGTTTACTATTTTGAGTGAAAAATGTTAACTTTGGAAGTTATAATGGAAAAATGCAACTTTTGTAAGTTAAGGGACTAAAATTGTAACTTTGAAAGTTAGAGGACTAAAATGGATATTTTAGAAACTATTAGTCCAAAAATACAAGTATGGAAAGTTTGGTGTCAAAAATGTAAGTAATAAAGTCTAAGGATGATTTTTGTAAATACTAGTAGAAATACTTGGGTATTCTGTATGAAAGTGTATTTTTGAAAGTTATAAAAATACAAAGGGTTTTAAAATAAGGATTTTTATAAAATAGAGATTTTATAAAAATGTTAAGCAAACTTGAGAAACTTATACAAAAATGAATACTTTTATATAAATGGGAATATAAAAGTATTGGAAGCATTTTTGTATCTAAGTTAACAAGTTGGGCTAAAATACAAACCTTCCAAGTAACATGGGTTAGAAATGTGGATAATATTTCTATAAAGCACATGTTGGGAAAGACTTGGAAGAATTAACTAATCGAGTTAAGATATCGAACTAAGACGCGTTAACGAACCATACACGGACAAATCATGAGAAAAATGCCATTGCGGCAAGATGAGAAAATATATATTTTTAGGAAGTAAAATATATATATACATGGGTGAAAACTAACAAACACTTTCCTAAGTGTTAAGGGAATTATTCGTGGGAGAAAAGTATAACATAAACAAATAAGACGTTAAACAAACGTATATACTTAACAAGAAAAATTACACATTTATATATATGTACGCTCGTCTCGGCAAAATTCCAGTATATCTACTTAATGGGAAAGTAGATATGAGGGAAGGAAAGCCGCGACGAGAAGACAAAGATATATATATGTGTGTATGTCGTACCAACGAGATCCTAGTATATTTATTTGAATGGGAAAATAAATATACGGTATGGTGAGTTGAATCGGATGTTAAAAATATACGATCGAACGACAAGATCTTAGCATATTTGTTTAAATGGGAAAACAAATGTGTGGCAAAGTGAGTCGGGTCGAATGTTGAAATATATATTATATCGAGCGATGCGATCTTAAGTATAATTATTTAAATGGGAAAATAATTATATGTTAAGTGAAGTCGAGTCGATGATAATAAGGTACAAGTTAAGGAAATATTAACAAGATTAATATATAACTTGTAACACGAAGGGTAATCTAACGCCAACGAAACCTAGGATACGCGCTTAATTAAACGGGATTTGGAATAACTTGCGGTCGGGAGTTGGGTGTACAACTTGCCAAGGCACATGCACTATAGGAATAGTGACTTATACGTCTAGGACGTTTGTAGGTGCGAGACCCTCTATGCTATCTACCTAGTGAGCCAGACAGTGATTCAGGTGAGTTTCACGGCCCCATTTTACTGTTTTAACTGGGGGAAAGATATGTTTGTCAAATATTGTCACATGTTGAAAAGGTTTTCAAAGGATAAAATGTGATAAGTGGTATGATGAGTACTTGAGTAGTGAACGCCACTCGGGGTTGAGTCCTCTCTTCCGTAATCATTAATTCAGGGAAATGAAACCGAAAGAATATTTGGATAGTACTATTGGTGCCTGACAAGGCCCACCCCTAATCGATAGCGTCGATTATGCATTAGGTTATGCCTGGGGTGCATATATTCTGAACTTAAGTCGTGGGAAAACCGAGTAACGACTTGGAGCGGGGCATTATTATTAGTCTTGGTTTGGTTATGGGGCTCAAGGGATTGCTCATCATTATAGTTTGTAGGAGCTAGCTACTCCTTACAAAGGCCACGAGTTGTGCAGGTTCGCACATGTTGTAAAAACGGAATATCGATCGACAAGATCCTAGTATAATTACTTAATGGGAAAGTAATTATACGGTAAAGTGAGTCGAGTCGATGGTTGTGAAAATGTTACTGTTATGAAACTAAAACCTGTGAACTCACCAATATTTTATATATTGACGTCTTTTTAAACATATCTTTCAGGTAACTAAGTGCTGGATAGATATGGGGCTAGTGCGGTGGAATTCGGAATGTCGGATACTGGTCGGGGTTTCATTCCTTGTCACCATCGGGATGGTACATAAACGGAAATACCCCACATTGAAAACTTAATGTTTATCGTTTTATGTAATGCATTGTGCAATAACGGAACGAGATACTCATTTTCGACATCCTAATAAATTGATCTTTTCTAATTAAATATAGTTTGTGTTAATCTTGACTTTGATATGCTTTCGAGCGTTGCGCCACGTGTTTCCGCCATTGGCGTGGTGTGACAGAAGTGGTATCAGAGCCAAGGTTGTAGCGAACTAGCATTTTTGAAAAATCTAGACTATAACCGGTTTTGGCTCGAAAACGAAGTTTTCAAAAATAAAACACAACAAAATATTTTTAGAAAAGAAAGAAATTGTACAGGGATTGTACAAGGGGAAATTCCGACCGACTAGCCATGTGTGTCAATATATGAAGTATTAGAAAATGCGGATAAGATGTTTGTGTTGCATAGGAATCCGGTTTTCTAAGATTAAGTTAATACATATACGTAGTACGGATATTTTGCCAGTAAGGTTGTTGTGTCACGCTTCACAATAGTCCGCGCTCCTGCACCGATCACCGGTACCAGCCAAGAGGAAGGATACTGTGGTCTACGAGGAGCCTACCTGCTTGCCTGTAGACGGGATGATCGGAAGGACTAATCTCTATCGCGTTAATGGATGTCGCCACGTTGTTTATGATTTGGAGGGTCAAGTCTTGTTGTATGAAATCTCGGTTTTGGATCAGGAAGCTCGGAACTAGCGGGCAACAAGATTACCTGGCAACACAAATTATCATTACGGGTGCACACGTAATAATAGTTTGGGGTGCACGCTAACCTTGGTGGGCGCTAGGGCCGGGATTGGTGATCACTCCTTGTCTTCGTTGTTCTCGTTCTTTAGATTCAGTCTTAGTTTTGATCGACCAATGGGTTAAATGGGAGGTCTCGCCGATGTCCCTTCATTTTGATCCTAGCTAACCTAATAAGCTTTCTTCGACATTACCTTTAAGGTGCGAGCACGGAAGAGCTCGAACGTCTACTCATTTGAGCAATCTGACATAAATCTTCGCATCGGATAGAGGCGGGAGACGAAAACTTCCCTGCATAGGAGTGGAATGCCTGGAACGATGCGAGGAATGCTAAACTTGGAACCCAGTGAAGACTTAGGGTGCGTCCCTGCTAGACTAGTGCGTCTGGAGAACAGGACCCTGCGTGGATTAGATATGAGACTCGTGGCCGTGTGCTGCGGTGTTATCATGGTGAATAAGTCATGTTCGACCTAACGCATGCCCAGGTTGTCTTCAAGGGTTGGATATTTTTCTTCTCCAGTAGGGAGACAGAATCGAAGTTACGGGATTAGGAAGCTTGATCATTGTTATCTAGAAGGCTCGATAGCCCTCGTCTGAATCAACGGTATTGGTCGTACCTATGCAGACATGGACTGATGGTGAAATCAGCATGCCATGTTGCACATCCGCGAGTCATAGGACTGTGATAAACTTCGACGATGTCAAAAATTTCGGGCACTAATCATGACTGCGACATGGTTTGCCAGTGATAGGATGACGGCGTGTAGTAGAACAGCAAGCCCCAGTCGGCGTTTGGCGATGGACTCACTCGGAAGTGCATATGAGTAACTCGTGGGAAGCCACTACTCGGTGTATTGAGTATTCTAGTATGGATTAACAACCTATGAAATAGCGCTGGATCGTGTTCGGAAGATGAATTGTGATGGACTCAGCATGTTGGTACTTGTGTCATACAACTTTCCTGAGGAGCAAAGGTTATCATAAGACTTCTCTATCTACCTCCTGTTCGTTTTCCAAGGATTGTTGGTGGTCTCGCTTCAGTCGAGGAACGCCAGAGTAGGCTCGTTACATGTACTGTGCCTGAATCCGTCATGAATCCTAGAAAGTGGAACCACACTTTGGGAACCGTAATTGTAAGAGTGTTATCAGAAGGTCGCAAGACGCTTTATGCTGGCATTAAAATCCCCCTCGATAATCAAGTGACAGACTACTAAATGTGGTCACGTTATTCTGTTAAACTAAACTTACCCGTGGGACGACAATCCTATTGCTCTTGTTGCAATGTTGAGTGTCCATCACCGTCGTCGCGGTATTGAGACTAGTTAATTATTGGTCGACGATTGATGGAAAGTGTTTTGTCAATCCCCGAAGTTATTGAGACGTTGTGTCCTCTCGTTACGGTGATTTATAAACTAAGGTTGCAAGGTCCATTCGTTGTGAACACGGTGACCTGTCTAATCTCTTGCCGTATTTCGATACTTTCACGGCGTGGCCTATCAGGAAGAAAGTCCACCGGCCTCGCTTGAGTGGCAGAGAGGCATTCCAGCTAATTACTATCGGTGCTAGATAGCACGTAAGGAGACCCTAATGAGAAGAATGACTCGGCTGGTTTGCCAGAGTCGGTATCGTTTTCCTTTTATCGTGGTGTATCGATAAATCGTGATTCTTCTACCTCTACTTGCTGTGCTCGTTGTGACCACTATCCCTGTTATCGGGAAAGTTGTAGGTTGGTTTCCAGGTCCTATGGATACCAGTCACCACACATATAATAGCTGCGACGAGTCTAAGGCTCCGGTCGAGCCTGACGTTGTTGCTCCTATTATTATCCTATGGCTCAAGCGAGTCCTGTTGACGCTATTAAGTGTAGCTCTCACTGAGTTGTTGTTGTCAATGGTTCGATAGCACTTATCGAGCTTGGTATCATCGTTTCTTTATTTGTTGTTGAGTTCATGGTTGTCGTCGTCTGCACAGTCCATGTTGGGCTTGAAGTTGTTTCTATGGCTCTCTCGAATTGACGTTGTTGATATATTGAGGCTCCTGCAGAAGTGAATGATATTAACAAAGACGTCTCTATGACCCTTTCCAGGCCGCTATGACCATCTATGTGTCTTTGTGGAGTATGTTGTTATTAATTCCATTCTCTTTGAGGCTTTCATTGAACTACTAGTTATCATCCCTTGGGCTCTTAGGAAGCCTAACATTGTCAATGGTTCTCAAGCCTCAGTGGAAACTGTCGATGTTTCTGTTGCCATTGTTTGAGTGACTCATAACAAGCCTATGGTCGTTCTCTCCATGAACAATATCGGCTTGAGAAGTCAGCTAAATTATGTGGAACCCGTCATTCCCATTCATGTTATGACGATTGGTGCGCCGGCCAACCCAACCATTCCTACCATTGAGCCTATGGAGGTTAGGCTCAAGGCCGAGGGTACGAATGAAATTTCCACCTCCACAAGTGACCTGAGGCGCACGGGGATGCGTGCTCACCAGCACAGAATTTTCTGTTGATGTGGACTGTGGATTCTCCATGTTAAGCGTCATATTGTCGCGTGCATTCGTGCTGCTGTGTTACCCCCCAGCCATTGTGCATGCTTGCAGTTGCATTATTTTGCTAGTTGCGTATCCAGGTGGTTACGCTGCATTATCAATGATGCATTCCTGTTGTTTACTGCTCCTGCAGTAGTGTAGCCTTGTCGTCGTATTTCTCTGTGTCATGCGGTCCTTGTTGCAGTGTTGCCTTGTCGTCATGCTTCTCGATTTTCGTGTCACTCCCGGACAGTGTTCCCTAGTTGATGTGCTTCGTGGATATGTCGCTGGCGTTGCCATGTTGTTTCTACTGTCGTGTTGCTCAGAGGGCGTATTGCTACAGCTGTTGGATTACCCCGATGACGTGATGATTTGTCGTATGCATCGCTCTTGTTTCTCTCGGAATGGAGACATCACCTAAACCCCTCATGCCGTCATTGTTCTATTTGTTTGATTGTGTAGTGCCGACATTGATTATGTAGGATTTCCGGTGTTCAGCGGACTTTCTAAAAGTCGTGCCTGGATACTCTAGCCTTAGTAATTACGGGTGTATTCCCATAAAGTCTGAATCTCGTGGCCGTCTGAGTAGGTGACCGAATCATGTGTCGACCCCTGTATATGCTCACGCTTTTCGTGAGCGGCACATCTTCGGAATCCGAGGCACCAGTGACGCTATGTCCAGTGCTAACCTGTTACGTGCAATTCGGTCGCCCAGCGATCGGTTATGCAAATCGATGTCGGGAAGAAACCCTGTGATCTACACGCGACAAGGCGAGACTTGCCTTTGTGATAAGGGATTTCGAATACGTCTCGAACCTGAAGGTATCGAGAATTTATGAGCGATATTATGATCTATACCCTTGGGACTAGCAAGAGTTGAAAGGATCAAATCATTTATTGCTCACACCAGTGGATTCATTTGGAGTCATACGTACCATACTGATGGTTATGGGAATACCGTCGTGGACCCACCCATGGGCGTGCATTGGTGAAGTCCCTGGTACGTGATTAAGAGGTTTTATGAACCCTGAATCCAGAAGGGCGTGCAGCATTATCTACTCTTTAAAAGTTGCCACGCTACTGGGTTAAGATGGTTGATCGTCTCGACCCATCGATTAATGTTGTTATTCCTTTGATGGAAGGTTTATCCTACCTTGGTGTCGTGGCGTAGATTCTTGGAACAATGGAATACAATTTCGACCTTGAGTCGATAGTGGTGTTCCCAGTCATCTATAAGTAGCATTGCTCGCGCTAGAGCAAAACCCCTTATCCTTGATAGACGCTGTTTGAGACACCATAGTAATGTGAGCTGCCAGGTCAGGGCGTATGGCACCTGACTAATCAGGAAGAGTTTGAAGGCTTACACAGTTCGCCCCTATGTGTGACTACTGAGTTATTGAATGGGATGCCTTATGGGAAGGCTCAGGACTATCGCTTTGTGGTGCGATCTCAGTCGTCGTTTGTCCTTGTAAGTAACGACTTGGGCGCGCGGAGCCATCAAGCCAAATGTGAAATCTATGCTAAATGCATGCATCTATGACCCGATTTCACCATTTACATAGAAAGATTCCGAAAGGATGGAACCTTCGATGAATGAGGGTTTTGGTTTCAGGACTCCTTTCACTCAGATCGCTGCATAGGATCTGAAGGGCAATGTAAGGGCATGTGGCCTGTATTATTCGGAACTGATTTACTAGGATGCTATTGACGATAGAACACTAGTGCCCATGAAGCACATATAACAGAACTGGTACTGGGTACCCATGGTTTGGGTAGCTACTGGTGTTCTGTATACTTGTCGCAATGAGGGCCAACGTGTTGATATGTCATAATAAACCTTATACGCTGTTCACTACGACAACAATTTATGATGTTCCATATTCTCGGTATAGACCTATGTGCTGGAAGCATCTTGTCATTGGTAATGAGCCGACTCGTTCTACTCAAGGATTGTGGAATTGTACGGCCCGGGCGCCATGTATACACTGCTTAATGTAAGGGAACTGAGGGGTGAAAGCGACGCAAAACTTTCGACCTCCATCAGTTCATACTAAGCGTCCTAGTACCATTAACCACAATTACGCAAGGGGAAAGCAGCAATTCAGTACCTAGAGGATTCTAAGGAAATAAAGTCCCATTTTGAATGTGGTTGTTCGGTCGACAAGAACCTAGTATATTTATCTTAATGGGGAGGTAAATATACTGTAAAGTGAGTCGAGCCGAAGGATAAAAAAAAAGGGGATACCCGACGAGGTTTCCAAGGGGACTTTTATGAGGTGCGGTAAGATTGCCTGCTTGACATCACCATGACACCCGAGGTGTCCCAGGGGCAGATGCGACCCAAGTGATGATTGATTGTTGTTTGGAACCCTCTCATTCCGTACTCATCTGTGGCTTCGAGATGAGGCATACGGACAGTTACCTACACTCTCGGAGAGAGTTGTGGCTAGACACCGAATTGCCAACTTACATTATATCGGATTGTAGTGGTCACTCTACCTCAAGTTCGACAAACTTTGTACACAAGCATGGGATACTCGATTTGAGACGAGTATGGCTTGTCGTTCTCGAACAAATTGAATGTACTTGACGGAATTGTTCCGTGTTGACACGATTGGTGTTCGTGGCAGATCAAACCCATGAGCTTCCTCACCAAAATTTCCTATGTGATAGGAATTAGCATCCCAGTGTTCGGGGTGTACTACTCAAGGCCCTTGGAGGGCATACGTGTAAATCTCCAGTGCATCGATTGACAGACGGAGATAGATACATAACCTGGTTAAGGTTATCCGAGAGATGGCCAGTAGATCTTGCAGGATAAAGACTGTTTGGATGAGATGCGAACCTATTAAGAAGTCATACAGACAAGGCATAGCCCTTGAGAACTTCGGTCTAATAATAGGTTTTCACGGAGAATCATACTCCGAGAAGGTGTCAATAAGCTTAGAGATTGTGGTAGACCAAGTTCCTAATACTTCGGTGATACGGAGATATCAATCGAAATTGGTCTCGTAATGATTAAGCTCGGACTATCGTAAGAGCTTGGTGGGACTCTAGGTGAATCCTGCAAGCCCAGACTGAGGAAGTTTTGGTCAATTCCTCGACCGGCGGAAGTCCGGTTGACAATAAGCCCTACTATTTCGGGAAACCGATAGGTGTGGGATGACCAAGAGCTTAGTCGTAGTTGAACTATGACATTGTGTTTGTTAGAGCACTAAGCGTGAGCCGAGCATGAATCTGGGCTCACTAGGAAAGAGGAGATCTCATGAAGCGCAAACACCCCGCCCTGTTCAAGGATACTATTGTGATGGGTAACTTGAATTGAATTCCGGGACGGAATTCTCTTAACGGGGGGAGAATGTAACAACCGGCAAAAATAAGGTAACTCCGTACAGATTAATTAGTATATGATTAACGTAATTAAATGCAATTATGTGTGATTTAATTATCAAGGCCTTAGGAGATAGCAATTTCCAAATAGTGCATAGGAATGCATACGTTTAATGGTAAAACATGATTGGATCATGTGCGAATAAGCTATCCGGTATGGACGTTGGCAATTACCCGGTAATAATTAAATAAACAAAACGGATCCCGGACACCCAGGATATAAAATAAAGGGTAATTTCATAAGATATAATGAGTTTTGGAACTCCAAAACCATAAATGAAAACGTCTTGTACAAATCTCCCGGTAACGAATAAAATGCGCGTACCACACCCGATACGCGTATAACTCATAATTTCACCCGGCAAAGGCCTAAATAACCAATCAACGCTTAAATTAGACTATATTTAAGGGTTATTTAAGGTGTATTTAATGTCCGGATAACGCGTGATTAAAACCCGAAAAATACCCGAACGACACCCGAACGACGGGGGATTAAACTTAACAAAACAATGGGTAATTATTTGGAATTGTGGACCCCACCTAAACCACAAAAGGGGCCGGCCTTAGTGGCCATGTTATGTCCATGCATTGTTTTTTTTATAATACCCTACTAATCTAGATGTTAAGCATGCTAAAGCAAAAGACAAAAGTTAAAGTGTATGATTACAAAGTACAAGCATGCCTAAATCTTGTCCCCTCCTTTACAAAAATTCGGCCAAGGGCCACAATAATCCAAGGCCAAAGCCTAAACCATCATGACACTAGTGTATGCATGCATGGTGAGTCTTGTATAAAGATTTGGAAAGATTACAAAGATATTTGCAAGATTTGCAAGCAAAACTCTTACACACCATGCATACATACACGGCTATATACACATGCACACACTTCATATCCTTCCAAAGATCCCAAGTACACATACAACCTTCCATGATATCTTACATAATCTATGGAAGATTACATGTGGTAGGAAGATATAAACATGTGTTAGCCATTTGAAGAAAAGCAAAACTTCCTTCTCCTTTCTTGTTCTTATGGCCGTAGGTCTTCATACACACACACACATCATCCTTTCAAGTTTCTACATCTCCAAAACACTTAAAACAATCCATCATCCAAACCCCTATTGTGTGTTTCAAGAGCTTGGAGCTAAACCACTTGGAAGAACACACTAAACCCCTCTCAAATCCAAGGTTTTTGTCTTCCCTAGCCTTGTGCTAGTAGTAAGCTTCTTAATCTTGTTTTTGATTGTTATTATTCATGTATGTGTTCCTAGTAGCAAGTTGTACATGAAGGGTTTAAAAATGGTTTTGAACATAATCTTTAATAGGTTTTACATGTGTAAAATGGAAGATTAAAGATATGAAAATAAACCATGGATTTGTGGGTGATGATGTATTAATCTTGAAAATATGTAAAGTTTGCATCTAAAACTAAGTAGGATGATGTTTTGGTTAAAGTTGTAGGATAAACTTGAATATGTTAAAAGTGACTTTAAATCATCTTATTATGATCATTCATGGGTAATATGTGGTAAAACATGTTAGAGGTTCATGAATGAAGAAGATGGAAAATCTAAGTTAGCTTACTTAGATGAATGATATTTTGTTAAAATGGACAAATACATAAAACACACACATGAGTAGTCTTCCATATGAAATACAAGACTAACATAAGTGATTTGATACAAAAATAACTTACCAATAAAAAGTTGAATCTTCAAAGTTTACTATTTTGAGTGAAAAATGTTAACTTTGGAAGTTATAATGGAAAAATGCAACTTTTGTAAGTTAAGGGACTAAAATTGTAACTTTGAAAGTTAGAGGACTAAAATGGATATTTTAGAAACTATTAGTCCAAAAATACAAGTATGGAAAGTTTGGTGTCAAAAATGTAAGTAATAAAGTCTAAGGATGATTTTTGTAAATACTAGTAGAAATACTTGGGTATTCTGTATGAAAGTGTATTTTTGAAAGTTATAAAAATACAAAGGGTTTTAAAATAAGGATTTTTATAAAATAGAGATTTTATAAAAATGTTAAGCAAACTTGAGAAACTTATACAAAAATGAATACTTTTATATAAATGGGAATATAAAAGTATTGGAAGCATTTTTGTATCTAAGTTAACAAGTTGGGCTAAAATACAAACCTTCCAAGTAACATGGGTTAGAAATGTGGATAATATTTCTATAAAGCACATGTTGGGAAAGACTTGGAAGAATTAACTAATCGAGTTAAGATATCGAACTAAGACGCGTTAACGAACCATACACGGACAAATCATGAGAAAAATGCCATTGCGGCAAGATGAGAAAATATATATTTTTAGGAAGTAAAATATATATATACATGGGTGAAAACTAACAAACACTTTCCTAAGTGTTAAGGGAATTATTCGTGGGAGAAAAGTATAACATAAACAAATAAGACGTTAAACAAACGTATATACTTAACAAGAAAAATTACACATTTATATATATGTACGCTCGTCTCGGCAAAATTACAGTATATCTACTTAATGGGAAAGTAGATATGAGGGAAGGAAAGCCGCGACGAGAAGACAAAGATATATATATGTGTGTATGTCGTACCAACGAGATCCTAGTATATTTATTTGAATGGGAAAATAAATATACGGTATGGTGAGTTGAATCGGATGTTAAAAATATACGATCGAACGACAAGATCTTAGCATATTTGTTTAAATGGGAAAACAAATGTGTGGCAAAGTGAGTCGGGTCGAATGTTGAAATATATATTATATCGAGCGATGCGATCTTAAGTATAATTATTTAAATGGGAAAATAATTATATGTTAAGTGAAGTCGAGTCGATGATAATAAGGTACAAGTTAAGGAAATATTAACAAGATTAATATATAACTTGTAACACGAAGGGTAATCTAACGCCAACGAAACCTAGGATACGCGCTTAATTAAACGGGATTTGGAATAACTTGCGGTCGGGAGTTGGGTGTACAACTTGCCAAGGCACATGCACTATAGGAATAGTGACTTATACGTCTAGGACGTTTGTAGGTGCGAGACCCTCTATGCTATCTACCTAGTGAGCCAGACAGTGATTCAGGTGAGTTTCACGGCCCCATTTTACTGTTTTAACTGGGGGAAAGATATGTTTGTCAAATATTGTCACATGTTGAAAAGGTTTTCAAAGGATAAAATGTGATAAGTGGTATGATGAGTACTTGAGTAGTGAACGCCACTCGGGGTTGAGTCCTCTCTTCCGTAATCATTAATTCAGGGAAATGAAACCGAAAGAATATTTGGATAGTACTATTGGTGCCTGACAAGGCCCACCCCTAATCGATAGCGTCGATTATGCATTAGGTTATGCCTGGGGTGCATATATTCTGAACTTAAGTCGTGGGAAAACCGAGTAACGACTTGGAGCGGGGCATTATTATTAGTCTTGGTTTGGTTATGGGGCTCAAGGGATTGCTCATCATTATAGTTTGTAGGAGCTAGCTACTCCTTACAAAGGCCACGAGTTGTGCAGGTTCGCACATGTTGTAAAAACGGAATATCGATCGACAAGATCCTAGTATAATTACTTAATGGGAAAGTAATTATACGGTAAAGTGAGTCGAGTCGATGGTTGTGAAAATGTTACTGTTATGAAACTAAAACCTGTGAACTCACCAATATTTTATATATTGACGTCTTTTTAAACATATCTTTCAGGTAACTAAGTGCTGGATAGATATGGGGCTAGTGCGGTGGAATTCGGAATGTCGGATACTGGTCGGGGTTTCATTCCTTGTCACCATCGGGATGGTACATAAACGGAAATACCCCACATTGAAAACTTAATGTTTATCGTTTTATGTAATGCATTGTGCAATAACGGAACGAGATACTCATTTTCGACATCCTAATAAATTGATCTTTTCTAATTAAATATAGTTTGTGTTAATCTTGACTTTGATATGCTTTCGAGCGTTGCGCCACGTGTTTCCGCCATTGGCGTGGTGTGACAAAATGTAACTACATTATTGAATAATTTAAATTGTCTTACATGGATGAAATGGGAAAAATACATAAGTCTGAACAAAACATGAAATTTGAATTAAATTATTAATAGCAAGCACTAAAATCCAATGCTATGGAACTAAGATCAAACTGCACCTGAAACATGTACAAAATAAGTTTTGTCAACATATAAAATGTTGGTGAGCATCTCTAGTTTTAATACATACAGTAAGTTGGAAAATGGTATACAATTCAAGTGCAAAGCTACAGTGCATTTATGTAAACTATGTATCATACAAATGAGCGAAATCAATCCTGTGACTGTATAAATGTACTAAAATGAACGGCGGTGTACTTATCCAATAAATGGATAATAACTTAACAATGACCATGGATTCTCCGATGAAAAAGGGGGAGAATCACCTAGGTGGGTTGTCAATCCAATAGCGCTATCCAATGTTAAGGTCGGCTTGTACATGGTTAATGATTTCACTAAGTACAAATGTATTCTACATGTAATGTCTAATCATAAAGCACGTATGTAAGCAAATGCACAATGTACTAGAATTGTATTGTAAAAATGTGAACTTGTATGTGTATTTTGTATAAGTGTACATGTAACACCCCAAAAGTGAATAAAGACAAAAAGGGGATAGGAAATACTCACTTTCGCCAAATGACTAGATGACTAAGCGAGCGTGAAAATGCGAGCAATCCAAAGATTCAACAACGAAACTAGTCCAATTTAAAAGAAAAGAAACCGAATAGGAAAAAATATCAAGCTTCGAATTCGTCAATTACAAGAGCTTATAATCAAAGCTTCAAATTTAGAAGTAATATACTCTAGAAGAAAGGTATGAGGGAGAGTTTAATCGAATTGAAACAATCGATTTAGAGGTGCAAAGTGTAATGGGTCATAGGTGGGTTTTTATACTAGTTTTGGATTCAATTAGGCTTTAAAATTGGTCAACACAATAAAGTAAAGTTTTAAGATGAATTGACTATTTGACTAGGACTTTGACTAGGATTTTGACTGAGACTTTGACTAGGACTTTTATTGGAACTTTGATTGTTTGACTTTCTTAGCGGACCGCGAGGGCTAAAAAAATATTTTTTTCTAATTTAATCAATTTTAAGTTATAGACTTGTTTCCTTCTGTTTCTAAGTTGTTTTAGGACTGAAAATTAAGGGCTTTGAGTATCAAGGTCTGAAACATACGTGCTCGGGTGTAGATGTGAGTATAAAACGTGCATACTTTTACTTATTAAAATTATAAGTTTTATTAAATTGTGAATTTTGGTCCTATTAAAATACAAGGGTTAAAAATGAAAATTTTGAAATAGTTGAGGAACCAATTATGCACATTTATGAAAAGTGAAGAGTGCAGGTTATCACAACAGTGACGGCGGCGACTGGAGTTAGGGTTCTGATTAGGGTTCCGAGCAAACCAGGTATAAAAGATCATTGATTCTTGTTATAGGTTTAGTTATTATTGTTGAGGTAGTTATCGGTGGTGGATGAAGGTACCAGCGGCGACTGATGGTGGTTGTCGGGTGGTGTACAGGTGCGCAGAAGGAGGTGGTTATTGAGGGGAACGAGTGTAGTGGTGGATTTGAAGTTCCGATTGGTGCTATTGTTAGTGAGTTACAAGGGAGTCAACAACCTAGGTAAGTAATGCTACTGTCAGTTTGTTCTCAGATCTAGTATGCAAGAAAATGGATATTTTAGTAGTGATTAATATTGATAGGATGATATGGGAATAGAGATACCAAGAGGAAGATAGAAAGGCAAGATTGAGTCAACTGTTGACTCGGTCAACAACAGTCAACAAAAGTCAACCAGATTAGTACTGGTCAACGGAAGTCAAAGATGGTCAACTGACCAGTCAACATCGTCAACCAGACCAGGCTTCGTGTACGAGAGGTATAAAACGACAAACTCGAAGATATAGTTATTTATATATTATATATTACGTATCATAATACACGTGTGGGACTCGACTAATGTATCGGACCGACCCGACATACATTTATACATATATCTTTTAGGCGAATTAATGACGGATGATAGAGACTTTGGACAAATAAATATTGGGCATATCTTAAGCACTAGACGAATTATTGCGGATATAAAACTTGGAACTTTGGGACCTATTAATAGGATATGAACGACAATGTGTGATTTGGTTATAGATGATGAAGGGTAAGAGTGTTAATTGTAACATATGGGAACTCGGACAATTAGACACATAAATGGAACATTCGGACAAGTAATATAGACCACTATTAAGACATTAAGTGAGATATACGAATGACAATGGAGATATTGAGACGTAGGGTATTGGACATAAGATGAATAATGCGGACATTAGTGTAACTTGGTTATTATGCGATAATGGCGACAAAGACATTAAACATGGACTTGGCTAGTTATAACAATAATATAATTAACTAAGTAGTACATATGATTATATGTTAATAACTCGACATTTGGAACTCGAAGGACTATATAAACAACGTAACATAAACATCGGCTATTTAGTTACTAGTATGACATAAGATGATGAACTCGACAACTAGAAGTTTGGATAAAGAACTTAAGCGTGCCCACACGTGTAACCGCGATATTGGTTACACGCGCTAATATTTATGAACATTGAATAGGATCTTGCTAAAGGATTGATAGATGGGAACTTGACGTGGAATATTATGTGACCATGTGAAACGCTGTCAAGGTGAGTTCCGTGTACCATTCCCCTTTTTTCTGTTTTACTGTTTTGGGGTGAATGCATGCTTCCTTTTTATAACTGTTGTGATGTAACAAGATACTAGCTGCCGGATAACACTGACACTCATTAACTCAGAGGTGAGCCGCTTAATATATGGGTAGTACTACTTGGGGAATCCCCCACGCAGAGTGGACTCGGGACGTTGGGCCCGGGAAACCCTCCACTAAGGCCTGCGGACCGTTGCGGCATATATTATGCCTTGTAGATCTATAATGGCAGTAGATAGATCTAGTGTTAGGGTTGAGGGGTTGCTTGTACATCACGTGTATTAAACTGTGTTGAACTGTGTAAACTTGTTTTGAACTGATAAACTGTTTTCGGACCCACTTACTACTTATACGGACTCACCAGCGTAATTGCTGACCCAAAACTCTTTTAAGCATGTGTTCAGGTACGGCAAATGGATGGATGGCAACCGCGAGGTATATGTTTTCTAGTAGCAGATTAGAGGTTATCTGGTAAGAAGATTCGGCTATATGTGTTGCGGTTAGAGCATCTAGAGATAAGCGGGATAGAGATCGGATCGGCTAGTGGACTACACCTCATTGACTGCTTCGACGACCGCCGCGTTTCGTCCCTGCATAGATATTAGTTTATTTTATTTAAGTTATGTATTCATATTGTTGAATTAGAAATTGTATAACATTTAAATATTTGTTATCGTTGCTTCCGTTGTGCAAGTCTGTTACCAAACTGTCGTAACGTCCAGGCCCCACCGGGTCGGGTTGTTACACTTTTAGTAGTTAAAGATTCGGATTTTCAAGCGTTTCAGGGCTTTGATGAAATCTAATTGTGTACATGAATGTAAAGCCAACCATTTTTTTTTGTAATGTCACACCCTCAATTTCCACTTGCGGGGTTTTACCGCAACGCGTGTGACACACCAGGATCCAAGTCAATGATCACAAAAAACAAACACTAAATGTAATAGATGAAAACCAAAACATTGAGTTTTGAACTATAAACCAACAGCGGAAGAATATCTTGTTTACAACCAAAAGTCATAACGTAGTTTGAAAACATTATTTAACATGCACTAGAACTCTTGACGTCGTGCAAGACTCCGTGCGCCTAGTCCATTGACTGCTACCTTAGTGACCTGAGAAAACATGCCAAAAATGTCAACATATAATGCTGGTGAGTTCACATGTTTTATAAAAGAGTTTCCATAAGTTTGAAAAGATCATTTCCGTTAATACTATGTTATAAGAACGTTAGCTAGACGTTAAGTATTTTTACTACTACGAGTTGGAAACTATTACTGACATGTAACCCAGTGTATGCCCAGAATGTATGAATCACCGTCATCATCGGTGATCCCGAAAGTTAGAGACAATATGCACCCGCCCGGATCCAAGCCATCGAGTGGGGTTAGTCAAGCCCAATAGATCTATCCACATTTTCCGCTATGTATACCAACATACTCATGGTTTCCCCTAGGACATCTTAATGAAACACCCGTATAGTAAACAACAATAACCATAGTATAACATGACCTTTAAGAAATGTAAGTATGTAGCATGTTTCTCCCCCGAAAGCAAAACAGTAAAAGCGGGGTTGTGACACTCACCTTAGATTTCGTTACTTGAAAACAGTTAAATCAACAAGCTATGATAGCCCTAAATAGCGGCGACCTATCATGAGACGTATATAAGTACCCAGACTAATAACCCGTAGGTTAACTAGTCCCCGAATGTCCAGACCATAACCATGTACGTTTGAAAACACCTTTGACCGTTAAACCGACCGCACAAGACAAGACTCGACATCCCATTGGTGACCCGACATCCCGCGTGTTATCCAAGAACGAGAAATTAAGCAATCACATGCAACTATACACTTAACACGCATCCATGTTCACTTCATCTATCTTATGAGTCATATATAGCATAAACGAGTCCAAACACGTGTTATCATGTTATTAGACATGTCACGGGGTTCCTATCATGTTCCTAGGTGTCAACCCATGTTTTGGGATGTCAAAATACACTTACAACAGCAAAGCACACGATTCGGAATCAAACATGCAATTAAGAAAGTCAACTAGCAATTAGGAAAGTCAAACAGGCGAGTAGGGGTGTAATCACTAGTTCCAACTGGCGAGTAAGGTGTAATCACTAGTTCCAACTAGCGAGTAGGCTTCCTACTCGCCCCCTGCAGACTTAAGCCACTTTTTTGCGCGTTTAACCCTCTAAATCAAATCCGAAACATGTAAAAACACCCAACATCAAACCCAAATCATTAAACAACCCCTTCCAAACAAAAACCCCCAATTTATCACTAGTCTAACACCCTATTTGCAATTATTTCCAAAAATGGCAAAGTACTAGGTGACTTTAAAATGCATATCTTTCCTTAAATGGCAAATAATCAGACCTCATCACCTATAACCTTGCAAATCATTATTCCTCTGTTATTATCCCATTCTAGTGTAAATCCTAACATCAAACAATCATCAAATCATATCATAACACCCTAAATCTTCAAGAATCACTCAAATGGGTCAAAATGCATATTATCACCAAGACACCATAATAATTGCTCAAAATTTTAGGAAAACATCTTAACAACTCATACACATCAGTAATACATCAATTACATAGAAACATTCTCATTTTAACCATTAAAAACCGTTTCTTGCATGAATACTTCACATAGAGCAAGTATAAAGGTTTAGACTTGTTTTAGAAACTCATTTTAAAGGTTTTCAAAGACACAAACTTGATAAAACTAGGTCTGGACCTTAGGGAACCAAGATATCAACATTACAAAGGCTTAGGGTATATAACACACCTTGGATCTTGCTAAAGAAGGAGTGTAAGCTTAGGAATGATGGGTTTTAGAGCAAAAACGAGTTCCAGAGGTGTATTATGGTGTGAGGGAGGCTTGGGACCAGTTAGGGTTGCACAAATGGTGTTTTAAAACTCAAAGGTTGTATTTATAGGTGTTTCTAGTCGTCCAAGCTGCAACAGGCGATTACGTGCATTAATAGGCGAGTAGAGGCTGTAATCGCCTATAGCAACTAGCGAGTAGGGTAAATGCATGTTGTAATCACCTATAAACTTGTGAGTAGGGTAAATGCATGTTGTAATCACCTATAAACTAGTGAGTAGGGTAAATGCATGTTGTAATCACCTATAAACTAGTGAGTAGGGTAAATGCATGTTGTAATCACCAGTATGTAATTTTGGGTTTTTGACGCATTAAACACTATTTTAACATGTATAAGCACGTATCCACATACCGACAAGTCACATAATGATTATAAACACATAAAGCACGATAACTAACATGTTCACATTCGTTCACCAATTTCCGGGACTCGAGACTTGCGTGTGTGCATTAAACCCGGCGATTCCACGAATCACCAATCCTTGTACACATGGTTATGGACCGACTCCCAATGATCCCGTGGATCATTGTAACGACTCCCGATGATTCTCCGAACCATCATAATGACTCAACTGACCCAGTTAAGTATGTAACATGCATGACTCGCTAAGGTAGACTTACTAGTTTGATTAATGTTACTAACCTGAGTTTGTCGGGTGTCACATGTAAACTTTTGGCAAGTAAAGATTCTGAATTTCATGAGTTCCACTGGGTGGACACATTTTAACTTTTCAGTCAAACCTTCAACAATCTGTGATGTCATTCAGCGTTAATGTGTTTAGAGTCGAAAGACACATAATTTATTGGATTGGTAGATTCCAAGTGGTAAACCTCGACTTATATAAATGTATATATATGACATATACCATGAACTCTCAAATACACTTAGTCTAACTCTGGGTGATAAACCTCGACTTACAAATATATATATACGACATATACCATGAACTCTTCTTTTTCTTTCTTAGATGAGTTAATTGCCAAAATGGCCCCTGAGGTTTGGCCCAAATTGCTTGTTTGGTTACAAAATTAATTTTTTTGCCAAAATCACCCCTCACAGATCGAAAATTGCCAAAATGGTCCATATTTAACTGAATATTGAAAGTCAGTTAAGTCTCAGGGGCAATTTCGTCCTTTATGTCCTCAGGGGCCAAAATGGCAATTAATGGAAAGTTATAAAAAAAATAAAATTCAAAAACGTTTTTTTCGAACACGTTTTTTTTTTTCGAACACGTTTTTTTTTCGAACATGTTTTTTTCGAACACGTTTTTTTTCGAACACGTTTTTTTTTTCAAACACGTTTTTTAGTGGTTGCATTGAATTTTAAATAATTTTAGTGGCACAATAACCAAGGCACTAAATGTCCTTAACCACGGGCATATTAAACGGATTCCACAAATTTGGATGAAGTTCAATGCGCTTGAATTTTTTGTGTCTTCCACGTGGTTACGGCCGGCGATTTAAAGGGCGCAATGGAAGTAGCCTTATAGTCTAAAACAAGAGTCCATTTCATATCACTCCAAATCGTACAATAATAGACACAAGATGACAATATAGCACTGATTGGTCCCAATATGTGGTGATCACAAACAAATTAACATTAAGTGAGACCCAAATCGTACAATAATAGACACAAGATGACATCTATATATCAATGCAAATAATAAGATAAACCAAGAAATATTTCCTTACAAAGTTAACTCTTTATTATTATTGAAGAACTCATAGGTATAACATCGAGGAAGTTATAGGTACTCCTAATGTTTTATATCTTTCATCCTTGATGATGGAATGTTTGTAGTGTCATGATTCATGAAACCTTTGCTGAATCGCGTTATCTGGGATCAGTTAGTTTCTGTTTATTGAGTTTTGATACATGTGTTTATAAATGCTTAAAAGTCGTGTATCACAAAAAGCCTGGCAGATAAGCCGTTATAATATTTGATCTCTAAGTTAGGCAAACCACAAACACGTGTTCAAAAAACAAACCAGTTCGGAAAAAAAAAAAACGTGTTCGAAAAAATGTTTTTGAATTTTATTTTTTATAATTTTCCATTAATTGCCATTTTGGCCACTGAGAACATAAAGGACAAAATTGCCCTTGAGACTTAACTGACTTTCAATACTCAGTTAAAAACTCGGTTAAATCTGGACCATTTTGGCAATTTTCGATCTATGAGAGGTGATTTTGGCAAAAAAAAAAATAATTTTGTGACCAAACAAGCAATTTGGGCCAAACCTCAGGGGCCATTTTGGCAATTAACTCTTCTTAGATTTTACTTTTATGTTTGCAATAGAACTTTTAAAATTTTAATTTGATTATGGTTGCATATCTTAACATTTTATCAAACCATTCTTTGTAAGAAATATAGTTTAAATATTAGCATTGATTATGTCATATACATATAAGTTTATTTCTCATAAGGAAATGACGTGAGTTTATCATCTTTAAATAACCGTTTCCTAACCCAAAAATGAAGTGTGTGCTCATCACAAGTCATGCCATCAGTTTAGTGTAGTAATTATATTATTTATTTATTTATTAATTATTATTTTAACTAGCTTTATGTTTTAATTCTTTTACCTACTTTTGTTAAATTAAGTATTAGTTTTTGATAATTAATTGGGTGATTTTTCAAATATGTTTTTAAAATCATATAGTAGTTACTCTTTCTTTTTAATCTTTTGGTTTTCTTTCATTAAATCATACATTAATTTTATAACTATTAACAAGCATTGTTTTCTTATATATAGGATGCACACTTCTTCTTATGTCCCTCACATTAAGGGCTTGTAATAACAAATATCTGAATTCTCTTTGGGAAAAATACATGTAGAAAAAAGTATAATAGATCGGAAGATGTTGTCGGGAGGTACTTTAAACTGCATCGACATTACACTCGTGATCATCCTTCCTCCTCTAAGCGTTTTCTTCAAGGTCGACTGCCATGTAAGTTTTTCTCGATTCTTAGAAGGATGATTGCATTCAGTTTACGCATATCATGCATGTAATGGATATCTCTTGACTTCTAAAACCGAATAATGTAAAGTTACTTACCGCATTTATAGGATATGGACTACGTGGAGTCGTAAATCAATGGTTATGAAACACAGTTATGAAATGAACACTGGATAGATAACCATATGAAACATTATAGGTTAAAAGAATAGTTGATGTGTGAAATGTGTAGTAAATAAATCGGTCAAGTTTTTAAAATGGAAAAACCTACAAAACCACACACTAACGGCAAGTGTACCGGTCGCAGTGTAGCAAAGCAAGTAAGTCCGGAATATCGAACCGTGGACACAATATGGCGACTCTCGGTACTAAACCTCTGTCGACTCCTAGCCTAATAATTTGGATTTTTGAGAATTAATTTTAAACTAAATGCAAATAAAATAAAAACAATTTAAAGTAAATAACACAGACGAAAACAGGGAGCTAAGAACACTGGATCGAACTCAGATAATGTGGAAGGCAACTACCTAGGTCTAGAATCCTACCCGCAAACTCACAACTCTCGGAATCGAATAATGGATTGGCTACCAGGTTTTCTAAAGATACGCCCGACCCAGGAAACCCCTAAAGCATGCTAGATCACCTCCCGGTCTCACTAACACCTCTCAGAAAATCCTAAGGGACGTGTGAATCACTGGTTACTAGTTCGGATCACCTCCCGGTCTCACCTCACTAGGGAATGCTAAGGTACTCGAAAGACTCGCTCACCTCCCGGTCTCGCTAGTCACAACACATCCAAAAATGTGAAGGAGTAATCTAATTGGCTTGGAAATAATTCGGAATTACAAGAATCTAAAGACACACTAGGCAAGGATCACCTCCCGGTCTCACCTGTCACACCCTCAAAATCCACTTGCGGAGTTTTACCGCGAGGCGCATGACAAACCAGGATCCAAACCAACGATCACAATAAACAATTCTAAATGAATATAAATGCAATTTCAAAACATAGTTTAAAATCCCCGTTTACAGCGGAAGCTTATTCAAAACAATTATTCAATAATAAACCAATGTTCAATGTTTGTAAATCATGCAACTCTAGCTAGACTCCGTGCAGACGCGTGCGCCCTAGTTCCATTCGTGCTACCTTAGCGACCTGAGAAAACATGTAAAAGTTTACGTCAGCACAAAAATGCTGGTGAGTTTACAGGTTTTGTATCCAAGTACCAAGTCCACCTGTCCATACTATAATAAATCGAAAACCAGTATACGCTAGCTAGGCGTACGTTTTGTTACTACCACGATTGGAAAACCATTACTAACGCGAATACCAAAAGTATGCCCGATGTAGTTCCTGTTGTTCCTGTTGTTCCTGTTTGAGACAATATGCACCCGCCGACCCTCCAAGTCGACGAGCGGGGTTGGTCACTCCCAATAGCGCTATTCACATTTCCCCGTTGTGCAAACCCGCACATTCATGGTTCCCCCCGGGACTTCCAAAGATCGTGTAGTACACAATAGAAACCCATAGTATGACAGTAGTTACCAAATAATCATTTTAACACATGTTTTCTCCCCCGAAAATATGAAACCAGTTTAAAAGAGGGGCCGTAAACTCACCTTAAGTTGCGTTACTCCTTAACCCGAGTAAACCCAGCTGCTATGCTAGTCCCGTAAGCGGCGACCTAACATACGACAGTTACAAGTACTTAGACTAATAACCCGCAGGTTAATTAGTCCCTAGATGTCCAGACCATAACCAAGTTCGTTTGAAAACACCGTGACTGTTTAACCGACCCAAAGTACAAGACTCGACATCCCATTGGTGACCCGAGACTCCCCGTATTATGTTTACGCTCCAAAACATACAATAACGCAAGTACACTTAACATACGTTAACGCACAACAAGTTATAGCACATAGTTCACGTATCACCGGAATACATCCAAATATATGTTACCAAGTTATTAGACATGTTACGGGGTTCCTAGCATGTTACTACATGTTAAATCGGGTCTCGGAATGCTAATTTACACTTACAGCAGCAGTACACGCGATTAGGAAAAGTCAACTAGCAATTAGGAAAGTCAACTAGCAATTAGGAGTCCTATTCGCCCCTATTATAGGCGATTAGGGGCTACTCCCCTCTATTATAGGCGATTAGGGGCTACTCCCCTGAACTTTCTAGTGATTAGGGCTAATCCCCTGAACTTACTAGTGATTAGGGCTAATCACCTGATCTTACACAAGAGTAGACCTCTACTCGCCTGTATTATGGGCGATTAGCACCCTACTCGCCTATAACATAGGCGATTAGGAATGCTACTCGCCTGTAACCTTGCTGTTCCGGTTTTTCGCGCGTTTAACGCTCCAAATCAGATCCAGAACGTGTGTAACCACCCAATATCATCCCAAACACTATCCTAAACATGTTTAACCCAAAATCCTTCGTTTAACCTCGTATAATCAGTCCTGCATGCAACCAAATAATCCAAACACCAATTCACATAGCATGCAACATCATACAAACACGCGTAATCATAACCCTAATATCCAATTACTGAGATTCCTATTATCATACTATCAATATCAATACTGATCTATCATAATAACATATCAAATCATCATCATGAATCATAAAAACCCTAACTTTCTAATCATACACACTCATAATGCATGCATATTAGTTATAATCCGATTAACAACCCTTATTGACGATTTTCAGAAAGCTTTTTCGTTTAAGAACAGGTCTGGACCATTAGGGATTGATTAAAAACGTTTATAAATAGTTGTGGATGAAAATCAAACCTTAGGATTATGAAAATATGATGATTCAAGCTTGAAACCTTGAGTTTTGATCAAAAATCGCCTTCCAGAGGTTGTTTATGTGTTGGGGCGGGTTATGGGACGACTAGGGTTGGTATAATGAAGTTTAGGAGGTTAAGTATGGTATTTATAGTCGTTTTTAGTCGTCCAGCCCGTTACTAGCGAGTGTGCAGCAGTTTCAGGCGATTAGGGCTTGTAATCGCCTGAAAGTTCATGTGATTGGGCCTACTCGCCCTTAGCTACACACGAGTAGGACCCTACTCGCCCTTAGGGTCCCCTACTCGCCTCCCCTATAGGTGAGTAGACCTCCTACTCGCCTATAGGGGTTGGTTTTGTGCGTTTTGCGCGTTAAACCCCGTTTTAACATACGTTAATGCATATTCACGTACCGACAAGTCATATAATGATTGTAAACACATAACACAAGTAAATACACATATTTACACTCGTTCACCAATTCCCGGGACTCGAGACTCGTACGTTCCGTATGCTCTGACGATCCTACAAATCGTCACTGTTTGTACACTTGGTTAAGGACTGACATCTAACGAACCTCTAGACCAACATCCAATGATCTTCTAGACTAACCAATAGTTCCCGAACCATAACCCAACTTAACTAACCCAGTTAAGTACAATATACGCGTGACTCGCTAAGGTAGACTTTCATCTAGACAACGTTGTTAACCAGAATTTGCCGGGTGTCACATCATCCCCACGTTAAAAGAATTTTCGTCCCGAAAATTGCACAAGTACCAAAAGAACAAAAGAAATAACGAAGGGAACAAACAAAAGATAGAAACCAAGAGAGAGATTTACCCGAGTTGTCACATCATCCCCACGTTAAAAGGAATCTCGACCCGAGATTCATTCAGCTGCCGAAGAGACATGTCTCGACTCGAACGCTTCCTTAGGAAAGAGATGAGGATACTTAGACTTCATCTGATCCTCCCGTTCCCACGTATACTCCGGTCCCCGGTTCGAGTTCCACCGAACCTTAACGATACGAATCTTGCTGTGACGCAGGCTACGAATCTTGTAATCAAGGATCTCCACAGGTTCTTCCACAATCCGAAGACGATCATCAACCTTGATCTCTTCTAGTGGAACGATAAGAGACTCGTCAGCCAGACACTTCTTCAAGTTTGACACGTGAAAGACGTTATGTACGTTACCGAGCTCCGTCGGTAGATCAAGTCGATATGCCACCGGCCCAATCCGTTCCAGGATCGTAAATGGGCCGACATATCGCGGATTGAGTTTGCCACGCTTCCCAAAGCGTATGACGCCCTTCCACGGTGAGACTTTTAGAAGTACCTTGTCATTGACTTGGAATTCCAATGGTTTGCGACGCTGATCAGCATAACTCTTTTGCCGGTCCCGTGCCGCCGCCAACCGATTTCGAATCTGTACGATCTTTTCCGAAGTTTCGTACCCTAGTTCAGGCCCAGTGAGTTGACTCTCACCCACTTCAGCCCAACAAAGAGGAGAACGACATTTCCGTCCGTACAGTGCTTCGAACGGAGCAGCCTTGATGCTCGTGTGATAACTGTTATTGTACGAGAATTCTACCAACGGCAGATGAGCTTCCCAACCCTTGCCAAAATCGATCACACATGCCCGCAGCATGTCTTCTAAAGTTTGAATCGTACGCTCACTCTGACCGTCAGTCTGTGGATGGTAAGCCGTACTCATGTCTAGTTGGGTACCCAAAGCCTTGTGCAAAGACTTCCAGAAGTGAGAAGTAAAATGGGAGTCACGATCCGAGATAATAGAAACTGGTACCCCGTGCTTAGAAACAACTTCTTTCAAGTAAAGACGAGCCAAACGATCCATGGTGTCGGTCTCCTTAATGGCAAGAAAATGAGCTGATTTCGTCAACCGATCGACAATCACCCATATCTTGTCGTTCCCGCTTGGTGATTTAGGAAGTTGTGTGACAAAATCCATAGTAATCCGTTCCCATTTCCATTCCGGAATTTCAGGTTGTTGCAGGAGACCCGACGGTTTCTGGTATTCCACCTTGACCTTAGCACAGGTCAAGCATTTGCTCACGTATGAGGCTATGTCCGACCTCATGTTTGGCCACCAGTAAAGCACCTTCAGATCTTGGTACATCTTATCCGATCCAGGATGAATAGAATACCGGGACTTATGAGCCTCATCAAGGACAAGCTCCCGTAGTCCCCCGAACAAAGGAACCCATATACGTTCTGCGAAATAGTGCAGGCCATCAAGCCTTCGCTCTAGGTGCTTGTCGGCACCGTGCATGGTTTCAGCTTTAAGGTTTTCCTCCTTCAAAGCTTCTAACTGGGCAGAACGGAGTTGATCAGGTAACGATGAATGAATAGTGAGATGCAATGCCCGAACGCGACGAGGTTTAGTTGATTCCTTCCTGCTCAAGGCGTCTGCTACAACATTCGCCTTGCCAGGATGATACTTGATAGCACAATCATAGTCGTTCAAAAGTTCAATCCAGCGACGCTGCCGTATGTTCAAGTGTTGTTGGTCGAAAATGTGTTGGAGACTCTTGTGATCGGTGTAGATGGTGCATTTGGTACCGTACAAGTAATGTCTCCAAATTTTCAACGCGAACACCACTGCACCCAACTCTAAATCATGAGTTGTGTAGTTCTTCTCGTGCACTTTAAGTTGACGAGAAGCATACGCAATCACTTTCTCGCGTTGCATCAACACGCAACCGAGACCATGAATAGAAGCATCACAGTAGACAACGAAATCATCAGGACCCTCAGGTAAAGACAAAATAGGAGCAGAACATAGTTTAGACTTCAGTTCTTCAAACGCTGACTCTTGTGATTCACCCCAGTCGAACTTCCTATTCTTCTGAGTGAGAGTGGTGAGGGGTTGAGCAATCTTCGAGAACCCCTGAATGAAACGACGATAGTAGCCCGCAAGGCCTAGGAATTGCCGCACCTCAGTTGGCGTCTTTGGTGCTCCCCAGTCCTTGATCGCTTCGATTTTAGCTGGATCGACATGAATTCCTAGTTCATTAACCACATGTCCTAGGAATTGAACTTCGCGTAACCAAAAGTCACACTTTGAGAACTTGGCGTAAAGTTTTTCCCGTCGCAAGAGTTCCAAAACCAAACGCAAGTGTTCCTCATGTTCGGTCTTGTCCTTAGAGTAGATCAGAATGTCATCAATGAATACAATGACGAATTTGTCCAGATATGGTTTACAGACGCGGTTCATCAAGTCCATGAAAACCGCCGGTGCGTTCGTGAGACCGAAAGGCATGACCAAGAATTCGAAATGGCCATAACGTGTTCGAAAAGCAGTCTTCGCAACGTCAGCCTCCCTGACGCGCAGCTGGTGATAACCGGACCTCAAATCGATCTTGGAATAATAACTAGAACCCTGAAGCTGGTCGAATAGATCATCAATACGTGGAAGAGGATAACGGTTCTTGACGGTCAATTTGTTCAGTTCTCTGTAGTCTACGCATAATCGGAAACTCCCATCCTTCTTCTTAACAAATAAAATCGGGGCTCCCCAAGGGGAAGAACTTGGCCGGATGAAACCCTTGTCCAAGAGTTCCTGTAACTGACTAGACAATTCCTGCATCTCGGGAGGTGCAAGACGGTAGGGGGCCCGAGCAATAGGAGCAGCCCCTGGTACAAGATCAATACCGAACTCGACTTGACGATGAGGAGGAAGACCAGATAAATCATCGGGAAAAACATCAGGAAACTCGCATACCACCGGAATGTCGTCGATCTTCTTCTCATCAACAGAGGAAACAGATAAGAGTGCCAAAACAGCTGGATAACCCTTTCGAAGACACTTAAGGGCTTTCATGCTAGAGATGATGTTTAGCGGAACACCACCCTTGATACCGTACACGGAAAGAAATTCTCCATCAGGGAGAGGAATCCGAATAACCTTATCGTAACAGACAATCTCCGCGCGATACAAAGATAACCAATCCATTCCTACCACAACGTCAAAACTACCCAAAGGTACCGGCATAAGGTCGATGGGGAACGATAAACCCGACAACTCTAATTGACACTCCCGAAGAACACTAGTAGCTTCAATCGTTTTACCGTCAGCCAACTCAATAATATACTTGGTCTCTAATGGTACGGGTACTACATCTAGCAGTCGACTAACATCCATGGATACAAAACTCTTGTCGGCACCAGAATCAAATAACACGCTAACAGAACGATTATTGAGAAGAAACGTACCGGTGACTGTGTCAGGGTCCTGCCTAGCCTCAGCAGCTCCAATGACGAAAGCACGTGCATTTCTGCCGCCGCCCCCGTTGTTCCCATTCCCGTTGTTCCCACCCTGCTTCAGTTTTGGGCAATCCTTCTTGTAATGCCCAGTGTCACCACAGTTGTAGCATCCTTGTTTCCCTGTAGTCCCCTGAGTAGTCGGAGCTGAACTGTTAGTCGGAGCCTGAGTCGATGGAAGTGTAGCCCGACAATCCTTAGCATAGTGACCTGTTCGCTGGCAGCGGTGACAACGGTTACTGTCGCAGTTCCCTTGGTGATGGCGTCCACACTTGTTGCATTTGGGCAGTTTTCCCGCATAACCACCCTGCCTATTACCCGAAGAAGATGAACCCCCATTATCAAACCTTTTACCCTGCTGTGCAGACCCAGATCCTTTCCCGTCGTTTTCCCACTTGCGCTTGTTGTTCTCTGGGGCCTTAACAGTTGAACCCTTCGCAGGCAAAATCCCCTCATTCACCTTTAAGTTGGTCATCCTATGGGCCGATCGAACTACCTCTGCCTACGTAGGATGATTTCCAGCAGCCACCAACCCTGCAATTTCCGGCACTAACCCTGAGACATAATGTTCAATCCTACGATACTCTGGCACGTGCAGATCGGGACACAGCACTGCCAACTCATTCCTCCTCACAGTATACTTCTCGATTTCCGATCCAGTCATCTTGAGGTTCCACACCTCATGCTCCAGTTTCTGTACCTCTTCCCTCGGACAATACTCACGCTTCAGCAACTGTACAAAGTTCTCCCATGGCATAGCATATGCCTCCCCAATACCCATGTTCTGGGTGATGCCATTCCACCAAGTCAATGCCACGTCCTGAAATAACGCAGCAGAATACTTCACCCGATCTTCTGGGAGGCAGTTACACATCAGAAATACCGACTCCACTTTCTCCAACCACCTAAGCAAGCTAACCGCACCCTCAGTGCCAGAGAATTCCTGGGGCTTACAGTCCCGGAACATCTTGTAGGTGCACATGGGTGGGGGTGGGTCAACAGGACCACCTGAAACGAAACGTATGAGAAACCAAAAGTAACGTAAACAAGGTTCACCAATGAGGCGAAGGAAATGGATAAATCAACTTACCACCACCGTTGTGCCCTAATTGAAAGGCAGCTTGGAGTAAGTTGTTCAGATCAGCCTGTGATAGGTTAATACCTCCACCACGACCACCAGCACCACCGCGACCACCACCACGTCCACCATTGCGACCACCTCCACGTCCTCCACGCACTCCAGACATGATTCTGGCAGAAAGAACGAGAAAATTTAGTTTCGCAGTTAAAGATAACCACTAATGTTCACAAGATCAAAGCCAGATCCAATCCAGGACTATCCCTCCAAATCCAGAGTTCACCAGGACTTCCATGCATTTCGTTTTATGATTTTGTGTGCACCCAAAATGATAAAACGCTCTACATGGTCCTCCCAGTGTTCTCCTAGTTTAAAGTTCAAATCACCGAACATAGACTCTTAGCTATACACCGTAATACTACGGTAGTTCATGACAAGTGTTTCTATTGGAGTGCGAAAGGGAGATGTCCGAGCCTTGGACAAATCTCAAGAGCACACGAGTTACCCCAATAGACCACACTGCCTAGAAAACAAGTAACCCAACCTAAGATAGAACGGATGATGTAACGTAGAAAGACCAACGATTTAGAGACACCCCGACAAGACCATACGTAAACCACTATAACGTTTAGTACCATGTGATCGTCTAGTGTGTGCGACTCGGCTATAGACTAGACTCTACATGCAGTCCTAGTTCACTATAACCATTGGCTCTGATACCAATCTGTCACACCCTCAAAATCCACTTGCGGAGTTTTACCGCGAGGCGCATGACAAACCAGGATCCAAACCAACGATCACAATAAACAATTCTAAATGAATATAAATGCAATTTCAAAACATAGTTTAAAATCCCCGTTTACAGCGGAAGCTTATTCAAAACAATTATTCAATAATAAACCAATGTTCAATGTTTGTAAATCATGCAACTCTAGCTAGACGCCGTGCAGACGCGTGCGCCCTAGTTCCATTCGTGCTACCTTAGCGACCTGAGAAAACATGTAAAAGTTTACGTCAGCACAAAAATGCTGGTGAGTTTACAGGTTTTGTATCCAAGTACCAAGTCCACATGTCCATACTATAATAAATCGAAAACCAGTATACGCTAGCTAGGCGTACGTTTTGTTACTACCACGATTGGAAAATCATTACTAACGCGAATACCAAAAGTATGCCCGATGTAGTTCCTGTTGTTCCTGTTGTTCCTGTTTGAGACAATATGCACCCGCCGACCCTCCAAGTCGACGAGCGGGGTTGGTCACTCCCAATAGCGCTATTCACATTTCCCCGTTGTGCAAACCCGCACATTCATGGTTCCCCCGGGACTTCCAAAGATCGTGTAGTACACAATAGAAACCCATAGTATGACAGTAGTTACCAAATAATCATTTTAACACATGTTTTCTCCCCCGAAAATATGAAACCAGTTTAAAAGAGGGGCCGTAAACTCACCTTAAGTTGCGTTACTCCTTAACCCGAGTAAACCCAGCTGCTATGCTAGTCCCGTAAGCGGCGACCTAACATACGACAGTTACAAGTACTTAGACTAATAACCCGCAGGTTAATTAGTCCCTAGATGTCCAGACCATAACCAAGTTCGTTTGAAAACACCGTGACTGTTTAACCGACCCAAAGTACAAGACTCGACATCCCATTGGTGACCCGAGACTCCCCGTGTTATGTTTACGCTCCAAAACATACAATAACGCAAGTACACTTAACATACGTTAACGCACAACAAGTTATAGCACATAGTTCACGTATCACCGGAATACATCCAAATATATGTTACCAAGTTATTAGACATGTTACGGGGTTCCTAGCATGTTACTACATGTTAAATCGGGTCTCGGAATGCTAATTTACACTTACAGCAGCAGTACACGCGATTAGGAAAAGTCAACTAGCAATTAGGAAAGTCAACTAGCAATTAGGAGTCCTATTCGCCCCTATTATAGGCGATTAGGGGCTACTCCCCTCTATTATAGGCGATTAGGGGCTACTCCCCTGAACTTTCTAGTGATTAGGGCTAATCCCCTGAACTTACTAGTGATTAGGGCTAATCACCTGATCTTACACAAGAGTAGACCTCTACTCGCCTGTATTATGGGCGATTAGCACCCTACTCGCCTATAACATAGGCGATTAGGAATGCTACTCGCCTGTAACCTTGCTGTTCCGGTTTTTCGCGCGTTTAACGCTCCAAATCAGATCCAGAACGTGTGTAACCACCCAATATCATCCCAAACACTATCCTAAACATGTTTAACCCAAAATCCTTCATTTAACCTCGTATAATCAGTCCTGCATGCAACCAAATAATCCAAACACCAATTCACATAGCATGCAACATCATACAAACACGCGTAATCATAACCCTAATATCCAATTACTGAGATTCCTATTATCATACTATCAATATCAATACTGATCTATCATAATAACATATCAAATCATCATCATGAATCATAAAAACCCTAACTTTCTAATCATACACACTCATAATGCATGCATATTAGTTATAATCCGATTAACAACCCTTATTGACGATTTTCAGAAAGCTTTTTCGTTTAAGAACAGGTCTGGACCATTAGGGATTGATTAAAAACGTTTATAAATAGTTGTGGATGAAAATCAAACCTTAGGATTATGAAAATATGATGATTCAAGCTTGAAACCTTGAGTTTTGATCAAAAATCGCCTTCCAGAGGTTGTTTATGTGTTGGGGCGGGTTATGGGACGACTAGGGTTGGTATAATGAAGTTTAGGAGGTTAAGTATGGTATTTATAGTCGTTTTTAGTCGTCCAGCCCGTTACTAGCGAGTGTGCAGCAGTTTCAGGCGATTAGGGCTTGTAATCGCCTGAAAGTTCATGTGATTGGGCCTACTCGCCCTTAGCTACACACGAGTAGGACCCTACTCGCCCTTAGGGTCCCATACTCGCCTCCCCTATAGGTGAGTAGACCTCCTACTCGCCTATAGGGGTTGGTTTTGTGCGTTTTGCGCGTTAAACCCCGTTTTAACATACGTTAATGCATATTCACGTACCGACAAGTCATATAATGATTGTAAACACATAACACAAGTAAATACACATATTTACACTCGTTCACCAATTCCCGGGACTCGAGACTCGTACGTTCCGTATGCTCTGACGATCCTACAAATCGTCACCGTTTGTACACTTGGTTAAGGACTGACATCTAACGAACCTCTAGACCAACATCCAATGATCTTCTAGACTAACCAATAGTTCCCGAACCATAACCCGACTTAACTAACCCAGTTAAGTACAATATACGCGTGACTCGCTAAGGTAGACTTTCATCTAGACAACGTTGTTAACCAGAATTTGCCGGGTGTCACATCACCTCTACCCGATACCTAAAGATCTAGACAACCCGACACCCTATCACCTCCCGGTCTCAAGGAATGGCAGAATACCTAAGTCCTCTAAACTCATCAAATCAAGTTCCTATGGAATTAGACGTCAAAACACCATAAACTAGTCACAAGCACAAAGCAGGTAACCTAACACGCATCTATAACTGAAAGACATTCAACAAGACACATGTGGAACTATCAAAGATCATAAATTAGACTTAAATACGCATACGCATCATAACCAAACACAATTAAATCTTTACCAAAACATAAGCCAATTATATAGTTAAACGAATCCGAAAGTCATAAAAATGCTAAGTATTCATCAACATGACCTAGGTAGCCTAAATATTTAGCTACTCATCAACATGGAAAAAGATATAAACATAGGTTCAAAATAATATATAGTCATGGTACTAATATTTATAAACACGAAGTAAATAAATATAAAGCCAAAAATTATTATAGTCAAACCCGTGCCTTCAATCTTGAACCCAAGCCTTCCTGGCCTTCAATTCTTCTCTACCTTCAATAAAGCTGTTGTTCGATGCTCTTTGACTTCTCCTGACCTCGATGCGGCTGTCAATTGTGATTCTTCTTCGATGATATGCCTCGCCACTTTTTGGCGGCTGACTTATCTTCCAAGAATTCCCCCCTTCTAATATGTCCTCCCACTCATATAATATGCAGCCCATCGTGTGATTTTTTAGTTATGTGGGCCACAAACAAATCTTGCTATTTGTTTCTATTTTTCGACTTACATGGACTTCAAGTCCAATTTTATATTATTATTATTATTATTATTATTATTATTATTGTAAATAGTATTATACTTCGTGCTCTAGACTCGGGTGTTCTTGGTTCGACCAAAGTTTCTCGTCTACGCTCCAACGTCCATGAACACTGGCTCTCAAGTGTTGGTGTCTTGATTAAAATTCATTCGTTTTGAGCTCATTCTCTCCAAACACCTATAAAATAATAAAATAAATAAATACATAATAAAACTAACGCAAGACTAATAAAAATCTAATTAAACGCTAAAATAAATAAAATAGACAGGTACAAGCCTAAAACTAATAAAATACTAATAAAAGGACTCGAAAATGACTACAAACTACAAAGGAAATTAGATGTGTTTTGCAACACATCAAACATCCCCACACTTAAACCTTTTTCGTCCCTGAAAAAGACTGCAATGGAATCATAATTAGAATTCTTGGTTTCAAAAACTTTTAGGTTCATTAATTAAGATCTAATTACGCATCAACCAAAACTGTCGGTATTGTTGTCCACCTAAACCCAACCACCAGCTAATCTGGCCCTAATCATGTAAAGCAATTAAGTTCATGTTATTTCAATCAATCTGTGGGTCTCACACTCAAGATATACAGCTTCACCTAATCCCACCTCAAGCTTTCGAAGTAGAGGTTAAACGATATAGATTTACCAACCACTACAAACTAAATTCCCTAATGTATTAGAAATTAAATTTATGATGGATGATGGATGAAGTATATGAGCTTAGACACATTTATTTTTCTCATACCTAACCCAGAGGTTGTCTCAATCAGAGTCACCATCCCCAAGAGCGACAGCATGAGCTTCGGTATATATATATATTTTTTCAACTTGACCTCGAGGGAGTTTCGATCAGAGGCTTCAGTTTTTTTTTTTTTTTTTTTTTTTTTGGTCTAGCTCAATTGATGGACATGTGGATATTTTTTTTTTTTGGGCGCCACTTTTCACCGGATTTATTCTCATAAAAAGGATCAAGTGTGCCATTTAATTAATAATACATATGGGCTTTCAACCTACAGTGGTACCTCTAATTGCTATCAGCGGTTTCAGTTCTACCGTTTCTCCTAAGATGAGAACCCACAAGATATCATGATTTATTAAGGTATATTAAGACAATCATGGGAACCTTTCAAAGCCAGCTGGGCCTACCGACACATCTTAAGCAAACACGCTTTCAATCTATTTATATTCTCATACATATAATATTTTGAAAACCAAAAATCCCAATTTTACTATCATTTTCCATATAAAATTGCACAAAAAATCAGGGACTTTTTTTTTTTCAATTTCGATTTTTTTTTTCGATTTTTTTTTTTGACTCAACCTACAACTAAGCAAAATAAAGACGAAGTCTCCCATCCCCACACTTAGAAAGGCACAATGTCCTCAATGTGCTCTAGGATACAACGTAAACTACAAATAAAAATGCAAAAATAAAATATATAACAAAATAAATGGAATGAACTCCCCTGGAATATGTGGCGATAGCTCGCAGAAAGTGTTCTGTCCGTCCATCATCTACAGCCGTATAGCATTTCCTTCGCGGCCATAGTCAGAATCCTGCAAAAATAAACTAAAAAGAAAGTGAAAGTAAAATGACTCAATGACAAGTGAGATGCCTGTTTACAAAAAAATAATTTTAAGATCGACCCCCATCCGAATGGAGATTGAGTACGGGCGAGGGAAGATCCAGCAATGAAAAGGCCATGGCAATCCCATAAGACTCGTTAAACTAAAAAAAATAATAAATAAAAAAAGAATGAAAATAAAATAAAATAAAATAAAAACATATATGACAAATGATGATACAAAAACTCTACACTTGGGTCTTCACCCGTGTGATCCTATTCTTATCAAGCACTCTAACCTGGATCAATGAGGATATCCGCATCATCCTCATATAAACCAATCGTCCCACTTATGTCATTTCTCCTAAGGCACGATCTTTTCCACCTAAATCTAGGATCACCAGAAAATATTCTTAAATGCGAGTGGTGAATCAGGATCCTATCCCCACACTTAGGTTTATTCACTACCTCAAGACTTGATTTAAATAGTGTCCCTCTCTCATCATCTATCCTGTGCTCACTTTCACACTCGGCCAATAGCGGAACCTGAACTGAGGGCTTCTCAACCACCCCCTCGGTACTCTCTACAACCTTAACTACCTCTAACGTATCTGGAGGCTCACCGGCTACACAGCCCGGATCATGCTCCGTAGGAACTACAGTCTCTATCTCTACCTCCTGCCTCTCTTCTGTTTGGTGTCGCCTATCTAATAAGTCTGCTCCACAGATGTAGTCAATGCACCGGTCTACATGTGACATGAAAGTGCCAAGAAAGCACGCAGATTCGACCTGACTACTCGTACTCTCCCTAGACCTATTAACACCAAAGGTGATGGAGTCATCCCCTACACGCAGTGTAATCCGACCGTCCGAGACATCTATCAATGCCCTTGCAGTGCGTAAGAAGGGTCGTCCTAAGATCAGTGGCACATGCTCATCCTCCCGTATATCGAGTACGACAAAATCAACGGGGAACACGAATCTCTCCACCCTTACTAGCAAATTCTCTAGAATGCCCATAGGGTACTTCACAGATTTATCAGCCAACTGTATGCACATCCTAGTTGGATTCAACTCCCCAAGATCTAATCTCTTAAACATGGAATAGGGCATGAGATTAATGCTAGCACCTAAATCAGCGAGGGCGTTCCTAACTGTCAAACCACCTATCTGACAAGGGATAGTGAAACTCCCAGGATCAGTCATCTTCTCGGGTAGTTTATTAAGAACGACAGCCGAACACTCCTCACTCAGAGTGACTTGGGAAAGCTCTTTCAACATCTCCTTACGAGACAACATCTCCCTCAAGAACTTCCCATACTTAGGCATATCTCTACAATCATCAATAAAGTGCCTATATTGCTCTAAGTTCTCACTCTTATTCAACCTACCAGGATAGGGCGGTACTGGTTCATAAGGGGCAGGTGGAACATAAACCTTTTTGGGCTCCCCCTCAGACTGTTTCTCTTTCAACCTACTTTTGGGCTGTGCGGTACTTGCTGGGTCTAGCCTAGTAGGGTGCACCTTGCCCGGAGACTCTACCCTAATCTCCTCATCAACACTCTCCTCCTCAACTACCTCACTCTCTCTCGACACCGGGTGATCAACTCCCGTGCTCTTCCCACTTTCGGTGAACACCGCATTCACCCGAACATCTGTCGAATTCCTGGTCATCTTACCAACTAACACTCCTATGACCCTCTCTAAACTCTGAAGCGTGGACCCCTGATTCCTAAATAACAACTCAAATTCCTGATTTTTCTTTTGTTGCTCCTGATAACGGGTCTCACGCTGCATAACTATGGTCTCTAGGAGTTTATTCGTCCTAGCCTGATTCTCCTCACTTTTCTTTATTAACTCACTAATCTCAGACTTAGGATCTCCTATACCCTGCCATCCAGAGTTGTAACCTTGGACATAGTTCAACTCCTCACTAGGACCTACGTGACAATCTATGGTCTCATGACCCCCTCTACAAATCTCACACTTAGCACTAATCTTAACCTGAATATCCTTCATGACCTTAGCTAAGGATTCTACCTGGGCGGCTAGTGCAATGCTACTCTCAACAGAATGGATACCCTTAGGGGAAGCAGTAACGCCCCCAGAGCCAGGCTCGATGTAGGTGCTAGTGGCTAGGTCCTCTATCATCTCAAGGCATTCAGCAGCGGTTTTGGTTTTCATCATGTTACCGCCTGCTGTAGAGTCAAGAAATCTTTTGGTCGCGTCAGAAACTCCAGTGTAGAATTTCTCCACGACTCTCCGGTCCTCAAGACCATGATGAGGGCACTTATTCAGAAGTGCCTTGAATCTGTCCCATGTCTCATAGAAGGACTCCCCTGACTGCTCGGTAAAGGCATAGATAAGATTTTTAAGACGAGCTGTTTTAGCAGGGGGGAAATACTTCTGCAGGAATTTCGTTTGAAGATCAGTCCAAGAGGTGATGGCTCCCTGTGGGAGGGAATCCAACTAAGTAAGGGCCTGATCAGTAAGTGAGAACGGGAACAAACGCAGAAAAATGGCGTCATCAGTGACACCATTAAGCTGGAAGGTGCTACAGACTCTACCAAATCTAGTTAAATGGCCATATGGGTCTTCATCACGCATGCCGTGAAACTGAACTGAATGAGATATGGTGTTGATCAGAGTGGGTTCAATGGTCCAGTTGTTCGACTCAACAGTGGGTAGTGTAATACTGGACCGGATGTGAGTGGGTGTAATGCTGATGTGGTCAGCGACAGTCCTACGTGCAGCCATTTCTAAGTGATCTATCTGGTGGGCAAAATGTTCTAGGACTGCAACGGGGTACTTCCTATGCACATAGAGAAACTAAAACTATACTAGAGTAACTAAAAAAAATATTTTTTTTCTTTTTATAAAATTAAAAATAAAAATCTACCAAACTAAGAAAGCAATAAAATGACTAGATCCCCGACTCGGGTCGTCCTCGAAAGCGCACTGTGTCCCCGGCAACGGCGCCAAAAACTTGATGTGTGAAATGTGTAGTAAATAAATCGGTCAAGTTTTAAAAATGGAAAAACCTACAAAACCACACACTAACGGCAAGTGTACCGGTCGCAGTGTAGCAAAGCAAGTAAGTCCGGAATATCGAACCGTGGACACAATATGGCGACTCTCGGTACTAAACCTCTGTCGACTCCTAGCCTAATAATTTGGATTTTTGAGAATTAATTTTAAACTAAATGCAAATAAAATAAAAACAATTTAAAGTAAATAACACAGACGAAAACAGGGAGCTAAGAACACTGGATCGAACTCAGATAATGTGGAAGGCAACTACCTAGGTCTAGAATCCTACCCGCAAACTCACAACTCTCGGAATCGAATAATGGATTGGCTACCAGGTTTTCTAAAGATACGCCCGACCCAGGAAACCCCTAAAGCATGCTAGATCACCTCCCGGTCTCACTAACACCTCTCAGAAAATCCTAAGGGACGTGTGAATCACTGGTTACTAGTTCGGATCACCTCCCGGTCTCACCTCACTAGGGAATGCTAAGGTACTCGAAAGACTCGCTCACCTCCCGGTCTCGCTAGTCACAACACATCCAAAAATGTGAAGGAGTAATCTAATTGGCTTGGAAATAATTCGGAATTACAAGAATCTAAAGACACACTAGGCAAGGATCACCTCCCGGTCTCACCTCTACCCGATACCTAAAGATCTAGACAACCCGACACCCTATCACCTCCCGGTCTCAAGGAATGGCAGAATACCTAAGTCCTCTAAACTCATCAAATCAAGTTCCTATGGAATTAGACGTCAAAACACCATAAACTAGTCACAAGCACAAAGCAGGTAACCTAACACGCATCTATAACTGAAAGACATTCAACAAGACACATGTGGAACTATCAAAGATCATAAATTAGACTTAAATACGCATACGCATCATAACCAAACACAATTAAATCTTTACCAAAACATAAGCCAATTATATAGTTAAACGAATCCGAAAGTCATAAAAATGCTAAGTATTCATCAACACGACCTAGGTAGCCTAAATATTTAGCTACTCATCAACATGGAAAAAGATATAAACATAGGTTCAAAATAATATATAGTCATGGTACTAATATTTATAAACACGAAGTAAATAAATATAAAGCCAAAAATTATTATAGTCAAACCCGTGCCTTCAATCTTGAACCCAAGCCTTCCTGGCCTTCAATTCTTCTCTACCTTCAATAAAGCTGTTGTTCAATGCTCTTTGACTTCTCCTGACCTCGATGCGGCTGTCAATTGTGATTCTTCTTCGATGATATGCCTCGCCACTTTTTGGCGGCTGACTTATCTTCCAAGAATTCCCCCCTTCTAATATGTCCTCCCACTCATATAATATGCAGCCCATCGTGTGATTTTTTAGTTATGTGGGCCACAAACAAATCTTGCTATTTGTTTCTATTTTTCGACTTACATGGACTTCAAGTCCAATTTTATATTATTATTATTATTATTATTATTGTAAATAGTATTATACTTCGTGCTCTAGACTCGGGTGTTCTTGGTTCGACCAAAGTTTCTCGTCTACGCTCCAACGTCCATGAACACTGGCTCTCAAGTGTTGGTGTCTTGATTAAAATTCATTCGTTTTGAGCTCATTCTCTCCAAACACCTATAAAATAATAAAATAAATAAATACATAATAAAACTAACGCAAGACTAATAAAAATCTAATTAAACGCTAAAATAAATAAAATAGACAGGTACAAGCCTAAAACTAATAAAATACTAATAAAAGGACTCGAAAATGACTACAAACTACAAAGGAAATTAGATGTGTTTTGCAACACATCAAACATCCCCACACTTAAACCTTTTTCGTCCCTGAAAAAGACTGCAATGGAATCATAATTAGAATTCTTGGTTTCAAAAACTTTTAGGTTCATTAATTAAGATCTAATTACGCATCAACCAAAACTGTCGGTATTGTTGTCCACCTAAACCCAACCACCAGCTAATCTGGCCCTAATCATGTAAAGCAATTAAGTTCATGTTATTTCAATCAATCTGTGGGTCTCACACTCAAGATATACAGCTTCACCTAATCCCACCTCAAGCTTTCGAAGTAGAGGTTAAACGATATAGATTTACCAACCACTGCAAACTAAATTCCCTAATGTATTAGAAATTAAATTTATGATGGATGATGGATGAAGTATATGAGCTTAGACACATTTATTTTTCTCATACCTAACCCAGAGGTTGTCTCAATCAGAGTCACCATCCCCAAGAGCGACAGCATGAGCTTCGGTATATATATATATTTTTTCAACTTTACCTCGAGGGAGTTTCGATCAGAGGCTTCAGTTTTTTTTTTTTTTTTTTTTTTTTTGGTCTAGCTCAATTGATGGACATGTGGATATTTTTTTTTTTGGGCGCCACTTTTCACCGGATTTATTCTCATAAAAAGGATCAAGTGTGCCATTTAATTAATAATACATATGGGCTTTCAACCTACAGTGGTACCTCTAATTGCTATCAGCGGTTTCAGTTCTACCGTTTCTCCTAAGATGAGAACCCACAAGATATCATGATTTATTAAGGTATATTAAGACAATCATGGGAACCTTTCAAAGCCAGCTGGGCCTACCGACACATCTTAAGCAAACACGCTTTCAATCTATTTATATTCTCATACATATAATATTTTGAAAACCAAAAATCCCAATTTTACTATCATTTTCCATATAAAATTGCACAAAAAATCAGGGACTTTTTTTTTTTTTTCAATTTCGATTTTTTTTTTCGATTTTTTTTTTGACTCAACCTACAACTAAGCAAAATAAAGACGAAGTCTCCCATCCCCACACTTAGAAAGGCACAATGTCCTCAATGTGCTCTAGGATACAACGTAAACTACAAATAAAAATGCAAAAATAAAATATATAACAAAATAAATGGAATGAACTCCCCTGGAATATGTGGCGATAGCTCGCAGAAAGTGTTCTGTCCGTCCATCATCTACAGCCGTATAGCATTTCCTTCGCGGCCATAGTCAGAATCCTGCAAAAATAAACTAAAAAGAAAGTGAAAGTAAAATGACTCATTGACAAGTGAGATGCCTGTTTACAAAAAAATAATTTTAAGATCGACCCCCATCCGAATGGAGATTGAGTACGGGCGAGGGAAGATCCAGCAATGAAAAGGCCATGGCAATCCCATAAGACTCGTTAAACTAAAAAAATAATAAATAAAAAAAGAATGAAAATAAAATAAAATAAAATAAAAACATATATGACAAATGATGATACAAAAACTCTACACTTGGGTCTTCACCCGTGTGATCCTATTCTTATCAAGCACTCTAACCTGGATCAATGAGGATATCCGCATCATCCTCATATAAACCAATCGTCCCACTTATGTCATTTCTCCTAAGGCACGATCTTTTCCACCTAAATCTAGGATCACCAGAAAATATTCTTAAATGCGAGTGGTGAATCAGGATCCTATCCCCACACTTAGGTTTATTCACTACCTCAAGACTTGATTTAAATAGTGTCCCTCTCTCATCATCTATCCTGTGCTCACTTTCACACTCGGCCAATAGCGGAACCTGAACTGAGGGCTTCTCAACCACCCCCTCGGTACTCTCTACAACCTTAACTACCTCTAACGTATCTGGAGGCTCACCGGCTACACAGCCCGGATCATGCTCCGTAGGAACTACAGTCTCTATCTCTACCTCCTGCCTCTCTTCTGTTTGGTGTCGCCTATCTAATAAGTCTGCTCCACAGATGTAGTCAATGCACCGGTCTACATGTGACATGAAAGTGCCAAGAAAGCACGCAGATTCGACCTGACTACTCGTACTCTCCCTAGACCTATTAACACCAAAGGTGATGGAGTCATCCCCTACACGCAGTGTAATCCGACCGTCCGAGACATCTATCAATGCCCTTGCAGTGCGTAAGAAGGGTCGTCCTAAGATCAGTGGCACATGCTCATCCTCCCGTATATCGAGTACGACAAAATCAACGGGGAACACGAATCTCTCCACCCTTACTAGCAAATTCTCTAGAATGCCCATAGGGTACTTCACAGATTTATCAGCCAACTGTATGCACATCCTAGTTGGATTCAACTCCCCAAGATCTAATCTCTTAAACATGGAATAGGGCATGAGATTAATGCTAGCACCTAAATCAGCGAGGGCGTTCCTAACTGTCAAACCACCTATCTGACAAGGGATAGTGAAACTCCCAGGATCAGTCATCTTCTCGGGTAGTTTATTAAGAACGACAGCCGAACATTCCTCACTCAGAGTGACTTGGGAAAGCTCTTTCAACATCTCCTTACGAGACAACATCTCCCTCAAGAACTTCCCATACTTAGGCATATCTCTACGATCATCAATAAAGTGCCTATATTGCTCTAAGTTCTCACTCTTATTCAACCTACCAGGATAGGGCGGTACTGGTTCATAAGGGGCAGGTGGAACATAAACCTTTTTGGGCTCCCCCTCAGACTGTTTCTCTTTCAACCTACTTTTGGGCTGTGCGGTACTTGCTGGGTCTAGCCTAGTAGGGTGCACCTTGCCCGGAGACTCTACCCTAATCTCCTCATCAACACTCTCCTCCTCAACTACCTCACTCTCTCTCGACACCGGGTGATCAACTCCCGTGCTCTTCCCACTTTCGGTGAACACCGCATTCACCCGAACATCTGTCGAATTCCTGGTCATCTTACCAACTAACACTCCTATGACCCTCTCTAAACTCTGAAGCGTGGACCCCTGATTCCTAAATAACAACTCAAATTCCTGATTTTTCTTTTGTTGCTCCTGATAACGGGTCTCACGCTGCATAACTATGGTCTCTAGGAGTTTATTCGTCCTAGCCTGATTCTCCTCACTTTTCTTTATTAACTCACTAATCTCAGACTTAGGATCTCCTATACCCTGCCATCCAGAGTTGTAACCTTGGACATAGTTCAACTCCTCACTAGGACCTACGTGACAATCTATGGTCTCATGACCCCTCTACAAATCTCACACTTAGCACTAATCTTAACCTGAATATCCTTCATGACCTTAGCTAAGGATTCTACCTGGGCGGCTAGTGCAATGCTACTCTCAACAGAATGGATACCCTTAGGGGAAGCAGTAACGCCCCCAGAGCCAGGCTCGATGTAGGTGCTAGTGGCTAGGTCCTCTATCATCTCAAGGCATTCAACAGCGGTTTTGGTTTTCATCATGTTACCGCCTGCTGTAGAGTCAAGAAATCTTTTGGTCGCGTCAGAAACTCCAGTGTAGAATTTCTCCATGACTCTCCGGTCCTCAAGACCATGATGAGGGCACTTATTCAGAAGTGCCTTGAATCTGTCCCATGTCTCATAGAAGGACTCCCCTGACTGCTCGGTAAAGGCATAGATAAGATTTTTAAGACGAGCTGTTTTAGCAGGGGGGAAATACTTCTGCAGGAATTTCGTTTGAAGATCAGTCCAAGAGGTGATGGCTCCCTGTGGGAGGGAATCCAACCAAGTAAGGGCCTGATCAGTAAGTGAGAACGGGAACAAACGCAGAAAAATGGCGTCATCAGTGACACCATTAAGCTGGAAGGTGCTACAGACTCTACCAAATCTAGTTAAATGGCCATATGGGTCTTCATCACGCATGCCGTGAAACTGAACTGAATGAGATATGGTGTTGATCAGAGTGGGTTCAATGGTCCAGTTGTTCGACTCAACAGTGGGTAGTGTAATACTGGACCGGATGTGAGTGGGTGTAATGCTGATGTGGTCAGCGACAGTCCTACGTGCAGCCATTTCTATGTGATCTATCTGGTGGGCAAAATGTTCTAGGACTGCAACGGGGTACTTCCTATGCACATAGAGAAACTAAAACTATACTAGAGTAACTAAAAAAAAAATATTTTTTTTCTTTTTATAAAATTAAAAATAAAAATCTACCAAACTAAGAAAGCAATAAAATGACTAGATCCCCGACTCGGGTCGTCCTCGAAAGCGCACTGTGTCCCCGGCAACGGCGCCAAAAACTTGATGTGTGAAATGTGTAGTAAATAAATCGGTCAAGTTTTAAAAATGGAAAAACCTACAAAACCACACACTAACGGCAAGTGTACCGGTCGCAGTGTAGCAAAGCAAGTAAGTCCGGAATATCGAACCGTGGACACAATATGGCGACTCTCGGTACTAAACCTCTGTCGACTCCTAGCCTAATAATTTGGATTTTTGAGAATTAATTTTAAACTAAATGCAAATAAAATAAAAACAATTTAAAGTAAATAACACAGACGAAAACAGGGAGCTAAGAACACTGGATCGAACTCAGATAATGTGGAAGGCAACTACCTAGGTCTAGAATCCTACCCGCAAACTCACAACTCTTGGAATCGAATAATGGATTGGCTACCAGGTTTTCTAAAGATACGCCCGACCCAGGAAACCCCTAAAGCATGCTAGATCACCTCCCGGTCTCACTAACACCTCTCAGAAAATCCTAAGGGACGTGTGAATCACTGGTTACTAGTTCGGATCACCTCCCGGTCTCACCTCACTAGGGAATGCTAAGGTACTCGAAAGACTCGCTCACCTCCCGGTATCGCTAGTCACAACACATCCAAAAATGTGAAGGAGTAATCTAATTGGCTTGGAAATAATTCGGAATTACAAGAATCTAAAGACACACTAGGCAAGGATCACCTCCCGGTCTCACCTCTACCCGATACCTAAAGATCTAGACAACCCGACACCCTATCACCTCCCGGTCTCAAGGAATGGCAGAATACCTAAGTCCTCTAAACTCATCAAATCAAGTTCCTATGGAATTAGACGTCAAAACACCATAAACTAGTCACAAGCACAAAGCAGGTAACCTAACACGCATCTATAACTGAAAGACATTCAACAAGACACATGTGGAACTATCAAAGATCATAAATTAGACTTAAATACGCATACGCATCATAACCAAACACAATTAAATCTTTACCAAAACATAAGCCAATTATATAGTTAAACGAATCCGAAAGTCATAAAAATGCTAAGTATTCATCAACACGACCTAGGTAGCCTAAATATTTAGCTACTCATCAACATGGAAAAAGATATAAACATAGGTTCAAAATAATATATAGTCATGGTACTAATATTTATAAACACGAAGTAAATAAATATAAAGCCAAAAATTATTATAGTCAAACCCGTGCCTTCAATCTTGAACCCAAGCCTTCCTGGCCTTCAATTCTTCTCTACCTTCAATAAAGCTGTTGTTCGATGCTCTTTGACTTCTCCTGACCTCGATGCGGCTGTCAATTGTGATTCTTCTTCGATGATATGCCTCGCCACTTTTTGGCGGCTGACTTATCTTCCAAGAATTCCCCCCTTCTAATATGTCCTCCCACTCATATAATATGCAGCCCATCGTGTGATTTTTTAGTTATGTGGGCCACAAACAAATCTTGCTATTTGTTTCTATTTTTCGACTTACATGGACTTCAAGTCCAATTTTATATTATTATTATTATTATTATTATTATTATTATTATTGTAAATAGTATTATACTTCGTGCTCTAGACTCGGGTGTTCTTGGTTCGACCAAAGTTTCTCGTCTACGCTCCAACGTCCATGAACACTGGCTCTCAAGTGTTGGTGTCTTGATTAAAATTCATTCGTTTTGAGCTCATTCTCTCCAAACATCTATAAAATAATAAAATAAATAAATAAATAATAAAACTAACGCAAGACTAATAAAAATCTAATTAAACGCTAAAATAAATAAAATAGACAGGTACAAGCCTAAAACTAATAAAATACTAATAAAATGACTCGAAAATGACTACAAACTACAAAGGAAATTAAATGTGTTTTGCAACACATCAATAGTAATTAGTGCTTACTCAAAATTATACATCCATTACAACAGCCTGATATTTGTATTAGGCTGTACAAGAAACAACTTGATTGTCTTGAATAGAGACGTGAAATCTGTTTTAAGGGAAGCGTGTTGAACACGCGCCTCAGCCACAACCGTCAACATTAGTTTGTTCATTCTTGCAGCCGAGAAGTGTACAAAAAGGATAATGTTTACGACTCTACGTTTTGAAGATCTTACCAAGGATTGTACAAGAGGACGTCGTTTAAGTTCTCGTTAAAGACGAATAGGAAATTATACAAGAAGAAGCAGTTCAAGTTCTATCGAAGACTATGGTTTAATTGTGTTATATTTCCTTTTATTTTTGTTCGGATTTCTACACGGTTGCATGTACTACAATTCCTTAAATGTGTGTCTTTATTATTTTTATTAATATTTTTTAATAAAATCGTGACCCATGTCGTACAATGAGTTTCTAGTGATTAAATTGTTAAAAACCTTAAACATGTGAAAATAGGTAATTAGTTAATGGAATTCAAGTATAGGTATATAAGAACAATACATATACGAATAATACCTGTAAATTTAAACAATTAATAAAAAACGAACTTCTTAAAAAATGATTAAACAGTTTGATGGTGAAGAACAATACATGACTATGGTGAACAAAGGTTTTTATTAGGGAAAACCCCCCACTTCTATTCCCACCCCCCCCACACACACACACACACACAAAGCGTCTCGCTTTGGTCTAAGCGAGGCGCTTTGGTTACTTTTTTAACTATCTCGGTCTGAGGTTAAGTAATTCTGATTTTGACCCTATGCGTCTCGCTTTGGCCAAAGCGAGGCGCTTCGAATCCAGCTTTTATTTTTGGGGTATTTTTGGTGTTTTGAATTGGTTTTTTATTTTTATTTTTTTAATTTTTTAATATAATTATTGTAAAAAAATTATAAAAATAAAAAAACAAAATAATAACCAACAACTTGTATCGACTTGATGTTTAATGGTGATGTCCTTGAAAATAGCGATGGATGATATCGATCAAATTGCCAGACGGTCATTGGTCTTCAGAGTTTCCAGCCTTTAAGATGACACTTCTAGGAGATTCGTGAAGATATTCATCAAGACCTTTGCAGAGGCTCACTATTCATATATAAAGAACATTAAGTAACCAATTGCCAAAGGGTCACTATTCATCAGAGTTTCCAACCACTGCGAAATTTATCTACTCACAGTGGTGTGGTCTACCTTTGTTGCTTATGATCCAACACCAAATCTCATTAAATTAACGAATGATCCAGAGCAAGTTGTTGTCGGAGATATATCTGTCAACGATGAAGACAACCTAAAACAACCGGATGGTTGATAGCTCTAGGTAAGAACATTGTGGATGAGGATTGTTTACCTTCCCATTGATTTCAAGTATGTTGCCTTCATCGTTGACAGATATCTCTCCGAAAACAACTGAATTTTACCTTCCCATTGATTTCACGTATGTTTGCCTTCATCGTTGACAGATATCTCTCCGACAACAAGTGAATTTTACCGTGGTTATTGGATGTTCATGTGAGAATGCATAGTACAAAATTCTTTTGACAAACGTTTGGCTGGCCTGAAGTTCCTTTGCAACCTAGTTCCTTTTAATTATAAACAACATTAAAGAGGGAGCTAGATATTCCTCATGATGAGCTGGAATTGTTTACCTTCCCATTGATTTCAAGTATGTTGCCTTCATCGTTAACGGATATCTCTCCGAAAACAACTGAATTTTACATTCCCATTGATTTCAAGTATGTTTGCCTTCATCGTTGACAGATATCTCTCTGACAACAACTGAATTTTACCATGGTTGTTAGATGTTCATGTGAGAATGCATAGTACAAAATTCTTTTGACAAACGTCTGGCTGACCTGAAGTTCCTTTGCAACCTAGTTCCTTTTAATTATAAACAACATTAAAGAGGGAGCTAGATATTCCTCAAGATGAGCAGGAATTGTTTACCTTCTCATTGATTTCAAGTATGTTGCCTTCATCGTTGACAGATATCTCTCTGACAACAACTGAATTTTACTTGCTTTGCCTGAACATTTGAAAATAGTGATGGATGATATTGATCAAATTGCCAGAGGGTCATTGGTATTCAGAGTTTCCAACCCCTAATACCATACAAATGACCGTGTTTGAAAAACGGAGAGTTCTTATGGAAGTTGCTAAAATAGTTAAACAAATGTATTTGTGAATAATACATTCATCAAAAAGACCATCTCTTTGTTAGTCACCCTCATAGGGAAATCTACTAATTTCCAATTCTTGATAGTTTCATTATACTCGTGTTCAGCCTTTAAATCAAACAGTCGGATCGGCGATTTTGTTTACCCTCCCATTGATCTCAGAGATTTAAGCTAATCAAACTCATATCTCAAGCCGGTGCAAGTTATGTTGGAGCATTGTTCTTCTTGATCTTGATCTTCACACTTGCTTTAGGAGCTCTGATCTTCTTCCTATGATCTTCACACTTGCTTTTGACAAACGTCTGGCTGACCTGAAGTTCCTTTGCAACCTGGTAGAAAGGAACTAGGTTGCAAATATAATAATAATTTAAAATTATAAAAATCCATCACATCACGATTTGCATCCTGGCAATAATGAGTAACCTACTAACCTCTATTAATAGACTTCATTTATTTCTTCTTCATCTTCTTTTACTTGAAGTTCAGTGTGATAACTAACCCTTCATCTTCTCTGTTTAAAGTCCTAACAAAATGTAAACTAAAAGAACAAGGCTTCAAACACAACCTTTTGCTCAAGGTAATATTATTGTAATATAATATTTCAGCAGTACTGGTTGTCGAAAGAAATCGACAGTAGGATCGACGTTAACAAGCAACCCATACAGAGTTCGTTGTACTGATTGTCGAAAGAAATCGAGTAATGATAGTCGTTTTCGGCATTGTAAAGCGATCGTTACTGTAATGATTAGGAACATTCAAAATAACTGTTCAGTTATGGATCCTTTGATCAGAAAATATATTCTCAAACAATTCCTAAAATAAATCTTTCGATAATCGCTACGGTTAGTGGATACCATGGATCAGAGAGATTTAAGCTAATCAAACTCATATCTCAAGCTGGTGCAAATTATGTTGGAGCAATGATTGTGGAAAGAAATCGACAGTAGGATCGGCACTAACAAGCAACCCATACAGAGTGATGATAGTCGTTTTTGGCATTGTAAAGCGATCGTTACTGTAATGATCAGGAACATTCCAAATAACTGTAATGATCACTGCGGTTAGTGGATACCATGGATCAAAGAGATTCAAGCTAATCAAACTCATATAAAGTGTTCGATGTCACTGTGAGTAGATAAATTTCGTAGTGGTTGGAAACTCTGATGAATAGTGACCTTTTGGAAATTGGTTACGTAATGTTCTTTATATATGAATAGTGACCCTCTGCAAAGGTCTTGATGAATATCTTCATGAATCTCCTAGAAGAAAATGACAAATATCACTAACATAACTTGTAGCGGCTTGAGATATGAGTTTGATTCGCTTAAAACTCTCTGATCCATGGTATCCACTTTCACCTGAAGCTTTACTTTCCTACCTCTGTTTTGAATTTTGTTGCTTTATAAAGTGTCCGGTGTCACTGTGAGTAGATACATTTCGTTGAATAGTGATTGTTTAATGTTTTTTATTTATGAATACTTTCCTACCTCTGTTATAAATTAGTATATAGAGAGCAAACCGACGAACATCATTCAAAATTTCAACTTCCCGCTAACCTCTGCGCCATCATCGACTACAACAAACCGACGATCTTCCTCCACGGAACTCCTAATAGGCCTCTCTTTACATCACCGTACGATTTAAGGTTCCAGTTTTTTTTTTTTTTTTTTTTTTGCTTTTTAATAATAAGTTTTGTGTTTATCAAACCCTAATGTCTGAAAATATGGATCTCGTTATTTGATCGGTTAGTGGATACCATGGAACAGAGAGATTTAAGCTAATCAAACTCATATCTCAAGTTGGTGCAAGTTATGTTGGAGCAATGATTTATTATTATTATTTTATTCATTTGTTATTTTATTTCTGTTTTGAGGGTGTAATGATGATGATGGTTATGATTTGACAAACGATTTATGAAAGTATCAAGAATTGAAAATTAGTAAAATGATATATGAAAGTATCAAGAATCGGGAATTAGTAAAATGATTTCATAATTCTTTAAAGGCTGAACACGAGTATACTCAAACAAGGGTTCCGCGTTTCGGTACGTTTTAATTGATCGGATGTGACTTCTAAAAACCACAAACGATCAATTAAATATTACGAAACGCGTCAAACAGAGACCGAAAGTCTAGCATGTCGATTAGACATGCAAAACCGTGTTTTGAAAAATATGGGTATCGAATGTATAGTCGGAGCACCACATACAATGATTCATGAAAGTTGAACAAACTCGGATGTTTCAACCAAAACACACAAACGAGCAATGAACGACCCGTAACGCCTCAAACGAATTTTGTTGTATTGGGAACAACTAAAAACATTTTAAAATGAATTAAAATTATTTTTTAATCAATAACAAGTATTTAAAATGAATTAAAACAAATTAATTTTTTTTAAAGGCCAAAAGCGCCTGGCTTTGGCCAAAGCTAGGCGCCTGGTTTGCTTGATTAGACCACAGGCGCCTAGCTTTGGCCAAAGCCAGACGCTTTGGCCTTTTTTAAAAAAAAATAATAATTTGTTTTAATTCATTTTAAATACTTGTTATTGATTAAAAAATAAATTTAATTCATTTTAAAATGTTTTTAGTTGTTCCCAATACAACAAAATTCGTTTGAGGCGTTACGGGTCGTTTATTGTCCGTTTGTGTGTTTTGGTTGAAACATCCGAGTTTGTTCAACTTTCACGAATCATTGTATGTGGTACTCTGACTATACAGTCGATACCCATATTTTTTCAAAACACGATTTTTGCATGTCTAATCGACATGCTGGACTTCCGGTCTCTGTTTGACGCATTTCGTAATGTTTAATTGATCGTTTGTGGTTTTCAGAAGTCACATCCGATCAATTAAAGCGTACCAAAACGTGGAACCCTTGTTTAAGTATACTCGTGTTCAGCCTTTAAAGAATTATAAAATCATTTTACTAATTCCCGATTCTTGATACTTTCATAAATCATTTTACTAATTTCTGATTCTTGATACTTTCATAAATCGTTTGTCAAATCATAACCATCATCATCATTACACCCTCAAAAAAGAAAATAAAATAAAAATAAATAATAAAATTATTATTATTTATTATTATAATAATAAAACAAAGGAATTAGGTTGCAAATATAATAATAATTTAAATAATAATAATGTAATATAGTCATGGTTAATGCTCAAAGAAGTCAACCTTTGTTGACTCCTAGAAGTCTTGAAGACCAAATGACTTTTACAAGATACTTGAAACAAGGTATGGATATGGAGAATATGCAATGAGATGATTTCGTACAAGATTCCAATGCAAGCAAGTCAAATTCAGTTATTGGACATTGTGATCGGGATAATTCCTCTGATCCATTCATCACAAGAACAGTGCTCCAACATAACTTACACCAACTTGATATATGAGTTTGATTAGCTTGAATCTCTCTGATCCATGGTATCCACTAACCGTAGAGATTATCGCGTGTCATGGATCCTTTGAAAGTGGATACCATGGATCAGAGAGATTTAAGCTAATCAAAATCATATCTCAAGTCGGTGCAAGTTATGTTAGTGATATCTGTCATCTTCTTCTTCAACTTGCATCCTCTTGATCTATACACTTGCTTTTGGAGCTCCGCTCTTCTTCCTAGGAAAGTAAAGCTTCAGGTGAAAGTGGATACCATGGATAAGAGAGATTTAAGCTAATCAAACTCATATCTCAAGCCGGTGGAAGTTATGTTAGTGATATCTGTCTTCTTCTTCTTCAACTTGCTTCCTCTTGATCTTCACACTTGCTTTTGGAGCTCTGATCTTCTTCCTAGGAAAGTAAAGTGTAACACCCCAACCGATGGCGGAAACATCGGGGTGCCACGTAGTGACGATTGTTCAATAGCACATGGACTAAAGTGTAAATTTGAATACATTGATTAAATAATTTATTACATAGAAATGAAATACAATGATTCTAACTGCCAACTAAATTGTAATACAATGAATCCAAAATCTAAGTAAAATTCCAAAGGCTTAAAAGTCATCTCATAAATAACCTGAAACATGTACGAAAATAGTATATGTCAATACAAAAATGTATTGGTGAGCATACCCGTTTCATGTGTTATTTATACAAAGTTCGTGTTCTCTGTAGAGGTGGTCAAGAGAAAATTCTAGGAAAACGAATTTAGTTGTAAGAACGTTATTATCGAAAATGCTAGCTATTAGTCAATGATCTAATGAAGAGGTAGTAATGGGTAGGTTCATGGTCAGACTCCTAGTCCGCTCCCGCAGTATCGTTTATGCTTATATATAGGGTGTACCGCAGCTGACCCACCACACTCCCGATACTTTGGACTCGTACTGATTCTCTACTAACAACCTAAATAGAATTACACACCACCCTCATGTACCTGTAAGCCCATGATTGCGTTCCGGACCGTAATCACCGATTTACCTTACACTAAGGTGTTATGCTTTTCCATAACCTTAACAAGAATAAATACGTGCAACCAATATGTAATAGCCACTGTAATGAATAATGTTCAATCATGACATAGTTAGAGGTCCTTCCCTTCCGGGTTTTCTCTTTAACCGTAATGTGAATAACATGTAAGTAATAGACATGGTTAGAGGTCCTTCCCTTTCGGGTTTACCCTTAACCGGCAAATTTTGTTCACATCGTTGGCTCTAAACACTCATATTGATAGACCCTGAGGTTTACACGTTCCCCTCGGATTGAAGAAATACTCTAATCCGAGTCGTACGTGGGCACTGGCTTAGATCTCATACGAGTTATCAACTAGTATATTCGTTGGCCATGACGATGAACAAAATAATGTAAAGTATAACAGGGTTTTGCTCAAAACAGGAAAGAAAATGTGCATACCAAATATGCGTTCAAGTAAGTATATAAGTATAGCATAAAATTCCGACTGAAAGAATAGTATAACATAAATCGAGTAAATCGCACAATTGCACAAAATGAAAGTAAACGAGTTGAATTAATGCAAATAGGCAATGTGAAAATAACCACAAATAATGTGTTAGTAATAACTATGAATAAAAATGGTGCAAGCATAAAATAATAAAATTTACGGCAAATGAATGTGCACGGAACGGGTGTATAGCCTACTGGCATGTGAGTTAAAATCTAGTAATTTTACATATATGCGTTATACTATAAAAGACATTTAGCAACATTCTGATAAAAAGATATGTCCATTATTTTGTTTAAAACCAAAAGTTTTGCAACTGAAAGAGTACAAGTGTAAAAGGTAAATTTTCGCAGTTTACTCGACTTTGTGATATTGTTGAAAGAATAGTGGTGAGGCATGAGAATAAATTTTTAGAAATCGAAGTGTGTTTTAGATTCAAAACAGGTTCATTTGCAAGATCTTCGTAAATACACATTTTCATGTGTTTACGAGAAGTCGAGTTTGAAAAATGTTATAAGGCTTATTATTAGTTGCAAATTTCTCCCGAAAATATATATCGGATACGTCATATGAAAACAAAAGGTTTACATTTGGTCTTTAAAATATGCAATACAAGTTTGTAAAATGCAAAAATGAAACCATTTCATGAAGTATGTGTAAATCGAATGTGTTTTAAAAGACCAAGATTTAAAATGATGTGAATGATAAAATTAACGTATGTAATAGATTACCAATATTTAAGAAAATTCATAATCAACGAGATGTAGAAATAGATCCTTTAGATGTGGATTTCACTCCTAACTCAAAGATGTATGTCAAAATTGAAAACGATTGTGGAATGAAACCAATCACTAAGTTAAGGATATCACTCCCAGCTTAGTGGTTAAGTTTCTTTTTGAAGGAAATACTCTTTGAGGTGTGGATGTCACTCCTATCTCAAAGACATATTCCTAAGATTAATAACATATAGAGGAGTGAAACTAACCACCAAGGTATGGATGTCACTCCTAACTTGGCGCTATCGTTTCGTTTGTGAAATACGAGCGTATTCTTTTCTAAGCAATATACTGAAAGAATAACGAGCAATAATCATAACGAAAATATCTTGAAAGAAAATAATAGGAAATAAGAGAAATATAAACGAGAGGACTCGTGAAAGTAAGCTTAGTTATAGACTAGGCTAAAAGGCATTCTAATAACCTAATTCCCTATAACCATGGCTCTGATACCAATCTGTAACACCCCAACCGATGGCGGAAACATCGGGGTGCCACGTAGTGACGATTGTTCAATAGCACATGGACTAAAGTGTAAATTTGAATACATTGATTAAATAATTTATTACATAGAAATGAAATACAATGATTCTAACTGCCAACTAAATTGTAATACAATGAATCCAAAATCTAAGTAAAATTCCAAAGGCTTAAAAGTCATCTCATAAATAACCTGAAACATGTACGAAAATAGTATATGTCAATACAAAAATGTATTGGTGAGCATACCCGTTTGATATATATAGTAAGGAAAAGTTAGCAATTCATGTGTTATTTTTGCAAAATGTAATAAGTAGTATCCGGGTCAAATCAACCCTATGAAAAGAAAGCAGATATATATAGTATGCGCTAGTAGTAATGTAATACATAGCAATGACGAGGACTCTCAACAGAGTCACAAGGGTATATACCATAGTACTATTCATTGAAATGCCAGGCCGAAACGGTTAATGATTTGACAGGTCATAGATACACGAAATGACATAAGCAAACACACAGTAGAATTGCTATTTTAGTAAAATGAAATAGAAAATTGATAGTAAGTACATGAGTCACCCCAAAATAGTAAGACAGTAAAAAGGGGAAAAGATATACTCACAGTTTGCGAAAGCGATCAAAATCCACTTAAGCGGTCGTGAGCTAAGTAATGGGAATTCCGAAGAATCCAACCTATAATGTATGAGAGTACTAATAAGGAAGTGTCTAAGAGTCTAAGGTAACTAGGGTCTAAGGCATTATGGTTTGCTAAGTCGATTTGGGGAATTAGAGTTTTTACGATAAGTCGAATTAAGATAAAAGTTGTATATTAAAATAATATATCAAAGTTTGTAAATATGATTTAGGTAATATAAATATTACCAATTTAATATTTAGACACAATTTATGTTTGAATAATTAAAACAAAAATAATTTAGTTAAATACTTTAGCTAATTATTGTAAATAAATACAATAATCATAATTATTGAAATAAATAATTATGAGTTACACAAAGGTCCAACAATGATAATAAAGACTTTCAAACATATGAACATTTTCTATTTTATAGTAAAAGTATTTATAAAATAGATGTCTAAATAAGATAAATAAATCAATGTTTAATTATGTCTATTTAAACATAAATAGGACTAATAATACCAGACATGATCCAGAAATGCTATTTTTATAGAAAATAGATGCTTTCTGATGTAAACAAGTAAAAATAATTTTCTCATAATTTTTATAAACTTATTTATATCTAAAACTGATTTAATAAGATTAAATCATGTTTAATTGATTAAAAATAGGAAAATTAATAAAAATAAAGGTTTTCTGAACCAATAATTTTTAATTAAGATCATGATGATTAGAAATAATTTATCAAAAATTTTGAGATAAAAATCATTAAAAATGAATTTTTTAATCAATTAATTATGATTAAAACAATTTAAATTAATTAAATCATGAAAATAAATATTTTTCAGAAAACTAAAAATATGACAATTTTCTATGAAGTATCAAGAAGCTACACCTAAATTTTTATAATTTTTGGAGCAAAAACGAATTTATTATGAATATTCTAAGATATTTATGTATTATATATAAATAATCAAATAAATGTAAATAAAGGAGGAAATGCTGAAAAAATAAAAAGGAAGGAAAGTGGTGGTGCAAGGGTTCGAACCCATCCCCTTTTCTGTCACAAGCAACCTACAACCACTACTCCACTTGACTAGTTTGTTAATTAGTTTTGAAAAACAAGTTATAAGAATATTAATCAATAATACATCTTCTTCCCCAATTAGACTAAACCAAGAACCCTAACCCTAGGTTTTTCAATTGCCCAAATAAGACATGATTAATAATCTGTAATAAGGGGGTTTTGTTCAGAATTGTATGGATAATAAAACGGCACAATAATAATGAACTTACAATTATCGAATGCAAGCCAAAAGAAGAAAATTGAGGCCGAGACTTGGAGTCGAAAAATTAATGATCTTCTGGACACGTTTTGGATCGTTTAACAATGGGTTTATGTTTCTAAAGGATGCAGACAATGAATGGTTCCAGTTTTATATAAAAATTACACTTAAAACGTACAATAATTACGCTTTAAATTTTTTCCGGCCGTTACCCATGTTTGGTCCGATCAAAACACGTTAAAACGCACGTTATTGGCCGTTTTAATGATGGAAATCATTGATACTTGAATGTGTAACGTGTGGGATTCAAATTATTGCATCGAAAACGTTATAAAACGGTTTTAAAGAGTTGCCGGAGTCAAGTTCCGGCCGTCGGAAATTTGATCGGTCGGAAAAACGGGAGAGGGGGAAAAAGAAAGAATTTTCAGTTTGAAACTTTGGTCTTTTGGCACAACTAGTCCCTTAACTCTTAACTAGGTTAGTTTTATAAACAACTTGGTTAGCTTTTCCTTTTATAAAACACTAACTACATTAACCAAGTTAACTTTAACATTTATAAAACTTTTATTAACTTTGAAATTTTACTAAAAGTTTTAATGTTATTCCTTTACATAATTAAAATCCATTATAATTAATTATAAGAAACGAATATTGACTAGAGCTTGGGTTTGAACTTAAAATATTAATTCAAAGATTTGAAATGAAACGTTCACAATACATGAGGGACCATAACTGACAACTCGTTGAAAGATGAGGGTGACATTTGTCACATAAAGCTTCAGGTGAAAGTGGATACCATGGATCAGAGAGATTTAAGCTAATCAAACTCGTATCTCAAGCCGGTGCAGGTTATGTTAGTGATATTTGTCATCTTCTTCTTCAACTTGCATCCTCTTGATCTTCACCAAATCTCATTAAATTAATGAATGATCCAGAGCAAGTTGTTGTTGGAGATATATCTGTCAACGATGAAGGCAACCTGAAACAACCGGATGGTTGGTAGCTCTAGGTAAGAACATTGTGGATGATGATGATAATAACTTCTCTTCAGATTCTGATTGCACGGTGGAATTGGAATTGGAATTGGAATTAATGTTAGGAATTGGAGTGGACAAACCGAGGCCTAAGGTGAATCCGTTTGGTGATGGTAAACCTAGAGAGGTTTTGCTTCAGGAGAAAGGTGTGGATTATCGGAATTGAATACTTAGAGATGACACGCGAAGCTTTAGACTCCAAGCGGATCCCTTGATTGACAACTCACCTCCCGTAGAACATAGGCCTCTACAAAGTTTGATCAATTCGCGTTTTTCACTTATTTAATGAAATTTAACACGCATACCGCATTCGAATTGGTTTTTTATTTTTTCTAAAAGTAAAAAAAAAACTATAACATTAACAACTAACAAAAAAATTGTAGAACAAAAGAAGAAAGTGTTCCTCTCTGTTACCAATTATGTCAAGAAATGATAATTTTCAAATATTGCAGATCAAGGTCTTCATGATTAGAGATAATAAAGGATAACGAAGATTAATGTTGTATTTTTCCCGGAAGTACTGAATATATTGTTCAAGCTTCCTGAATCTATTGTTAAAATCTTTGACTATACGTGGTTGATGATGTCAAGTTTAATTTTTTTAAATTTTTTAAATAATTATATTAAAAAAAATAAAAAACCAATTCAAGACACCACAAAATACCCCAAAATAAAACTTTGATCCAAAGCGCATCGACTTGGCCAAAGCTGGGCGCTTTGGATCAAAAAATTCCACTTTTCCCTGCCACCTCGTAACCTCGTTTGATTTGACCACAAGCACCTCGCTTTAGCTAAAGCGAGGCGCTTTGGAAGGGTTGAAATAGAAGGGTGGGGGTGTGAATAGTTGGAGCCTTTTATTAGCTTCATGAGCTTCCATTTTGTCCCTTCATATACTTCCATTTTTGTGCCTTCATTTGCTTTCATTGTCAAGTACTGTTATGATTTAGTTGTGTCCAATCTAGCAAGCTTGTCGACATGATTGGTACGTATCTATCTTTGTACGTGAAGCAAACCATGTGCATGCTTTTGAATCATTTATTGTATAGTACATAATTAATGCACATGCAAGCAAGTCGAGGCAGTAGGCGGAAGGGCCTTGGCCCCCTTCATTTTATCGTAGAATTCAAGATACAATATAGAAAACTCAAACAGGGGGTGATGGGGGTTAAAATAAGCATAGAAGAAGATGAATATTTTTAACTTTGTCCTTTTGCTTCATTTTTTTCTTTCAAATTTTCGTATAGTACTTGATTATTGGGAAAAGTTTTTTATTTATTTTTTAATTTATTTATTTATTCATTTTAATTTTATTTGATGATAGTTTCATCTATTTGTTATTTTATTAAATGTTGAATTTAATCATGAACTAATATTTTACTTTTACCCTTTTTCATTAGAAAAAAAAATAACTTTGTTGAGTCCTTTTTGAGTTTGTAATGTATCAATTAGTTGAAAACACTAAGCATGGTGATTTTCCTCTACTAAAGTAGTGCGAGTTTACGTCACTGCAAGATAAAAATTAGCTAATAATTACGTGTAACCAAAACACATGATAGATTTTTTTTTTCCTTTTATTTGCTTTGACTCCATTCTTCCAATGTTTAGATTTGTAAATTTTAGCTCGTTAGTGTCGAAAAATATTATTTCTATTTGGTTGGGCCCTTTCTTAATTCAAAAGACTAACATATATTTTCAGCCCTTCTATACAAATGTTCAAGCTCCATTACTGACGGTAATGATAATGCAACCTGTGTTAAACTATTAATGAAGGAGGTGAAGGGTTTTTAACATCTCATAAAAAGTAGAGAAATAACAATAATGATGATGATGATGGTGGTGGTGGTGGTGGTGATGATGATGATGATGATGAAGAACCAGGTGGATAAAAAAAAGGCTTGTGTCGTGTGGTATGAGGAGCTGCGTCAGCAGTTTGTTAGTACCGTCAACTAACTTGGAACCGATCGTATGTCTTTCTTTATAATTTAAAAAGAAACATAAACTTTCAAGTTTTCAAATTTTATTTGTTTTTCTTTTGGTTTTTGTGACTAATGTATATTATTTTAAATAAATACTTTCGTCCATGGGCCAAGGATAGTTGGGGTCGAGGTACTTCGGCCTTTGCCGTTTTTTCTCTGTAGTGTGATTTATACGTTTTTGTCCAAAAATTTTATACATTTTAAGTTCGGCCCTCACTGTTTTAAAGGTTCCATGATTTTCAGGTCCACGGAATCTTTTTTCAAGCTTCGCCAATGCTTTTGTCTATGCGAAATTTCTTCACTTGGTGTCTACTAAATTCATTATTAAATAGTTAGTCTATATTAAATTCATTTATTGATATGACAAATTAATCAAATACATTTTTGTCACTTATGATCATTACTTTAGATTTCGTTGTGGTGTACTGGGTTTACTATTAGTGTTACGTTATCACTTGGTTGATTGGGCTAGTAACTATAAATATCTATTAATATATATATATATATATATAAAAGAAAATGTATATGCTGACGTGGCGTGTAATGGAGGCCTCAACCTTCCCTTGAGAGTGCCACGTGGCTTAATAATTGAGTGTTTTTGTTGTTTTTGAGTATTTTCCTTATTTAACAAAAAAACCTAAAAAACCCTAAAATTTTATGCGCCTCTTTTCATTCCCATTATCTCATCTTGTCTCTCTCATCTCACAATAATCGTTCTCCTTTATTCTCTCAATCAAGAAAACCCTCCAAACCCTAAAAATCTTCGAACTAAATCCCACGACCTGTTTCATTGGTTAATCAATTGCCCCTGTTGTTCACCTCATCCCTAAAACAATCACAGGCAAAATCAAACAAGGGTTTATAATTTATTTATACAATGATCCCTCAATCGAGCAACAGTTTTTGTAATCAGTGAACGATGTCACCTCTAGAGTACCTATATTCTCTTCGTAATACTCACCCAGAGCTCTCCGATTGGTACAATACGCTTGCAGATCTCTACTAACGGAAGTTATGGCATCAACTCACTCTAAAACTCAAACAATTCGCAGCACTCACTGTTTTTCAGGTATCTTTTACATATATTGTTCTCGATTTTGGATAGTTTTTCTTTATTAATGATTAATTGGGATAGAGATCCAAGTTAGGGCATATACTACTAATAGAACTATAGAAGAATGTTTCTATTAAGTCTGGATTGTAGTCAGTGTTAGATCATACGATTTCTACGATGGGCACCGGTATGTATGCTTTGCTGCTGAATCATAATTGATGTTCAATGTTTGATTACTTATGTAGTTTAATTAATGAACCTCCATCTATGTTGCACGGGAACTGGTACGGGAACGAGAAACGGGTACGTGTACGGGAACGGGAAACGGCAAAACTCAAAAAATCAAGAAACGGGTACGGAACGGGTACGGAAATAAATAATATATATATATATATATATATATAGGGGAAAGTGAATATGGTGTTGTTGTGCACCTAACCTTACATGTGAAACCATCAAAACTACGTAGTTTTGATCATGATTTTATAAGTAATTAATTTTTATTCTTTTCCTTGCTGATTCATCTCCATTTATTTAGGAAACTTTATATTTCCAATTACATAGCCCCATGATGATTATCGAACCACATGCAACACAGTTTGCTTTCAAGAATTCTTATTCAAATAGGTAAATAATTCATGTTTTCCTTTCTCCTATCGCTATTACACTATTTTTTTTATTCAATATTCATAGCATTATTTGTTTCTGGTTGAGTTTTAGATGATTTTTTTTTTTTGTTTTATTACTGTTAGTTCGTCTAGATCCCTAGTACACTGCCACATTTTTCAAGCTCAAAAAATATAAATAAAAAATAAAAAAAATACATAAAGTCCCAATTTGTTGTAAGGTGACCATATTTGTATGCTACAATTTGAATAGAGTTTTCATACCCAGCTCAGTAATCGTGTAATTGTTTCATGGGATAGAACTCTAGTGCATCTTGGATGTGGTTCCGATGATTGGCAGTGGAGATATGGAATTCAAAGTTTGTTAAATAAATGGAGAGGAATCAGGGAAACAAAAGAAAAAAATCATTTATTTATAAAATCATGATCAAAACTATGTAGTTTTGATGGTTTCGCATGTAAGGTTAGGTGCACAACAGCACCATATTCACTTTCCCCATATATATATATATATTAAATATCCTTCATAAAAAAACGGAAATTACTAATTAAAGAAGTCTAAAACTAAATAAAGAATAAATATATAAAGTAAAAAAAAAATAAAGCAGGTAAAGTTTATAATAATAAATTAAGTAAACTAAAGTTACTACCATTCTAAAAACACTCAAGAATTAATAAATGGTTTGACCATCTTTTTGTAAAGCACTTTGACCGACCATCTTGTAATATTTCACATTTCCCAATACCTCATCTTTTAAATAAATCATGGAGTCATCTTCCTCACTTTGTTTTTAACTTTCTGTCCACCGCTGCAACTCTTTCCGTCCACCGGAAAATTCCAATTTTGCTACCTAGCTTTGTCCGTGCCATCAGGATCAAGGTTTCATGTCACCCGCTCGAAAAACATTGATGATAAACACTGGAAACTTACAAGAAACCCTCCTAGACTACTGGAAACTTTAAAAGAAACGTCCCCCAATTTAGAAACGAAATCAGAAACGGTCGTTGACTCTTCGAATCGGTCAAGAATCGGCAAGGAAACGTTTCCCCCCGTCCCGTACACGTTTCCGTCCCCGGGAAGTATCGGGTACGGGGGACGGCACCTGACTAACGTTTCGGTGCATCAGAGACCTCCATTGGTACAGGTGAACATATGTTTCATTCTCTACAACTGTTTGTCATCATAGGAACAGAGGTACCAATTTTAGCCGACTCATGATCATATATGGTGTTGTTGACAGGTTAATCAGATGATTCTAAATGCTCTTTTTAATTTTTGATATTAGTTGGATGATTTTAAGTGATATGCATATTTGGTCTTTTAATCATATTTTGGGATTAGTAGTTTTCTATGCATATCATATGTAGTTCCATTTTTTTATTCTTGCTTCTTTTTCTTATGTGGCATACGCTTTTTTGTGCTTTGGCGATAGGCCTTCCATCTGTGACCACCTAGCTTATTGTATTGACTCTGATGTGCAAGATTACTTTTCTACAAAAAAAGAAGGGCAAAAAAACTCATTTGCAATTGAACTTGGGATGTTTTAAATCTTTGCTTTTATTTTATTTTTTTTGTAGATATATTATTGGTTAGTATCATCCTTTAATATTATTAATAATTTATTAATATTCTATCTATTCTAAACTAATATGAACATGACATTCTTGTTTCATGTTGAGTAGTATTTGAAATGTGGGTCAAAAAGCACGACGTAAAGAGGGAATCACAAATTGGTTTTGTTTTCAGAAATTACCTTGAACCCTGATTAATGGTCAGCATTTTGCTCAACTTTTCCTGATATAGAAGAAGCCATCACAAAGATGGAGTCAATGATGAGGTACATTGTACACCTTACTGGATAATTTTTATGATGGAGCTTATAGTTTAGTGTACACATTAACATGATAAATCCACATATTAATAATTGAGTGATTGTGATTTGGTTATTTTATCATCTTCTAGAGAAAATAAACTATATCTCATAATCAACTATAATTATAACTAAGTGCTAATAGTGAGTGCTGACGTCAGGTATTTAACATAAATTCAATACTTCCCGAGATTCATAATTAAGAAACAACTTTATGATCATAAAAGGTTAGGGAATATGAGTTATTACTGATTAAAATATTATGAACATGCAGTGATTGCGAGATTTTGTAGTTGGTTTACTTGAGCCATTTGCAATAGGTTTATCATGTCATATTAGATTTTTCAACCCGGGACGCTCCCGGGGTAATAAGCTAGTAATTGTATATATGCATATATTGAGCCAAACCCAATAGAGTGGTATGTATAAAACTATAAATATAATTGTAATTAATGTGTATATATATATAATTATATATATAATAAATTAATAAAAATTATGTCCAGCCAAACCAAGCTAAGCGGACCTTTGCTTGTGTTTGGCTCGTTACAAACCGAACTGAGCCGATCGGCTCGTTTACTACCGAGCAAAAAATCGAGCGAGCATTTTCCGAGCAAATTCCAAGCTAGCGCCGAGAGATTTAAACAACTCTATTCGGAACATCATGCTAATCATCTTATTGGTTGACCAACATGATAATATTTGATGACAGACGATATAACATGTAAATAGTCAACAAGGTAGATGTATATACGTATATATACATCCCCTTAGACTTGTTCAATTGGTGACCTTTTGGATGAGTCGATCGGGAGATGCAAAACAAAAAGGATAATTCTCTATTTCCCCACAACCCGGTCATCCCACTAACTTTGGTTGCAACCATAATTCAAGCCATATGTCACCTCTTTGTTTGTCATGTTTTATTTTCCTTTTTCTTTTTTCTTTCCAAATATTCATTTCACTTAGAAATTAGTTTTTTTGTTGATAATATTTAATTTTTTTAACATCCCAATATAAAATTTACTAAAAACCGGGTCCGTTAAATAAATTGTATTTTTTAATAAAATAAATAAATATTATGATCATCTATGGTTTATTTTATCTGTCACATGTCAACATTCTATTGGTTTGTCACATGTCTTCATTTTACCCAAAATATTTACAATGGTTACAACCAGTTAGACACTAGTACAACCAACATACATCCCCCATTACGACACCAAAACATAACCTCTATACTACATTCAAGTTATAGGAATGTTAAAAGCCACCCAACTATCCCAGGTTATATTACTTTGCTTGGATCTATGTTTGACCCATAGAAAGGTCATAACTTGAAGTTCACCAAATTTCCTTCTATGTTGAACTGTTTTCCCGCAAATATAAGTTCATTTCGTGCCTTCCATATCATCCAACAGGCTGCAATGATCACTGCTCTAATCACCCTTCTTCTCCTCTCGGGTGCCTTCACAAACTTGTATAAATTAAATAGATCTCTAACGTTGAATGCGTATAGTTGAGCAATGTTGCACCAAGAGCTTATCTTCTACCACAACACTGATACGGCGTAGCAGGAAGTGAACAAATGATCCGCGTCCTCTTCCCCCTCTCCACAAAGCCTGCAACAAATTGAACCTCGATATACATTCCTCTTTTTATTTTGTTAAATGATAAATCTGATCCATCCAAATAATTGAAACCTAAAAAAACTAAGACCAGAGGTCCATCAATTAACCGAAGCATTTTCTATTACCAGTTAGTTGTCGAAAACTAACTGGTAATAGAAAATCACGATAAAAGTAATACATTTTCGTAATCAACAAACCAAACTGAAGTGTATACATAAATAGAAACCTCATATCTAGTACCTATGCTAGATAAACCACAATGATACCCAAGTTGGATAATCAAATAACAAATTACATTACTGCCCCTTCATATAAACTATTATCACCACATTTGATGTGGACAGACTACAAATCTTGTTGGTACAATCATCACTTTGGAAACCGACTCACCAGTTGGCACTCTATCTAAAACTGTTTGTAGCCGAGAGCCGCTTGACCCATTGGCTCTGATTGTTTGACCATGAAATCGGGTTCCCAGCCATGGCACACCATCTCAAGTTCAAAAGGGCTACAGAAAGATTCTCCTTGTTAGCTTTAATATAGCGCAATGCTCGTGACTCGGCTTTTGAATCTTCTGCGTAAATAAGCTTCTCAAAAACGGTTTTGTTTTTGTTGATGTCTTTTTTGGATAACATGTGTATACTCATAACTTGAAGCGCTTCCATTGCTGTGTTGTAGAAACCTTTATTCACGTATGCATTGAGCACATAACCGCATGTTGCAGGGTCAGGTGGGACCCCCTCTTTTTGCATACGATGCATCACATATTCGATTATGTCTATTCTATCCTGTATCATAAGTTTGTAAATAAGCAACTATAAGTTTGGTTTCATAAAACTTATGGGTGTCACAGTTGTAACTTGTGGTCCCTAACAGGTTCTCATGGTTACTAGAAAAACAAAGTTTTGTTTCATAGATTGTACTGAAGAAGCAATTAGATAGATTCCTTCTGCAATGCTGCTTTAATAATCGTGTTGAATAACATTGCATCAAGTTCAATTCCTTCCGAGCAGGCTTGGTTTAGAAGATTCAATCCTTCATCAAGATCTCCCAATGCCAACACTAGCTGATAACCATTGATTTTTATATTGAATTAATAGAATAGTTAAATTTGACAAAGAAAGCTATAAATATTGAAATACCTTTACAAAAGACGTGTAAGTTTGCGTTTGTGGTGGATATCCATAACGAATCATCATGGCGATCAAACCCTTAGCAGATTTGAACGACCTACTAATACTGCAGCAATCGATCATGATAGTGAATGTCACATCATTTGGATGATAGCCATGTGACATCTAAGTTTTAAATACATTTATAGTTGTTTGATCCTGGAACACAACACCACATAGTGTAATTATCACAATGATATTATACACGCACACGCACACGCACACGCACGCGCACATATATAAAGAGTCGTTCAATGCATACTTGTTAGAAAGTTATAATCTTGATTTATTAAAACATGTGTTATTATCTTATTGTACATATGTTAGAATTATGTTTATAATTATCCTAAGTCTAGATAGTGCTAGTTTGTGAACCTATGTGTCACAACATATGTTAGGCGGTTAAGTTAGTTTGAAGGGACACGACGGTTAAGACACAACCGTTCGTATTGTATATATAGGGGTCGATGTACATTAATCATTTGTGTATGTATGTTAAGTTTCATATAACTAACTTACAAAAAATTCCCTCTAATTTCCTATACTACTTTCCCTCCATAGCCGATTACATTCAAACTTCAATTATCAAACACATCAATTCGAACATGGCATCAGAGCCAAGATTCAAGACCTGTGGTATATTTGATGTTAACCGAGAATCAGAAGATGTTGATACAATAGGAAGAAAAGACGAGTATGCGTTATTTCCTAGTAGTTTGTCCGATCATGTGGATCGTAGAAACAAAGCCAAAAAGGCAGTGGATTTCAAGGGTTGTGAGAACCCTCTCAACATTAAATTTTCGGAGTTTAACATCGGATCTTCATCAAAGATGTAACACCCCAACCGATGGCGGAAACATCGAGGTGTCACGTAAGAATGAGTATACAGTAGCACGTGGTAATCAAATTTTAATTGAAATTAATTAAAGTTTAAATATCCAAAATTTAAAATACATAATAAGTCTTGAATGAAATTCTAATACATCAAATAACCAAATAAAGCATAAACTTCAATTTGTCTCCTCATGCTAACTCTCTAGACTTCAAGCATCATTATTTCCTGTTGAGTTGTAAAAATGGGGGGGGGGGGTCAACTAGAAGTTGGTGAGAATACATAAGCCATGTCAAGCAAATAGTTTAAGTGTAAAAGTTTAGCAATTCATATGTCTATCGTAAGTTTAAGTCTACATGAATAAACATAATATGTTGAATCGACATAATCAAACCTCCGACTAGTTTAGGTCCATCCCGTCATCCACGGTTCACCTTAATAATATGTTGGAACGATAACAATCACCCACGCTACCTATGTAGGAGGTACACGTATCCGGGTGGGATTGTCAATCCAATAGATCTATTATTGAGTATCGCCGGCTTGGCCATAGCTAATGATTATGTAATGTTGAAACTCGTTGAAACTCGTTGAAACTGTTGTTGTTGTCTAATTCATGAGGCATTAAAGTTTACAACTAGACATGCATGTAGAATTGCTTAAGTATAATGTTGCAAGTATGAAGAATTGCATAAACATGGTTACGTAAACTCACTTTAGCAAAGTATTAAGTCTCGAGAAAAAAATATGTGTAGCCCCAAAGTTGCCAATTACAAGAGCTTATAATCAAAGCTTCAATTGTAGAAGTAATAGACTATAGAAGAAAGGTATGAGGGAAAGTTTAATCGGATTGAAACAATCGATTTAGAGGTGCAAAGTATAATGGGTCATAGGTGGGTTTTTATACTAGTTTTGGATTCAATTAGCCATTAAAATTGGTCAACACCATAAAGTAAGGTTTTATGATGAATTGACTATTTGACTAAGACTTTGACTGTTTGACTAAGACTTTGACTAGGACTTTGACAATTTGACTCAAGGCTTTATTTAAAAAAAAAATCTTGTATGTGAAAAAAAAAAAGAATTTAGAATCATATTATTATTATTATTATTTATATATACATTTATGTATGTATATAAGTTGTGAGTTAGGATAAATAAAGACTTAGGCACATTTGTATAATATTAATGATAAAGGTGTAATTAAAAAAAAAATATATATATATAAGGGCTTTTTATGTATTAAAATTTTGGGGAAAAATTTTGCGATGTTACAGTCTCCCCTACTTTTGGAAACTTCGTCCCGAAGTTTATTGAAAACACAGGGTTGAAGGTGATTGGGTAGAAATTAGGACAAGGGTGGTTTGGGAAGTTTCGAGTTAAGGCATGACATAAATTTATAGGAAACAGAATAAACTGTTTCGAATAATTTGGGTAAGAGTTTTGATATGTGTGAGTTTTAAGGGTTGGATTAGGTTCATCTGAAATAGCAAGGAGAATAAGAATCTTAAATTTTAGGAGTCCTAAAAGGAATGAGTTGATGGACTATTGAAAGACTAAATGAACTACCAGATAACTAAGGTTTATAATTGGTCAACTACCGAAAACCTTGATAGAATTTCACACTACCTTAACGTACCTATAAATTCATGATTACGTTCCGGACCGCAATCACCAATTTACCTTACATTAGGGTTTTGTGTCCTTCTATGACTCTAAACACACATGTAAGTAATGCAAAATAACCTTGTGATTGAATCGTATACAATGTATCCAAAAATGAGTCCAACTGTTGAGCAGGAAAAAGACTTCTACCAGTCAGTGAATAAGAACCTCTACCGATTGTTGAGCAGGTGCGATAGCCTCTACCAGTCGTTGAGCAGGTTGTAGGGCCTCTACCAACTGTTGAGCAGGCATGATGACCTCTACCAATCGTTGAGTAGGTTATTTGGTACTCTACTAACTGTTGAGCAAGTACTTCATCCTCTATCAGTTGTTTGATTAAGTGTACTAATTTACACACACACATAAATTGCAAATTGATAATATGTACATGTAAGCAATCAAGTATCAAGTATAGCATGTGAGTTGTAATAGAGTTGCCCTAGATAAGGTTAATGACTCTAGGTGTGTCTATAGTAAATAGCTTATATTCCATGAATTCTAGTTTCAAATGTTCAAATAAGGCAAATAGTCGAATCCTCATGTATAACTAAGGATTATGTTTGATGCAACACACAATCAAGTTTCAATAGTTTGGTTATCATGGGTAACTAGCTCATGTGTGAGAAGGTGAAGGATATGAATTTAGTTCTTGAGAGGATGATGAAAAATTCTTGAAACAGAATCAAAGTTGTGAGAGATAGTGAATGTGAAGATAGTTGATAAAGAGTTTATTTTATAGTATGAAGATTATATGATTTGGGTAGAGTGTTGAATATTTAAAAAGTGGATAAGATGGTAAGGTGAAGTGTGATTGTGAAATCCATGGATGGTTATGAAATGAGATTGATTTAAGCTGTAAAATTTGAGATTTTTGAGCTTAGTTTAAGGAAGGTGAGTGTAATCATTTATTCATTAATTAAAACGAATAAACGAAAACGTTGACTTATCAAAACTTCTAGATTCTAATAACATAGTGAAGACATGCTTTAGCCTATAAGTGAACACTCATCCCGAGAATTCCCAGGTAGGCATCCGGGTCCCTCGTCTGATTGGGATATATGCGCAATGCCAGTCCTAGACAGAAAACTCAGAATACAGGCGTTCACCCTTCCAGATTGCACGTGTTCGTTATTAAAATCTAGAACTTCGACGAGATCTCAAGGTGGTTCAGGCTAAACCTGAGGATTGTCCTATTAGTCTAAGAGTAGATCTTGTGATGGAGAGCAATCTTCTTGTAGGGGTTGAAGTAGGGATAAGAAGTAGGAGTGAGATAGAGAATAGCAAGTAAAAGGAGCAAATACTGGTTATATTCCTATGGTTATAGACTAGATTATTTTTTTTCTAATAACCTAATTCCCTATAACCAAGGCTCTGATACCAATCTGTAACACCCCAACCGATGGCGGAAACATCGAGGTGTCACGTAAGAATGAGTATACAGTAGCACGTGGTAATCAAATTTTAATTGAAATTAATTAAAGTTTAAATATCCAAAATTTAAAATACATAATAAGTCTTGAATGAAATTCTAATACATCAAATAACCAAATAAAGCATAAACTTCAATTTGTCTCCTCATGCTAACTCTCTAGACTTCAAGCATCATTATTTCCTGTTGAGTTGTAAAAATGGGGGGGGGTCAACTAGAAGTTGGTGAGAATACATAAGCCATGTCAAGCAAATAGTTTAAGTGTAAAAGTTTAGCAATTCATATGTCTATCGTAAGTTTAAGTCTACATGAATAAACATAATATGTTGAATCGACATAATCAAACCTCCGACTAGTTTAGGTCCATCCCGTCATCCACGGTTCACCTTAATAATATGTTGGAACGATAACAATCACCCACGCTACCTATGTAGGAGGTACACGTATCCGGTGGGATTGTCAATCCAATAGATCTATTATTAAGTATCGCCGGCTTGGCCATAGCTAATGATTATGTAATGTTGAAACTCGTTGAAACTCGTTGAAACTGTTGTTGTTGTCTAATTCATGAGGCATTAAAGTTTACAACTAGACATGCATGTAGAATTGCTTAAGTATAATGTTGCAAGTATGAAGAATTGCATAAACATGGTTACGTAAACTCACTTTAGCAAAGTATTAAGTCTCGAGAAAAAAATATGTGTAGCCCCAAAGTTGCCAATTACAAGAGCTTATAATCAAAGCTTCAATTGTAGAAGTAATAGACTATAGAAGAAAGGTATGAGGGAAAGTTTAATCGGATTGAAACAATCGATTTAGAGGTGCAAAGTATAATGGGTCATAGGTGGGTTTTTATACTAGTTTTGGATTCAATTAGCCATTAAAATTGGTCAACACCATAAAGTAAGGTTTTATGATGAATTGACTATTTGACTAAGACTTTGACTGTTTGACTAAGACTTTGACTAGGACTTTGACAATTTGACTCAAGGCTTTATTTAAAAAAAAAATCTTGTATGTGAAAAAAAAAAGAATTTAGAATCATATTATTATTATATTATTATTTATATATACATTTATGTATGTATATAAGTTGTGAGTTAGGATAAATAAAGACTTAGGCACATTTGTATAATATTAATGATAAAGGTGTAATTAAAAAAAAAATATATATATATAAGGGCTTTTTATGTATTAAAATTTTGGGGAAAAATTTTGCGATGTTACAAAAGATCCAAGAAAGAAAGTTGTCAAGGGCCCAAGAAGAGTTTAATAGGCAAGTGAAGGCCGAGAAGGACGTTCCCGAGTATCCGCCCACGATGTGTTGCAGTAAATGTAAACAACCGTTTCATTTTAGAAGAGAGTGCCCAAGAAAGATGGGAAAGACGGAGTTTATGGTGAAAGGGACCGATGAAAAGGGTTGGGACGACATATGGTTTGCTAGTCTTACGCGAAAGGAACACGGGTGTGGAAACAAGAATTTGTTCACACTATTTAGCAAATCACATGGGATTGAAGCGTATCCAACCGGGTATAGGAAAGAGTATTTTAGAGGCAAAGGAATGGTGATCATCACGAGTGGCAATCAATCGCATAAAATCACGTCCGTGTTTTATGTACCCACACTTAGAAGAAACATTTTGAGTATTGAGAAACTCACAAACGAGGGCCTAGAGATTGAATTTGAAGGGGACGTGTATTACATCCATAGGCCTATTATCCAAAGGACACGAAGAATTATTACGTGCAGGATATGTGATGGTGATGACCACTTTACGGTCAAGTGTCCCAAGAAGAACTTTGTTGTGCAGAAATCGGATACAAAAGGCGCAAAGGCGCAGAACTGGAACGAGGCAAAACTGAAAAGAAAAGAGAAAGAAGTCGCGTTCGAAACCGGTAAAGAACAAGAAGTCAGCGACTTAGATAGAGAAAGGGCTTCGGTATTCAAGAATTTTGAACAATTCTCTATTAACAAAGACGATGCCGAACCATTTATGGAACAAGGGCCGGTTATGTATCCTACTAATGGCACAAAGTTGAACGATTGTGTGGTGTTTATGGATTTGATTCATATCACTACAATGGTCGAAAGATATAAGAGGAAATTTGAGATTGAATTTGAAAGAACCATAGAATGGTTTATGTATGATTTCCTAAAGATGTCAAACAAGGCACCAATGCCCCCCAAGAGACGGATATGGCTATCTGATTAATCTACTAGATCTCTATACAAAGGTGCAAGTATTCGGAGGATACGAAAAAGTGACGAATGACGACAATTGGGCAGTGATTGCTATGTCAATGGGATATGGGAGAGGACTACCAAGCCTAGTAACAAAAGAAGAGATTGCAACGACTTTAAGACAAGTCTATGTTCGATACCTAGAAATGATGGAGTGGTATCATTTGAAGTATAAAGGAAGAGAGATGGTAGTTGAAGTTAAAGAAGAAGACTTTGATCAAAAGAAGAAGAAAGCCGAGTATGATGATCAAGACCTCCCACCGAAGAAAAGATCCCGTTCATCGTCAAGTGAAGAATCAAGTTCCTACTAAATCAAGATTAGGGGCGAGAATGTTAGAAAGTTATAATCTTGATTTATTAAAACATGTGTTATTATCTTATTGTACATATGTTAGAATTATGTTTATAATTATCCTAAGTCTAGATAGTGCTAGTTTGTGAACCGATGTGTCACAACATATGTTAGGCGGTTAAGTTAGTTTGAAGAGACACGACGGTTAAGACACAACCGTTCGTATTGTATATATAGGGGTCGATGTACATTAATCATTTGTGTGTGTATGTATGTTAAGTTTCATATAACTAACTTACAAAAAATTCCCTCTAATTTCCTATACTACTTTCCCTCCATAACCGATTACATTCAAACTTCAATTATCAAACACATCAATTCGAACAATACTGTCTTTCTTTCTCCCACAATCCCATTATATGTACCAATTGATTATGTATTGAACGCACCCCTACCTATGATTGTCATATGCATAAAGGAATATTCAATACAAAACCAAATTCAAGTGAAAAACCACGAGAACTGCATAAACATTTGTACCTATTGTTTTAACCATGATTACATAAGGCGGTTATGTATTCTCTCCCAATATATGTCTTTAACGAACGAAGTACGCATGTTTATGCAGATCCAACAATTCTTAACTTAAATTTGTTCCGAATGGCCCTACACACACACTACCTACCTCCTTAACCACTTATACACACACACACATTACCTACCTCCTTAGCCTCAATAAGTGAATGCAAGACTATGTTGTAAATTGATGTTCCCTGTGATCCAAGTGCCCTCAGCTATACATTATTAAAAAAAACAGAGTTTTAGGCCTCAAAAACATAACAAACTCATGTTTGCATACAAGAAATGACACTTTAACATGCTTATGGTAAAACAAATAAATATAGAACAAACATACCTAAATTAAATGCATAATTATCACAACATCATAGTTCCATCATAATTCACCAAACACATATATGCTGAAACAAAGTGCAAAATCAATGAGTTACAAATGAATGAGAAAATAACTTATACTTAAAATCTAGCAACCACACTATACAAGAAAGTATTTGTAATGTTTTTTTTTAAAGAACACTAACGAAACTAAATTCCCTTTTTTCTCTTTTATATTTCAGTCTTCACACCTATTAGTAAAATCCTCGGTTATCATCTCTTTGATTTTCCAAAACGAATGTCCTTGGCTTAGTGTCTAATCGAGACCGGTTAAATATATATAGTTAAACTGGGTGAAATTGTCACACCCTCAAAATCCACTTGCGGAGTTTTACCGCGAGGCGCATGACAAACCAGGATCCAAACCAACGATCACAATAAACAAGTCTAACATGAACATAATGCAATTTCAAAACAATGTTTAAAATCCCCGTTTACAGCGGAAGCTTATTCAAAACAATTATTCAATAGTAAACTAATGTTCAACGTTTGTAAAATCATGCAACTCTAGCTAGATGCCGTGCAGACGCGTGCGCCCTAGTTCCATTGTGCTACCTTAGCGACCTGAGAAAACATGTAAAAGTTTACGTCAGCACAAAAATGCTGGTGAGTTTACAGGTTTTGTAATCCAAGTATCAAGTCCACCTGTCCATACTATAACAAATCAAAAACCAGTGTACGCTAGCTAGGCGTATGTTTTTGTTACTACCACGATTGGAAAACCATTACTAACTCGAATACCAGATGTTGTGCCCGAAAAGTAAACCAGTTGTTCCTGTTGTTCCTGTTTGAGACAATATGCACTCGCCCGGCCCTCCAAGCCGACGAGCGGGGTTGGTCACTCCCAATAGCGCTATTCACATTTCCCCGTTGTGCAAACCCGCACATTCATGGTTCCCCCCGGGACTTCCAAAGATCGTGTAGTACACAATAGAAACCCATAGTATGACAGTAGTTACCAAATAATCGTTTTAACACATGTTTTCTCCCCCGAAAGTATGAAACCAGTTTAAAAGAGGGGCCGTAAACTCACCTTAAGTTGCGTTACTCCTTAAACCGAGTAAACTCAGCTGCTATGCTAGTCCCGTAAAGCGGCGACCTAACATATGACAGTTACAAGTACTTAGACTAATAACCCGCAGGTTAATTAGTCCCTAGATGTCCAGACCATAACCTAGTTCGTTTGAAAACACCGTGACTGTTTAACTGACCCAAAGTACAAGACTCGACATCCCATTGGTGACCCGAGACTTCCCGTGTTATGTTTACGCTCTCAAACATGCTATCATGCAATCTCACTTAACATACGTTAACGCACAACAAGTTATAGCACATAGTTCACGTATCACCGAATTACATCCAAACATATGTTACCAAGTTATTAGATATGTTACGGGGTTCCTAGCATGTTCCTACATGTCAAATCGGGTCTCGGAATACTAATTTATACTTACAGCAGCAGTACACGCGATTAGGAAAAGTCAACTAGCATTTAGGTTGGTCAACTGGCATTTAGGAAGGCTAATCGCATGTAACTACTAGCATTTAGGGCTGATTGCATGTAAAAACTAGCAATTAGGGCTGATTGCATGTAAAAACTAGCAATTAGGGCTGATTGCATGTAAAAACTAGCAATTAGGGCTAATCGCATGTAAGTACTAGCGATTAGGCCCTAATCGCATGAAAGACTGGCGATTGGCCTCCTAATCGCCTCTAACATAGGCGATTAGGATTGCTAATCGCCTGTAACCTTGCTGTTCCAGTTTTTCGCGCGTTTAACGCTCCAAATCAGATCCAGAACGTGTGTAACCACCCAATATCATCCCAAACACTATCCTAAACATGTTTCAACTAAAACCCTTCGTTTTGCCTCGTATTATCAGCCCTGCATGCAATCACGTAATCCAAACACCATTCACATAGCATGCAACATCATACTAACATGCGTAACTATAACCCTAATAATCAATTCTCAGATTTTATCATCATAATATCATTATTATTCTGATCTAACATAATAACATGTCATTCATTCATCTTGAATCATAAAAAACCCTAGCTTTCTAATCATAAACACACATAACACATGTATACTAGTTAAAATCCGATTAACAACACTTATTAACGATTTTCAGAAAGCTTTTCCGTTTTAGAACAGGTCTGGACCATTAGGGATTGATTGAAAACGTTTATAAAGATTCATGGATGGAAACCAAACCTTAGATTTGTGAAAGAATGATGGATTAAGCTTGAAACCTTGTGTTTTGATCAAAAATCGCGTTCCAGAGGTTGTGTGTGTGTTGGGGCAGGTTATGGGACGACTAGGGTTTGTATAATGAAGTTTATGAGGTCAAGTATGGTATTTATAGTCGTTTTTAGTCGTCCAGCACGTAACACGCGATTATGCAGCTTTACACGCGATCAGGAAGCCTAATCGCATGTAAGTTCATGCAATTGGGGCCTAATCGCATGAACAGTCATGCGATCAGTCCCCTACTCGCCCCTATGATGCCTACTCGCCTCCCTTATAGGCGATTAGGCCTTCCTAATCGCCTATAGGGGCTGGTTTCGTGTGTTTTGCGCGTTAAACCTCGTTTTAACATATGTTAACACATATTCACATACCGACAAGTCACATAATGATTGTAAACACATAACACTTGTAAATACACATATTCACACTCGTTCACCAATTCCCGGGACTCGAGACTTGTATGTTCCGTATGCCCTGACGATCCTACAAATCGTCACCGTTTGTACACTTGGTTAAGGACCGACATCTAATGAACCTCTAGACCAACATCCAATGATCCTCTAGACTAAACCGATAGTTCCCGAACCATAACCCGACTTAACTAACCCAGTTAAGTACAATATACGCGTGACTCGCTAAGGTAGACTTTCATCTAGACAACGTTGTTAACCAGAATTTGCCGGATGTCACATCATCCCCACGTTAAAAAGAATTTTCGTCCCAAAAATTGCACAAGTACCAAAAGAACAAAAGAAATAACGAAGGGAACAAACAAAAGATAGAAACCAAAAGAGAGATTTACCCGAGTTGTCACATCATCCCCACGTTAAAAAGGAATCTCGCCCCGAGATTCATTCAGCTGCAGAAGAGACATATCTCGACTCGAACGCTTCCTTAGGAAAGAGATGAGGATATTTAGACTTCATCTGATCCTCCCGTTCCCACGTATACTCTGGTCCCCGGTTCGAGTTCCACCGAACCTTAACGATACGAATCTTGCTGTGACGTAGGCTACGAATCTTGTAATCCAGAATCTCCACAGGTTCTTCCACAATCCGAAGACGATCATCAACCTTGATCTCTTCCAGTGGAACAATGAGGGACTCGTCAGCCAGACACTTCTTCAAGTTGGACACATGGAAGACGTTATGTACGTTACCGAGCTCCGTCGGTAAATCAAGACGATATGCCACCGGCCCAATCCGTTCCAGGATCGTAAATGGGCCGACATACCGCGGATTGAGTTTGCCACGCTTCCCAAAGCGTATGACGCCCTTCCATGGTGAGACTTTTAGAAGTACTTTGTCATTAACTTGGAATTCCAATGGTTTGCGACGCTGATCGGCATAACTCTTTTGCCGGTCCCGTGCCGCTGCCAACCGATTACGAATCTGTACGATCTTTTCCGAAGTTTCGTACACTAGTTCAGGCCCAGTGAGTTGACTTTCACCCACTTCAGCCCAACAAAGAGGGAAACGGCATTTCCGTCTGTACAGTGCCTCGAACGGAGCTGCCTTGATGCTCGTGTGATAACTGTTGTTGTACGAGAATTCTACTAACGGTAGATGAGCTTCCCAACCCTTGCCAAAATCGATCACACATGCCCGCAGCATGTCTTCTAAAGTTTGAATCGTGCGCTCACTCTGACCGTCAGTCTGTGGATGATAAGCCGTACTCATGTCTAGTTGGGTACCCAAAGCCTTGTGCAAAGACCTCCAGAAGTGAGAAGTAAAATGGGAGTCACGATCCGAAATAATAGAAACTGGCACCCCGTGCTTAGAAACAACTTCCTTCAAATAAAGACGAGCCAAACGATCCATGGTGTTGGTCTCCTTAATAGCAAGAAAATGAGCTGATTTCGTCAACCGATCGACAATCACCCATATCTTGTCATTCCCGCTTGGTGATTTAGGAAGTTGTGTGACAAAATCCATGGTAATCCGTTCCCATTTCCATTCCGGAATTTCAGGTTGTTGCAAGAGACCCGACGGTTTCTGGTATTCCACCTTGACCTTAGCACAGGTCAAGCATTTGCTCACGTATGAGGCTATATCCGACCTCATGTTTGGCCACCAGTAAAGCACCTTCAGATCTTGGTACATCTTATCCGAACCAGATGAATAGAATACCGGGACTTGTGAGCCTCATCTAAAATAAGCTCCCGAAGTCCCCCGAATAAAGGAACCCATATGCGTTCTGCGAAGTAGTGCAAGCCATCAGGTTTTCGCTCGAGGTGCTTGTCGCACCGTGCATAGTCTCAGCTTTAAGGTTTTCTTCCTTCAAAGCTTCTAACTGGGCAGAACGGAGTTGATCCGGTAGAGATGAATGAATGGTGAGCTGCAACGCCCGAACGCGACGAGGTTTAGTAGATTCCTTCCTGCTCAAGGCGTCTGCTACAACATTCGCCTTGCCAGGATGGTACTTAATGGCACAATCATAATCGTTCAGAAGTTCAATCCAACGACGCTGCCGTATGTTCAGATGTTGTTGGTCGAAAATATGTTGGAGACTCTTGTGATCGGTGTAGATGGTGCATTTGGTACCGTACAAGTAATGTCTCCAAATTTTCAACGCGAATACCACGGCACCCAACTCCAAGTCATGGGTGGTGTAGTTCTTCTCGTGCACCTTGAGTTGACGAGAGGCATACGCAATCACCTTCTCGCGTTGCATCAACACGCAACCGAGACCATGAATAGAAGAAGCATCACAGTAGACAACAAAATCATCAGGGCCTTCAGGTAAAGACAAAATAGGAGCAGAGGAAAAACATCAGGAAACTCGCGTACAACTGGAATATCGTCGATCTTCTTCTCGTCACCAGAGGAAACAGAATAAAGTGCCAAAACGGCTGGATAACCCTTTCGAAGACACTTAAGGGCTTTCATGCTAGAGATGATGTTTAGCGGAACACCACCCTTGATACCGTACACAGAAAGGAATTCTCCATCAGGGAGAGGAATCCGAATAACCTTATCGTAACAGACAATTTCCGCGCGATACAAAGACAACCAATCCATTCCTACCACAACGTCAAAACTACCCAAAGGTACCGGCATAAGGTCGATGGGAAACGATAAGCCCGACAACTCTAATTGACACTCCCGAAGGATACTAGTAGCTTCAATCTTTTTACCGTCAGCCAACTCAATAATATACTTAGTCTCTAATGGTACGGGTACTACATCTAGCAGTCGACTAACATCCATGGATACAAAACTCTTGTCGGCACCAGAATCAAATAACACACTAACAGAACGATTATTGAGAAGGAACGTACCGGTGACTGTGTCAGGATCCTGTCTAGCCTCAGCGGCTCCAATGACGAAGGCACGTGCATTCCTGCCACCGCCCCCGTTGTTCCCATTACCGTTGTTTCCACCCTGCTTCAGTTTTGGGCAATCCTTCTTGTAATGCCCGGTCTCACCACAATTGTAACATCCTTGTCTTCCCGTAGTCCCTTGAGTAGTCGGAGCTGAGTTAGTAGTCGGGGCCTGGGTCGATGGAAGTGTAGCCCGACAATCCTTAGCAAAATGCCCAATTCGCTGGCAGCGATGACAACGGTTACTGTCGCAGTTCCCTTGATGATGACGTCCACACTTGTTACATTTGGGCAGTTTCCCCGCATAACCACCCTGCTTGTTACCCGAAGAAGAAGAACCCCCATTATCAAACCTCTTATTCTGCTGTGCTGGCCCAGATCCTTTCCCGTCATTTTCCCACTTGCGCTTGTTGTTCTCTGGGGCCTTAACAGTCGAACCCTTAGCAGGCAAAATACCCTCATTCACCTTCAAGTTGGTCATCCTATGAGCCGATCGGACCACCTCTGCGTATGTAGGATGATTTCCCGCAGCCACTAACCCCGCGATTTCCGGTACTAACCCCGAGATATAATGCTCAATCCTCCTGAACTCTGGCACATGCAGATCAGGACACAGCACTGCCAATTCGTTACGCCTCACAGTATACTTCTCAATTTCAGACCCAGACATCTTGAGGTTCCACACCTCGTGCTCTAGCTTCTGCACCTCTTCCCTCGGACAGTATTCACGCTTCAGCAGCTGCACAAAATTCTCCCAAGGCATAGCATACGCCTCCCCAATACCCATGTTCTGGGTGATGTTATTCCACCAAGTCAATGCAACATCCTGGAATAACGCAGCAGCATACTTAACCCGATCCTCTGGGAGACAGTTACACATCAGAAACACTGACTCCACTTTCTCCAGCCACCTAAGCAAGCTCACCGCACCCTCAGTGCCAGAGAATTCCTGGGGCTTACAGTCCCGAAACATCTTGTAGGTACACATGGGTGGGGGTGGGTTAACAGGACCACCTGAAATGAAACGCATGAGAAACCACGAAGAATGTATACAAGTTTTACCAATGAGGCAAAGAAAATGGATAAATCAACTTACCACCACCGTTGTGCCCTAACTGGAAGGCAGCTTGGAGCAAGTTGTTCAGATCAGCCTGCGATAGGTTAATACCTCCACGACCACCAGCACCACCGCGACCACCACCACGTCCACCATTTCGACCACCTCCACGTCCTCCTCGTACTCCAGACATGATTCTGGTAGAAAGAACGAGAAAATTTAGTTTCGCAGATAAAGATAACCACTAATGTTCACAAGATCAAAGCTAGATCCAATCCAGGACTATCCCTTCAAACCCAGAGCTCACTAGGGCTTCCATGCATTTCGGTTTATGATTTTGTGTGCACCCAAAATGATAAACCGCTCTACATGGTCCTCCAAGTGTTCTCCTAGTTCAAAGTTCAAATCACCGAACATAGACTCTTGGCTATACACCGTAATACTACGGTAATTTATGGCAAGTGTTTCTATTGGAGTATGAAAGGGAGAAGTCCGAGCCTTGGACAAATCTCAAGAGTACACGATTCACTCCAATATACTACATCGCCTAGAAAGTAAGTAACCCGACCTAAGATAGAACGGATGATGTAACGTAGAAAGACCAAATGATTTAGAGACACCCCGACAAGACCATACGTAAACCACCTTAATGTTTAGTACCATGTGATCGTCTAGTGTGTGCGACTCGGCTATAGACTAGACTCTACATGCAGTCCTAGTTCACTATAACCATTGGCTCTGATACCAATCTGTCACACCCTCAAAATCCACTTGCGGAGTTTTACCGCGAGGCGCATGACAAACCAGGATCCAAACCAACGATCACAATAAACAAGTCTAACATGAACATAATGCAATTTCAAAACAATGTTTAAAATCCCCGTTTACAGCGGAAGCTTATTCAAAACAATTATTCAATAGTAAACTAATGTTCAACGTTTGTAAAATCATGCAACTCTAGCTAGATGCCGTGCAGACGCGTGCGCCCTAGTTCCATTGTGCTACCTTAGCGACCTGAGAAAACATGTAAAAGTTTACGTCAGCACAAAAATGCTGGTGAGTTTACAGGTTTTGTAATCCAAGTATCAAGTCCACCTGTCCATACTATAACAAATCGAAAACCAGTGTACGCTAGCTAGGCGTATGTTTTGTTACTACCACGATTGGAAAACCATTACTAACTCGAATACCAGATGTTGTGCCCGAAAAGTAAACCAGTTGTTCCTGTTGTTCCTGTTTGAGACAATATGCACTCGCCCGGCCCTCCAAGCCGACGAGCGGGGTTGGTCACTCCCAATAGCGCTATTCACATTTCCCCGTTGTGCAAACCCGCACATTCATGGTTCCCCCCGGGACTTCCAAAGATCGTGTAGTACACAATAGAAACCCATAGTATGACAGTAGTTACCAAATAATCGTTTTAACACATGTTTTCTCCCCCGAAAGTATGAAACCAGTTTAAAAGAGGGGCCGTAAACTCACCTTAAGTTGCGTTACTCCTTAACCCGAGTAAACTCAGCTGCTATGCTAGTCCCGTAAAGCGGCGACCTAACATATGACAGTTACAAGTACTTAGACTAATAACCCGCAGGTTAATTAGTCCCTAGATGTCCAGACCATAACCTAGTTCGTTTGAAAACACCGTGACTGTTTAACTGACCCAAAGTACAAGACTCGACATCCCATTGGTGACCCGAGACTTCCCGTGTTATGTTTACGCTCTCAAACATGCTATCATGCAATCTCACTTAACATACGTTAACGCACAACAAGTTATAGCACATAGTTCACGTATCACCGAATTACATCCAAACATATGTTACCAAGTTATTAGATATGTTACGGGGTTCCTAGCATGTTCCTACATGTCAAATCGGGTCTCGGAATACTAATTTATACTTACAGCAGCAGTACACGCGATTAGGAAAAGTCAACTAGCATTTAGGTTGGTCAACTGGCATTTAGGAAGGCTAATCGCATGTAACTACTAGCATTTAGGGCTGATTGCATGCAAAAACTAGCAATTAGGGCTGATTGCATGTAAAAACTAGCAATTAGGGCTGATTGCATGAAAAAACTAGCAATTAGGGCTAATCGCATGTAAGTACTAGCGATTAGGCCCTAATCGCATGAAAGACTGGCGATTGGCCTCCTAATCGCCTCTAACATAGGCGATTAGGATTGCTAATCGCCTGTAACCTTGCTGTTCCAGTTTTTTCGCGCGTTTAACGCTCCAAATCAGATCCAGAACGTGTGTAACCACCCAATATCATCCCAAACACTATCCTAAACATGTTTCAACTAAAACCCTTCGTTTTGCCTCGTATTATCAGCCCTGCATGCAATCACGTAATCCAAACACCATTCACATAGCATGCAACATCATACTAACATGCGTAACTATAACCCTAATAATCAATTCTCAGATTTTATCATCATAATATCATTATTATTCTGATCTAGCATAATAACATGTCATTCATTCATCTTGAATCATAAAAAACCCTAGCTTTCTAATCATAAACACACATAACACATGTATACTAGTTAAAATCCGATTAACAACACTTATTAACGATTTTCAGAAAGCTTTTCCGTTTTAGAACAGGTCTGGACCATTAGGGATTGATTGAAAACGTTTATAAAGATTCATGGATGGAAACCAAACCTTAGATTTGTGAAAGAATGATGGATTAAGCTTGAAACCTTGTGTTTTGATCAAAAATCGCGTTCCAGAGGTTGTGTGTGTGTTGGGGCAGGTTATGGGACGACTAGGGTTTGTATAATGAAGTTTATGAGGTCAAGTATGGTATTTATAGTCGTTTTTAGTCGTCCAGCACGTAACACGCGATTATGCAGCTTTACACGCGATCAGGAAGCCTAATCGCATGTAAGTTCATGCAATTGGGGCCTAATCGCATGAACAGTCATGCGATCAGTCCCCTACTCGCCCCTATGATGCCTACTCGCCTCCCTTATAGGCGATTAGGCCTTCCTAATCGCCTATAGGGGCTGGTTTCGTGTGTTTTGCGCGTTAAACCTCGTTTTAACATATGTTAACACATATTCACATACCGACAAGTCACATAATGATTGTAAACACATAACACTTGTAAATACACATATTCACACTCGTTCACCAATTCCCGGGACTCGAGACTTGTATGTTCCGTATGCCCTGACGATCCTACAAATCGTCACCGTTTGTACACTTGGTTAAGGACCGACATCTAATGAACCTCTAGACCAACATCCAATGATCCTCTAGACTAAACCGATAGTTCCCGAACCATAACCCGACTTAACTAACCCAGTTAAGTACAATATACGCGTGACTCGCTAAGGTAGACTTTCATCTAGACAACGTTGTTAACCAGAATTTGCCGGGTGTCACAGAAATAGCTAACCTGGTAATTAGGGGTTGAACATTATATGAAAAGGAACTGCGGCAAACAACGCCTCTGAACAGAAGCATGGAGCGGTTGTACCAGCAAGCAGTTGCAGCGGTGGTGTGAGAGGGAGTCAGAGGGATAGAGTTTGAAAGATTCAAGAAAGATCTTCGATGCAACGATGAATACACCATGGATCTTCGATGATTATGATGATGATGATAATGATGATAATGATGATGATGATGATGATGATGATGATGATGATAAATTTCTGTTGAATTCGTGGATGATTAGAGGATGAAGATATGGTGGTTATATTTTAGGGTTGAGAGTTGGGAGGGAGGAAGACAGTGATGAGGGATATTTACAATAATGAGTTTTTCTTTTTTAAATCTAACTATATATTTACAATAATGTCATCTGTTCACATTGGTTCCTTGGTTCTCTCCCTAAAGTTGGTTCTCGCATGATCCTTGCCCTATATATATATATATATATATATATATATATATATATATAGGGGAAAGTTATTTTAAGAACACCTATATCTCGTGCGAACTATGAGAACGGCATCTAAAACCATTCAAATTCAAAATTTCTTTTTACACTTGTCTTTATTACTTAAATACAATCCCCAAAACACAATTTACGCGTAAAAATTCAAACGTATACGAAAATAATTTGTTTTTACACATGTGTAAATTTGCTGTTTATACATGTGTAAACTGTTTCATTTACACATGTGTAAAAAGTTAATTTGAAAGTGTTTTTGCAAGAAAAGATGGATTATTTGAAAAGAAAATTCATTTATTAATGTTGTATTTTGATTATAATGGGATTTGTATTAAAAAAATTTGATTTTGATTGATTTTTGTACTTGTTCTCACAGTTCTCACAATATTTAGCGTTCTCAAGATAACCCTCCCATATATATATATATATATATATATATATATATATATATATATATATATATATATATAGGGAAGGGTTATCTTGAGAACGCTAAATATCGTGAGAACAAGTAAAAAAATCAATCAAAATCATTTTTATATAATACAAACCTCATTATAATCAAAATACAACATTAATAAATGAATTTTTTTTCCAAATAATTCATCTTTTTTTGCAAAAACACTTTCAAATTAAATTTTTACACATGTGTAAAAACAATTTATTTCCGTATACATTTAAATTTTTACGCGTAAATTGTGTTTTTTAGATTGTATTTTAGTAATAAAGATAAGTGTAAAAAGAAATTTTGAATTTGAATGGTTTCAGATGGCGTTCTCGCGGTTCGCACGAAATATATGTGTTTACAAATTAACTTTCCCCTATATATATTTGAGGTTCATGTACAAAGGCTATATTTCGTGAGAAGGATTAAGAATTAACATGTAGGCTCAAATAACACCAAACATAACAACTAAAAACACAAAGCAGTTTATTTTTAGGCTTAAAAACCATGCTAGGAACATTTTAAATTCCACGGTCATAATACATTGCATTATGTTTTAAATTGTTGTGTTTGGGTTTTTCTAGCAAAAACAACTCAAAACATCATGCCTAAATCCAAAACATGATGTCTGCATGTCAATTCGTAATCCTTGTCACAATTCTCAGAAAATGTGACCTTTGTACATGAATAAAGCTAAGATAACCGATTGGTTAGTATTGTAGTGTTGGTATTCCTAGTGACGAATTGGGCGGATATCATATTGTAAGGAAATTGATGAAGAAAGCAAGCAAGCAGCGGTTGGAGGATGAAGAAGAGATATCAGCATCTTGTTTTCATTACTTTCTTCTTCTTCTTCATCATGTGGTTGATTCTTCTTCGGGTCTACAGGAATTGTGAGCAAAAATATGATAACTTTTAAAAGTTACTATTACTATTAGTGTGTTTGAAAGTTAATTAATGGTGATAGACATAGTTTTCAAAGTCTGAAGAAGATCTCACAATTATAAATGTTATTATTATGAAAAGCTGAGTTGAATAGCTTGTGAATTAGAGAATATTTTGCATGCATATAAATACGAATCTTGTTATATAGAACTAATTATCTTCGCTCCAAACAAAATAAAACATGTGCAGAAGGTGAAATCAAGTTTTTGGTCCTATGGGAAACCAGAAAGAAACTGATGATCGAGCATAAGACCCACATACATTGCCACTTTTCAATTCATATGCACACAAACATATCATTACAATTTATCTAAGAGTAGCTTCTGCAACCAACTTACACATTTAGAGTAGACCAAAGAATAAATATATCACTCACTAATAAGCTTCTTTCTACTCGCATCAAATTATACATCTTTTTTTTTTGTTAAACTTACAAAAATGTATTCTAATTGTTTGTTTTTGTGTACAGCTTAACTTCTAATGCCGACTGCGTCGAGGTGATTTCGTCTTGGGTTTCATGCTGGCTCGTCGAATTACATCCCAAGGTTTCTGTGGTGCACTAACCCCCTGTTGTGTCGCAAAAAACGACTCGTACCCGGGAGAGTCAAAGGCGAAACCCGTGTGCTTTGACCTTTCCCTGGGGAGTAGGGCAAAGGCATACCTCCTTTCCTCTTCTGGTGTCAGCTGATTCCCAACCTCCAGTAATCCTGCACCAATGGACTCTGGCTCATGCCTGTGGATTTCCTGAACAATTTGGTAATCATATGGGTAGAACCATCTCTGAACCCTGAAATCACTCACACATTTTTATTAGGAATCATTATGGCTATACATACATAGATACATACATACAACAGAAAGAAAGAAAGAAAGAAAAGCTCACCCTTGATACAAAAAGTCACCCAGAAGAGCAACAATGGGAACAAGAATGGCTAGCAGATACAAGTAGGCAGTGCTCATTAGGACATAGATCGTGAAATAGGTCCCCTGAAGTTGTTTAAAACATCAACTATTATTATTATTAACAATATTATATTACTTGCATTCTGAGAAACAACTGCAGCAGCAATTTACATCACCTTTGTTCAAGAAATAACAAAGTAAAGAAGAGGTGCTGACTGTGTACCTTATTTACAAAAACAAGAGAGTATATAAAGATGAATATGAACCATGCTAAAATGCTGCCTCCAACACTTATACTGTGCCACCTTGTAACCGTGTTGCACATCATAAGAAGACGCAAGTTGACAGTTATGACAAGACATGTGAAGGCAGCTGTGCTAATATCCCACAGCCCCAATATCTTTCCAGCAGAGGTTAAACCAGTCGTACTAGAAGCAACCGCAAAGTTATATACGATTACCGATTGATAAACTGAAAAGCATGCTAATGTACCCACAACTTTCCAATTAAAGAAGGCATTCTCTATTCCTTGTTTATATAATTGTGGGTACTTCTTTGAAAGTGCGGCACTCACGTCCTGCCATTTATTTGCATCATCAGCTCCTTTGTAATTAATTCTCATATAGCAAGTATTATGGACTGAATGAAATTGTAAAAAAAAAAAAAAAAATACCTTGTCAAGCAGTCCAACAATGATAACAGGCAATGCAGTGAAAATAACATTATACAGAGATTGGAACCAATCATCGTAGAACCTTTGACCAGAGTAGCCAGTTTGGAAGGTGTACCAAAACTGGGTCAGAGTAAAGGTAAGATTCTTGTAAAAGAAGTATGAAACAACCTGCAGCAGGAGAAAAAGATAAACTTGTTCAAGGACAAGGAGAAGAGATAAGAGACAAGAATGTAATGTAGGTAGGTAGGTAGAGATGAACCTTGCATAATCTAAGATAAGACCATCTTCCATGCACAAGAAGTAAATCTGTTAGAAAACGGAACTGAGCAATTGCAAAATCACTGGCCATCACAGCCTGCATCCCTTCCAAACCACTTATTCCAACACCAACATGAGCTGCTTGAATCATCCCAACATCGTTTGCGCCATAACCGATGCTCAAAGTTATCTTATTTGCACCTTTTCTCACCAGCCTCGTTACCTGTAACCACCCCATAGTTATCGATAGCGAATAGCGGTAAATAGCGATGGGCTACCGATATGCTACGTAGCGATAGCGACGCTCGTAGCGCCCGCTATTTCGTAAATAGCGGTAAGGTATTAAAATATTTAAAAATATTTTTATGTAAAAATTTATAAGTATAAGGACCAAATGTTTATATACACAAACTAATTTTATACTTTATATGAATAATTTAAAAGTTTTAGACAATATATGTAAACAAATGAAAGATAGAGGGGTTATATGTGAAAATAGTTAAAGTTTTAACCCTAAAAGCTTTTAAAAGAATACACAGCCGTCATTATCTTTCAGTCATCTTCCTTCATCTTCTTCCTTCATCTTCCTCCTTGGTGCTGGTCGCCGGAATCTTCGCCGGAATCTTCGCCGGAAGTCTCCCCGTCGCCGGAATCCTCGCCGGAAGTCGCTATATTCACGTTATCGGGCCGCTAAACACCACATAGCGACGGTAAGCCGATACGCGACGCTATTCGCGATCGCGGTCGCTACCGTCGCTATTAACAACTATGAACCACCCACAAACATAATCATTAAAATTGCAATGATTACACCATGCGCATGTACATAATTTCCATATTACTAACCACTAGAAAGTAATGTACATATCGACAAACCTCAATGTCACATTACCTGTGCCTTCTGTAAAGGAGAAACACGGCAACAGACTACTGAACTGCAACTTAAACTCAAACTAAGCAACGTAGACCGCAAATTTGGGTCTAAAGCATACATTAAACACTTTCCATCTATCAGAAGGGACAACTTCTGTCCTGTTGACCGATGAACGATCCTTTGTGCTTCTTCATGGCACTTTTGAAGTTCATTTTTCACTGTTTCTCTTATAAACTGGGCAATTTCCACTTGGTCACCCTGCACGAAGGAGAGTTAGTTTGACTTAGGAAATTAAATCATAAGGAATCCAGTTTATACTTCATACACGAAAAGATTGCGACTTAAAAGTAAAGTGCTTACTCTGCTTTCAACCTCCCTGATCGCATCCGTTTCTGAACTAATAACAAACTGCTTCATGTCATTGTTAATTAATTTGCAAGCTGGAAGGATTAAAAACATAAGCGAATAATTCATTAATCATAAAGCATATAAACATGATGACATAATAATTGGTCAAAATAAAAGAAAACCACACCATAAGCAATATTTATTGCAGTTTCCAATTTGTCTCCTGTAAGCACCCAAATCTTAATTCCAGCCCTTGAAAGAGTTTCTATACAGGAGGGTACCCCTTCTTGAAGCTTATCTTCAATAGCCGTGCATCCAATCAGAGTGAGATCCTTTTCTATCAGTTCTGCCACCTGTTTCAAATTTCAAGGTGTTTAAAGTGAAAAGAGAAAAAGGGGAAAAACTAAAGATAATTAATCAACACGATTACCTCATCCAATTTTCTTTCACGGTCTCGTAAAGAAGATTTTGCCTGAATAAATTTCTCATTCCAACTTTCATATATTTCTGGACTTAAATCCCTGTAGGCCAAACAAAGAGTTCTCAATCCAGCTTCTCCATATTGCTCCAACTGTTCCCTGCTAAGTTTCTTTAATTCATCATTTCCACTAGCTAATCTCTCGTAAATTACAGTATCAGCACCCTAAAAAGGACGAATTCTGTATTAGAGTCTGTTTAAAACTTAATAATCTAGTTCAAGTCATTAAAACAATATTTGCTAAAGGATGGATATACCTTCAAGTATAATACAAGTCTCCCATCTCCATAACGACATACAACAGACTGACGTTTCCTTGTACTATAAGAAAACAACAACAAAAATTGATAAAAGTATATTAAGCACTAGATAAAGTATATTGAAAAGAGCAGTAAGAGGTACCTGTTAAACTCAAGGATATTCAAAATTTCGTATGTGACATCTTGAACTTTTCCCATTCTCTCAATATGTGATTCACGAACATAGATCATAGTAGGTGTACGCCTAAAGAAATTGATGTCTATGCATCAGTTCAAGGATATTAAAGAAAGTACTAGTATGAGCATAAATTTATACCTGTAAAAGAAGAAACCAAAGTTTTTTGCTGCTGTAACTAAAGCAGCCTCATCTGGCGATGCCGCTTGGTACCTAAGTTTTTCTGGAGATTCTTCACCTTCAGGGAGTACGGTATGGCATATAGCAAGGCATCTGAAAAATTCCTAAATACAGAAGAAACCCATCTTAGCTCAGTAACAACTATGTCACTACGATGTTAAACTTTGCTATAAAAGTAAAATGAGTAAACTGCACGGATGGTCCCTGTGGTTTCCTCAAATTTAAAGTATGCTCCTCAGTTTTTCAAAATTACTTCAATGGGATCTGTGGTTTAGATTTTATTACATCAATGGTCCCTGACTTGGATGGAGATTAACTTTTTCAGTTAAGTCTATGTAAAATTACTAAATTAACCCTCTTGAAAAAAAAAAATTATTATAAACTCTCTCTATCTCTCTCAAATCACCATCACACCCATCTACCACAACCAAAACACCACCACTACCACCAACCATCTGCCACAACCAAAACACCACCACCACCAACCATCCCGCCAGAACTCATGAGACCCGACAACATCTCCACCTAACCAACCACCCTGAACACCAACCATCATCGACCACCACCTCCACCACCACAAAACCAAGAACCTTCTCTGTCACCTACAACAACACAACCACCATCACTGGCCACAACCACCACAAACCCAGCTCCACCCCCGATCGTCCACCCCTCCACCACCCATCCCCAACACTGCCACCATCCCCGTCACTGTCAACCATCCCCGTCAATGTCATCCCCTCGACCAAACCCATCCCATCCTCATCTGTCAACTCTCTCCCTCCGACCAAAAACCCCGGCACCGTCATTTCACCCCTCAACACCTCCGGCCTGAAACCCTCAAAAGTAGAACAATAGGGGATTATGAGATGGTTTTGAGTTTTGAAGTTGTGTGAATGATGTGAATAAATAGGAGATTTTGGTTGACTGAGTAGAACAGAACTAGAACACAAATAAAGAGGATGTGGAAGCAGGGAAGAAGGTTGTGTTATAAAATTTTAACGAAGTTAGCTGGTAAAAACCAAAGTGTTATAAAATGTCAACGTTGGGGACCAATGAAAATAGATGGGGGCATCTATGCAATTCGTGCAAACCACAGGGACCATCCGTGCAGTTTACTCAAGTAAAATACCTTGCACATTTCTGGATTTGGTTCATTCCTCCAAGCACCATGCATAAGCCTTGCATCATCAAAATTGAAACCCTTCTCACGTGCAGTATTAGATGATGTTTTCTGCACATGTAAAGTTTGTGATCAAATAACACATAATTGGCCAATCAAGATACATCTTTTTTAGTTATGCTAGACCATCAAACCTCCTTAATATTTACACCATTCCTCCTTGCTGCTCCCATTTCTATTTCAGTAACACCAGTTCCGTACATCTCTCCACCAATAGAACACTTAAAGAACTCCATCAAGTTTCTTGTCAGAGTTCCAGTTTTATCAGAAAAAATATACTCCACCTGTCACAGATTACTAGCTCACTGAATGCTACAATCTCACTGGATATATTACCAGAAAATAAAACTAAGCAACTTATTACCTGCCCAAGTTCCTCGTTCAGATTTGATGTGCGTGCTAATGCAGGCGTATTGGTCTCACTATGGTACATGCGCAAGTCATTGTTTATGAACTTAGTTGACTGAATGAATTTAATCATCTGAAAATTGGAAAACAATAAGTCTTCTTAAAACAAGCCATTCGAAATCACATGTATGCTTACAAAATCATTAACCCACCTCAATAGAAACATATAGAGAAATCGGAATAATTGGTGAATACAGAGTAATCAGGGTAAAGATGCTTAGAACAAAGACCTGAAAGCAAAATACCATAATCAATAACTGCAAAGACAGAAAGAGAAGCAACAAAGCCAGATACAATACCACAAATCTGTTTCTTGGATTGAACTGCTGAGAGTCCCCACTAATCCAGAGCTCCAAGTAGTGGTATTTCTTATTCACGAATACAGCACTGCAAAAATGTACGTACAGAAATTATTACAGCATGATGAAAGCTTGCAAAGAAGTGATACCAATAAAAATTGTGCTACCTGGTCACTTACCTGCCTATGGCCCCAATAAAACACATGCAGAGAAGAACACCAAAAAGTGTGGCTATTACTTTGTCAAGTTTTCTCTCTAGTGTACTCCTTTTGGAAGGAACATTCATGGCATTCATCATTACCTGTCAATTAGTCGGTATAATAGAATTAAAACTGTCATGTTGGTAAACATGTATTTTGAGTTTTGATGAACACGAAGATGGCCACAAACAGCAAATTAAAGTAAAAATATTAAAATAGATGTATGATGTGCCGAGGACACTAGAAGATCCCTGTTTCCTAGAAGCTAGCTATCAACAATATGACATTAACCATGCCATTTTCCCGATATATGATAACTGAAAATATGAAAGGGGATAACAAAACAAATTGAACCGGCCAAAAATTCAAAACCTTAGTCTCATGAGTCATGTCCAGTAAATATAACAGCCCCAACAATGTACTCTGTATTACGTAGACTGCATCCCTGAAACACATATATCAGATTAACTAAATCAGTGACAGTATAATTACAGGCTATTCAAAACATGCAGCAAAGTAAAACGCATAAGAAAAACATGATACTTGAGAATGAAATGAAATTTGGAGGCAAACAAAAATAAATAGCAGTATCCTAGGAACAAGAAAGAAAAATAGTATATCTTACTCGCAACAGAATTTGATTTGGACCAATGGGTATGGTTTGCTTTTGAAGTATCAAATTTCCGGTAAAGGTATAGAGTGAATTGTTTGGTTGTTCACACTGTATTTCACCTGCAATCAGTTTATATATTAGTGTCGTAATACGAAAATGAGGTTAACTACAACAATTCCATGCATCAAAACAAAAAGAAAACTTGTCATTTGTTACAGTTACTTTAATAATAGTTCAACATTTAAAACTTAAAATTTGGGGCAGGCAACGGCTGACAAGTTGTCGTTGCTGCACCATGGTTGCTATCTTATTATGGAGACTAGCTTATTGCTATTTTCTTTTTAGATGGTATCTCTAAAACCATGGATGATTTGGGGTCTGAATGCTATGATACTAATAAAGAAAATTCCCAGGTCCAAACAAACAAACAAATAAAACAATGAAACCCTGATGCCTCTAAGCTACACATGGTGAAATTTAAACAAATTTCATATCCTTGTTTCAAGAACCATCCACTTGTTTAGCAGAAGTATTGGAAATGGAGGCCGATTGAATCAAAAGGGCCGCCGGCCCTAGACATGTAGTCCCATGTTCTTAGCCGGCCCCAGGGGCAATCAGCCATAGTCTTTCAGGCACCCAACACGAGCTGACTGTCGTCATAGGTCGGGATACCGATCATAGCAGCAACTCTGCAGCTGATCAAGCCTGAGGTTTTTGGCTTTGCTAATCGTTGGCTATGTTGTTAAAAGCGCACTAGGCGCGCTCCTAGGAACAACAGTGCAGGCCACTGCAGTTAAACCATTGTGACTAGAAAGGAGCCAACCAGGTGCCGTTACCATTCAAATTCAGGCCAAACAAGAGTCTGAAAACCCAAAATAAGCCTAAAATCAGACTGAAACATCCTAAACAAGCCAAAAAAAATGTCTAAACCCCCCCAAAAATGGTACCTTATACTATGCGCCTAGCTTTAAAAAGCCCTCATTTTGACTACCTGGTGCCAAGGTTCCGGGTTAGAGCTATACAGCTTGAAACATAGATTGTTGGATTTCTTGGGCACCAAGAAATTCTTTCGTATCAGACATGATACTTCTACAAGTAATATCAGAGCTCAAGCTCGTTTTGGTTAATCAGAGATCATGGCAGAAGACAGAAAGATCAGGATTGACAAGTTTGACAAGCACGATTTCGGGTTCTGAAAGATGCCGATAAAGGACTACATGTATCAGACAAATCTGCATAAGCCTTTGCCAGGACATAAACCAAAATACATGGCAGATGCGGAGGAGGATCTGATGGATCGACAGGCTTTGGGGACTGAGGTTACGAAAAGTGTGTCCTAGAATATCGTAAATAAAAAGACCATGTCAGGATTATTAAAGACCCTATCCAACATGTACAAGAAACCATCAGCCTCGAATAAGGTATTCCTAATTAGTTAGTCAATAATAAAATGAAAGATGGTCATTCGGTTTCCGTTCACATCAACAAGTTTAGTTTGATCATGTCTCCTTTATAGGTTCATACTTACTTTGATGACGAAATTCAGGCACTTCTTTCTCTTCAGGTAGACACTTCTTTCTCTTCAGGTAGGCACTTCTTTACCTTCTTTGCCTGAACGTTGATTTGGAATTACAACGGCTGGTAGTTCATTGAGAACTGCAGCAAGTGGTAAGATTACGCTTAAAGGTATTTGTGACATGATTATGAGAGTAGACATACGTTGCAGGAGTTCAGGTGAGGCTTTAAACGCACTATTAAGTACGGTTGAGGAAGAAGATTTAAACAAGAAACAATCACTTGTTGCAAATGCCAATAGGTAGGGAACTTCATCATAAATCAGTGCACCACTCTGGCAAGTGGCAACTCAAACAAATAAGAAAAAGGTGAGTGTTGCGGAAGACGACTACGATGACGCACTAATCTATTGCGTTGAGAGCTCCGCCGAATCATGGACCATGGATTCAAGAGCATCATTCCATGCTTCATCCTACAAGAAGGTGATGAATGTAAACCTTGGAAGGTACGACTCGCAAATAATGAGACTAGATATCAGAAGCATGGGTGACATTGTACTGCATACCTTTCTGGGATGTACTTGGACACTGAAAGATGTCAGAGTTATTCTGGAATTGAATAGAACGCTCATCATTGTCAGCCAGTTGGATGATCAGAGATATCAAGTCAATTCGGTAGTCAAAGGAAACTTGGCCATTGCTCGAAGTGAGAAGAAGGGATTCTATGCATGGTCAAGGTATAATCAGGAGTTAATGCAGTCATAGATGGAACGAGCTTGCCTACCTATGTGTAAGGATTACCTTCACAAACTCAAGTTAGACACTGAAAGTAGATTTAAAGTTTCAGAAAAACAGACTCGTAAGGAACAAGTTGTGTTTGAAACAGAAAATGAGAGATAAGAGTAAAATGGAAGTTCAAATAAAATCTAATAGAAGCATGGGTGAAATTTTTCGTTACAAAAAGAAAAAATAATATAATAGATGCATAAAGGTTGAAAACGATTCAACTCTTCTGGCTCTATCTCCACCGGTTCCACCTCCACCTCCACCTCCTAGGTAGGTCATGAGATCCAGTAGAGTTCAGTGGGTCCGGAGATCCAATTAAGTAACCAGACCTCCACAAAGATTCTCTCTGTTAGTTAATTACATGCTCTTGATGGAGAATGGTGAACCCCAATGTTATTAAGAAGTGTTAGTGTAAAAGATTAGTTATAATTGGAGCAGGCTATGGAAGAAGATGGGGGTCACTCGAAAAGAATAGAACTCAGGTTCTAACAAAGCCAACGGCATATATGTTTAAAATGACGTTGGATGAGTTGCAGCCTTGTGTAGCTTCAACTAGCCTTCAAGGTTAATAAATGTGAAGGCGCTTCACTAGTTCGAGATAGATTGCAGAATTACAAAGACGGAGCGCAGTTGATTTAATCAACCTCCAAGCGGGAGATTGTTGGAAATTAAGACCGAGTAAAGCAAAAGAGCGAGCGAGTTCTGATTGTGTGATCTGTTTTGCATCGGTCGGAGGATTAGATCAGTCCCAGATCATCAATGCCTCCCCAACACAAGCTGATTGTCATCAGTAGGTCAGCAGCTGGATCCCAACAGCAAGTCAACAGCCGATCAAGGCTGCAGTTTTTGGCTTGGTTAATCGAAGCAGCAAGAAATTCAATCGTGATACTTCTAACAAGCAAAAGGTCCACAGTCAACCGTGATATTTCTAACAAGCAAAAGGTCCAAGGAAATTATGAATTTATGATAAGCCAGAAGCCTACTCACCACCAAGGAACACGTAAACAATTTAAATTCAAATAAATAATATGTTCATGCAAGAAAGGCGGGATATAAATAAAGATCGTTAAACCAGCCAAAAATGTTCAGACAATCTTAACACATGGTGTTGGCCGGGTTTGGGACATGATTTTACAACCGGGTATGGGTATGGGATTACCAATACCCGACCCGAACCCAACCCATTGCCATCCTGTCAACATCAATTGTGTGTTCAAAGATCCAACCACATGCTATGACATCTAAGCATGAAACTTTAACCCTAAAATTGAATAAAATCCAGTATTATAATCATAATCGCAGAAATCTGACAGACTAATTATATCAGTACCTTTAAACTCTGAGGCTTTCTCAGGAGCCACATAATCCCATGTCTTCTCCAAAGCTTTCCTGATTTTAAGATTTGTTTCACCGTCCAGATTTGCAGTCTGAAAAATGAAGAAAATAGATATTTCAATATAGTAAAAACAAAGAAATAATACGCATCTCTTCTTAGAAAGCAAGAATGTAGTTGCATGATTAAAATACAAGACTACTTCGAAGAGCATAAGCAGCCTCTTGAAATGAGCAATGTATAAGTGGAAATGCAGAACTTTAGTAACAAGAAAACAAACAAACACGGATAAAAAAAAACATCTATTTTTTTATGTGCTAGACAAGAGACCAATAGAGACCTCGGTATAGCAAACACCATCAGGGTTTGTACTGGCTAGGAGTAGCAAATCAGCTGGAAAGAACCCATCCTGCTTCACCTGCAGCAAGATGAACATTCAGATTTGCTTTAAATGAATGTGAAATGAAAAAGCTACCATAGATTAAGAAAAAGAAAGTGGGCCATGTTCACTATTTCTTTTGCAAGATGAAAATTCAAATTCGCATCAAATTCTGCAGCAGTTCAATTTCCACCAGCAAAGGATTTATTTATATGTTCATTGACATGGATAGATATTCACAAGCCCCCAAAGGATCTTTATCATTGTTATAATGTCAGTTGGTAATTATGTGCAGTGTATCCACAATGGAATCTTACCTAACAAGCCATTGGCTTCAACATGCGTAGGCTCTACAAAATTATTCCTAGTTTTGCTCTAAAAGGTACTCTAAACCATAGTCACATAGTTCGCGGTACGATCCGGTACGGATCGTGGAACGGAAACGCAATTCGCTAGGTCTCTAAAATTCGGTACGAGCGGGGGTAGGCTCATTTCGGATCGCTTCGGTACGATATACCGTATAAACTAAATACCCACCAAATAAGAGTTGAAATAAGTAAAAAAACAAGTAGATAAAGTTTTGGGTTATAATTGTAAAAGCAAAAAACATTAAGGTGTAAGTGTGTAACTTAATTAAAAGGGGTATTAGGTTAAAAACCAAGAATCAGCCGTCATCACTTTCATCCTCATTTGCAAATCCAAAACTTCATCTTCATTGTCCTGTGCTTCAACTTCATTGTTCTTCATAATATTCACTGCTAAAGCTTCAATTTCTTCATCTTCATCTTCAATTCCTTAAGCATAAACCTTGGATTTCATGTTTTCAACATGAATCAAATGATTTGTGTCTTGGGTTTCACCAAATAAGAGTTTCAAACTAGGAACGTCATTTTCATGTACCGAATCACGATCCGGAGCGAACCCGGAACACGTTCGTACCGCGTTTCGGTACGGGCGATCTGGATCGAAGATCGTGGCTCCACCAGCGAACTATGTGACTATGCTCTAAACATAGGACAAATGTAAAAACATTTAAAAGTTACAAAGGGACAGTTTAGCATGATTTATGGCTAAGAGAACTAAACTTACCTATACTACAATAGTTTCACATATCATGTCTATCAAAAAGGGAAGCATTGATTATTGGTTTAGGTGACGATTTTTGTATCCTTAATGTCCTACATTTGCCCATCAGAAAGGTAACATAATCCTCTCACCAACAAATAACAGTAATATTATTCTAAATGTGGAACTTATAAATAAGTGCAATACAATTAAAAATTGAAATGGAAAAGCTGATGGGAGCCAAACTATATGAGAGTGGCTAATGATCAAACAAAGAAGGCATACTTTGAAATTGATTGGATTGCGTTTTCAATAGCTAAAGCAATGTAAATATATGAAAAGTTCATCTTGTGGAGTATTTTAGACCAGGTTACAATGGAAGATTGGAAGTGCATAACGAAATTTTAATACCATCTTTTTGACATGAGATTTCTTTTTTATATGCCTCTATAGTGAATAATCAACCGTTTTAACAAGAAACCCATAAAACGAAACCTGAATGAGATATGGAAAAGTTTGAATTAAACTTTTTGGCCAAAAGAATTCTAACTTTTTGAGAAAATGGTTTTGCTTTAATCAAACATTCGTAGCAGAAGTAGAAACACGGTTAAGGATGGCAAAAAAAAAAAACCTGAGCGTGACGGGTACACCCAAAAACCCAAAGCATCAAGGACGGGCATACCCAATACCTAATTGGTAATGGACCGGGTATGGGATTGAAAACAAATATTTCGCAGGTATGGGATTAAGTGATACCCGGCCTGGTTACCCGAAACTATATACCCATTTACCCGTAAAATATACCCAAAAACTTTTGAGTTTTGTTTCTACATTCCCTTATTGTTTATTATTTTTTCCTTCTACTAGCATCATTACTTCGAATATAAAATTCCCTTTTGGAATATATATTTGATGACATTATTAATATTTAAATGCTACGAAATACAAAATTACTTTTTGAGATTAATAGAATAATATATTTACATTTGCAAATATTTTCGATATTTTTATGGTAGTGATGATATGTATATTTCTTATCATAATTTAATATATTGTATAGATTTTTAAACATAAACCTATAAAGGAAAATAATATATATTATACACACACACACACACATGAAAATACTAAGGTGTATCTTTTAAAATACTAACAGGTATACCCGATACCTGACGAGTAATGGGCCAGGTATGGAATTATCCATACCCGACCCATTGCCATCACTAAAATGGTCTAAAAACCAGGTATATAAAAGATCACTAGTTATGATTCAATATCAAATTTTCTTGAAGAATGATAGAATTGTGATGAAAATGATGCCAGCTAACCAAAAACACTATCCAGGCGTTTTGCATGATCATAGAGAAAAAAGAACATTGCAGCATACTTACTCTAACAATGTCCCCGACCTGAAGCTTCTTCCAGGGAATGGATTCCCACCTTTGGTCTTGCAGCACATCCACAGAAGAGTTATTTATCGTCATATCATTTTGAAGACGCTTCTGTCAAGATTAAAGTTTTGATGTAACATGAGGATGATAAAAGTTCAGCCTTAAGGTAACAAATTGTAACATGCTTAAGGAAATAGAACACAAGTGGTATAAATGTTGGCAACAGTCCCAGGATCATATAACAAACTCCTAAAACCATTATCAATATATATAAAAAAAAAAAAAAAAAAAAAAAGTTGAACAAGTAAATTTTGCTCACCCAATCCTCAAATGCTTCCTTGACAAGAGAGACAAAAAGCACAAGACTTAGTGGGATGACATTTGTAATTGGACTAACAGGACTGCATAAAAACAAAACTTGTATGTATAGTCAACGCTTAGATAGTTAAAAAAACATAATGAGGCATATATAAAGATGAACAAGGCAAGGCAGTAGAGTAAAGTAAAGATGGTGGTACCTGACAGGTGTAAATGATAAACAAGAGATGGTAAGAAAGTAGAGGTTAGCGACGCGCCTAAACTGTGAATGAAGAAGAAGAAGAAGAAGAAGAAAGAAAGAGGAAGTGAGGAAAAAGAAGTAGAAGAGATGGTAAGAAAGTAGAGAGGTGAGAGACCTACCTGCTCATAGAGGCCCTTGGGTAAAAAGGTAACAACATTGTACTTGGTTGTTGACACGGCATTTCCCTGAAACGTTATTAACAAAAGGTGTGGTTGAAATTAGAGAAACCTAGAAGTTGATAGTTGTGATAAGACTAGGGTTAGGGCATTGAAGCAATAATAATAATAATCTAATCTAATCTAATAATAATATAGGTATAGAGAAAGAAGGGGGAAAATAATAATAATAATAATAATAATAATAATAATAATAATAATAATAATAAGAGAAGAAGAAGAAGAAAGACCTTGTATTTGGCAAGGTGATTGGCAAGACGATCGTTGCAGAAAACGGTGCGATGGCCTGGGGTTGAACACGGCCAAGGCGGATGCTATTGGATGATGAGAGACTCCTCCGGTCAACAGCAGAAGAAGAAGAAGAAGAGGCAAGGGGCGTGGTCTCACCGCTTTGTCTTGGCCCCTTCATTACTTCCTCCTATCACTCACTATCAATTCAAACTATGAGATCTGTAAGTAAGATGATTTTTGGTCCCCAATCGGATGGATGGATTGATGAATCAATAAACCTCAGTAATTACCTAATCAAACAAAACCATTCCTTAATAATTAATAAACGGAATAATATCTCGATGATGATGATGATGATGATTCGTATGGAGAATAAGACAGTAGTGAGATCTGACCTGTGGAAACAAGTACAATTTGGTGAATCAGGACAGTGGAATTACGACGGAATACGTACGCTGGCTGCTGCGGGTGGTGGTGGTGGTGGTGGTGGTGGTGGTTAACTGTATGTATGTAGTTGAATACACGATGATTTTAACTATTATTTCCTTCCTTCCTTCACTTCAGTCAAATCCAATATATATACATCCCACCCACTTGGATTGAATTAAGAGGGTGTTTGGGATTGAGTTTCAAAACAACTTATTGACTTATTGGCTTTTTCAAAAAGTCAATAAGTCAATAAGCTGTTTGTGTAACCCAAAAGCACTTTCTGTTTTGACTTTCGGCTTTTGGCTTTTAAAGGTGGAAAAGCTGTTTTTGAAAAGTTAGAAATCCTGACTTTTGGTTTTTGGCTTTTGACTTTTGGAAAAAAAATTACAAATTTACCACTCATATAACCAATATTCACAATAAGTTAAGCAAAACACTTAAAAAAACAATAATTTATTGACTTTTTGACGTTTCTCATCTCAAAAGCTAATCCAAACACTTTTTTTAAAACTCATTTTTAAAAAGTCATAAGCCAATAAGCACTTTTGACCAAAAGCACTTTTGCATCTCCAAACTCAATCCCAAACACCCTCTAAAGCATCTTTCGAGTCTGCTTGGTTCCTTTGTTTTCATGAATGACGCGTAGGGGCCAAAACCTAAGTTACCATTTGGTACGATACAATGCCACGGGTAATTGGATGGACTATTACGAAATAATGAAAAATAGTGTGTTTTGGTGGTTAAATTAAATAGAATCACCCATTTCACAAGTCATTCCATTCCGTCCACCCCATGTTTTTTTTTCATTTCATCCGTCATTCACCTTTTATTAACAACACCATAACCCACCACCACCATTGTCACTGCCCACCACCGTTGCAACCATGAACCACCACCATCGTCACCAATCACCACCGTCGCCACCACCCACCACCGTCGTCGTTGCCTACAACCACCGTCACCTACTACCTTCACTTACCCACCACTGCCGCCACCCAACACCACCCACCACCGTTGCCGCCTCCACCCACCACCACGCTATCGCCACACACCACCACCTACCATCACGCCACCAACCACCGCCACTACTCACCATTGTCGCCCACCCACCGTCACAGCCATCCACCTCCACCTTCCACCATCGCCACCACCGCCGCTACCGTCACATATCACCACCCACCATCACCGCCACTGACCACTACCCACCACAACCACTCACCGTCGAATTTATTCCTTCGTCTTTTCCTGCCTATCCAACAACACAAAGTAATGCTTTGTTTCATTCTCACATGACAGCCAAACAAGATATGGAATGGTAATGATCAATTCCATTCTATTCCATCATCCATTCCATCACCTCGTCCATTACATTCCCTTATTATACACCCCCTCTCTCTCTCTCGCTTCTTCTTACAAGTCTGCAATGACTACCTGTAACAAAGCACTCCTTCTTGCTTGCTTACCTAGCTATTGTCTTAGTGACTCTTTCTTTTTTTTTCTAGCTTTTTCTAAGTGTAAAAACGGTAGATTTTTGCCAATTAATTGAATCCGCCTCGATTCGATCAATAATGGGATTCTTGGCTAGAGAAAGGTTTTGTGACATGGACACCCACCCCAACTCGATCGGTTGGCCCACCTAAGATATTAAAAATGATCAATCAATTTAATCAAATTTGAAAAAGTCTTTCTCACTATTCAGAACAATGGAGCTTCCGATCAAGATGTTCTCGCCTCCCCCGTTTGGGCTCTCGCTCAAATCGAAATCGGAACCGGTATTCGACTCAATCTAATAGCCTACCTATCTTGTGCCAATACAATAAAGAGAAAGTTTGCGCATGGGGTTCTATTTATAGGCATGCTCCCTATCCAGGCGTAGGGGCTCATACGTCTGAAGTTGCCGGGAATCATATGTTTACAAATATACTTGGAATAAGAAATTTATACATTTGATTATTATGAAAACTGGAACTTAAATATAATGATAAATTGCAACATGAAACTCATGGGGTATAATGTATAAAGTAGTTCATTATGAAAACTAGATATCAACGATGGAACATAAAACACTGGATTATTCCTAGTCATAAGACCCAACACAAACTTTGATTGTTCAAAGAATCGAACTCAGTTGAGATTAATGAAGACGTGCTTTAGCCTATAAGTGGACACTCACTCCATGAATCCCCAGGTAAGCATAATAGGTCCGCCGGTTAATTCGGATTTATGGGCTATGCTTGCTTATGCCATAATGTACACCACCCTTCCAGATTGCACGTGTTCTCTCACGTATAAGTTAATACTTTGAAGGGATAAAGAATTAATGAAAAACGAGGTTAGACAATAAAGCCAAGAATATCCAACATGCTCCAAAACGTAAACCTTTTCCCGAAGTGAAGTCATCCTCAAGGCCCATGATGAAGAAATAAAGAAATGGAATGAGGTAGGAAAAAGAATGAGAGATGACTAAGGAGAAAGGTTAGTGAAGAAAATAAACAAATAAACACATGCAAGGTCAAGTATAGGTTCTTAGTTATAGTCTAGGACTCTAGGTCATTTACTAATAACCCAATTCCCTATAACCACGGCTCTGATACCAATCTGTAACACCCCAATCGATGGCGGAAACATCGAGGTGTCACGTAGTGACGATTGTTCAAAAGCTCATGGTACTAAAGTATAAATATTATTAAATTCATGATTAAGAGTTAAACATCAAAGTCAGCCCATTACATCAAGTCTCAAACAAAACGATACATAAAGCTTGTTTATTTAGTCTAAGTCCAAGCCTAAGTGACAATCATCAAGTGTTCCCGGAAACATGTATAAAATAAAACGCCAACAATAATGCCGGTGAGTACACTTAGTTTTGTGAACATATAGTATAAGTATAAAATATTTACAATTCAAGTGTCAGGATTCATTCAATGCAATTATGGAAAACACATAAGTACACAACACGGGCCAAAATCAAACCTCTTATGTGACAAAGATTAAAGCATTAACAATGACCTAGGACTTCCCACCACCATAGGTACTTTCCACTAGGCGGGTTGTCAATCCAAATAGCGTTATCCACTGTTAAAGTCGGCTAGCTATGTTAATGATTTTGTAATGATTGCAAGTATACTACATTTATGTTTAAGCATAAAGCACAAGAATTCAAAGCATAACACGTGTATGAATTGTATGTAAAACGTTTATGAAGATGTGTAAGTGTAAGTTTCATAGGTGTACATGTTTCACCCCAAAAGTGCAAGAAAACGAAAAAGGGAATAAGTATACTCACAGTTTGCGTAAGCGGTCCAAATCCAACTTAAGCCGCTGTGAGTAAAAGAACTAGGAGATCCAAGGAATTCTACATATAACGTTTAAGAGTACTAATGAGGGAAATGTCTAAAAAGTCTAAGGTATCTAGGATTCCAAGGCATTAGGGTTTGCTAAGTCGATTTGGGGAATCAGTGTTTTTGCGAAGATTTGAAATAATATTAAATTTGTATCTCAAATTATATGATTAAAGTCTAGAAATATTATGTAGTAATCTAAATATTACCAATTGAATGTTTAGATAAAAATATGTCCGAATAATAAAAACGAACCATATAGTTAATTAGTTAAACTATAATAGTAAATAATTATAAAGATTTGAATAAATAATCATAAATTACACAAATGAATCAAACAAATGATTCAAACCTATTAATATTTCTATTTTAATAAAAAAAATTATAAAACAGATTTCATAAATGATATATGATTAAATGATTTATTATGTCTAATTAAACATAAATAAGACTAAAATTGCAAGATATGATAAAAAAATAATATCTTTCTGAAAATTGAATATTTTCTGATGATAAATAATGAAAACAAATTTTGCATAATTTTTCCCAATTTATTTATTTGTATTTAAAATTGAATTAATGAACTTAAATCATATTTAAATGATTAAAAATAGGAAAATAAATCAAAATAAATGTTTTCTAGGTAAATAATTTTTATTTCAGTTCATGATTATTAGAAATAATTGTCCAAAAATTTTGAGATTAAAATCATTAAAAATGAAGTTTTTAATCAATTAACTATGATTAAAATCATTTAAATTAATAAAATTATGAAAATAAAATATTTTCCAGAAAGTAAAAGTATGATAATTTTCTATGAGGTGTCAAGATACTACACTTAAATTTTTATAATTTTTGGACAAAAGATGAATTTGCTAGGAATATTTTAAGATTTACACGTAGTATATGTATTTTATATATAATAAAACAAAACAAAAAAAATCTACAAAAAAATAAAAATAAACGTGGTCTGGGTAGGTCGAACCCGGGTTCCCCTGACTAAGCAAACACCCATTCAACCACTCCACAACCAGTGACTTTTGTTTAAACAATTTAAAAGGATTTGTATTTATCTTATATGTTTTACTTCATCTTCTTCCCCAACAATCTACCAAGCCCTAACCCTAACCCTATGAATTCCAATTTAAAAGAGTAAAGATGTAAAGATATGTGTTAGAAAGGGTGATGTTAACGGGCCACATAGGAGATATTGTAAATAGGTCAAGCAGGAGCTTAAATGTATATTCCACTATTACTTCTATGATAATGATATGAGAACTTTTTGCCATGATAAAATTTTAAAATTGCAATGCAACTCAACGCCTGAACCTATTATAATAATACGAGACCTTATTGCTATAATAAAATTGTAAAAAGTTTATTTGCATGCTGCATATATAGCTACACAAAACATCAGCAATCAAAAGGTAAACAAAGGCACCGCAACGCGCGCCCCGGATAAAAACCTAGTTGTTTTAAAACACAAACATTAGTGGGATAGATAAAAGGGAAACACATTAGCTAGTAACTTATAGATTTCATTATAACTTTTTGTTGTCATCAACTGTTTTTTGCTTTCGTTACATACTTGTTGATATACTACATATATGGGAACGGAACATGGTCGGCAGTTCAAGTTAGAGTTGGCGGTTCAGGTAGACGACCCATGTCAGGGCGGCGTTTGAGTTGAAATCATAGTCTAGCTCAAGGTCGATGGTTCAATTCCTTTATGATTGTTTTGTCACTCAAATTCATTATCAAGTCAAATTACTTACATAGATTCCAATTCCTTCCAATTACACTTACTTTTGGAATGTTTAAATACCAAATCCAATTCCTTTAAATTTCAAATTTTTGACATATTATAATTCTTCAAAAAACATTGTCAAAACAAACGCAGCAGTGGTGACAGAGATAGGGGTTAGGGTGATAGATTCCAGTTACGTTATGATTGTTTAAACACAATTCATTCTCAAATCAAATTACTTTCTTAGATTTCAATTCTTTTCAATTACAATTTCTTTTGGAATGTCATTCCATATCCAATTGCTTCAAATTCCAGTTTCTTTCTTTGACATAATCTAAATCTTCAAAAAGAAAAAAACATTTGCAAACCCAACTTAGCGGTGACCAAGATGGGGATTTGAAGTGATAGATTCTAATTACTTTATCATTGTTTTTCACTCAAATCCATTATCAAATCAAATTACTTTTATATATTTCAATTCTTTCTAATTGCAATTTTCAATTATCAAATTACTTTTATATATTTCAATTCTTTCTAATTACAATTTTAAATTCCGATTCCAGCCTTCGAATTCCAATTTCTTTGACATATTCTAATTCTTTAAAAAAAAGAACATTAACCAAACGCACCCGGAGGGTATTTACATTCCCAACACGTTTTGTTTATACTTGTCATTGTCTTCATTTCCTAATATAATACGTTTTCATCATTCAGACTGTTTGTTTCAATCTAAAAAGGCTCTGAATAGAATGGTTAAGAGCTGAACCATTCAGACTTTGTGCATAACTAAACTATTCAGACATTTTAATGATTCAGAAATTAGTCAACCAAACAGCCCCTTAATTTAAACACGTGAATCCTCAATTTTTTGTTAGGGCCTGTTTGGTAGCCTCTTAATGAGGCTCTGAACCATTCAGCTCTGAATGATTCAGCATTCAGACTGTTTGTTTCAACCTAAAAAAAAAGCTCTGAATGGAATGGTTAAGAGCCGAACCATTCAGACTTGGTGCATAGCTGAACCATTCAGCACTTAGGGGTTGTTTTATAGCCTCTGAATGGTCATTAAGATGGTACATCTGAATGGTTGCCTCTTAACCATTCAGACTTAAGGTTACCTCTTAATCATTCAGAGGTTATAGATTATTAAGAGGTAGCCTTTGAATAGTCATTAAGAGGCTACCAAACAGCCGGCATCTTAATGATTCAACACTTAATCAACCAAACAGCCCTTAGTATGATGTCTCTAAAACCGCCATGTCAGGCAAGAGAACACAAGTCAACTACAATCAAACCTCTACACAACTACAATCAAACCTCTATAGACAGTTCCCAATGGACCACCTTTACTTGACATTTACATGCAAACCTTAAAACTTTAAAGGAATGTCAAATCAAAGCTACTGGTCTTATCATGTAGTAAGAACAAACCGATTTGTTCGAATCAGACGCTACATATCACACAAACCACATCCAAGATTAAAAATCGTCAACAACACAATAACCTGAATAATGGATAAACTTAATCACAAGTTGCAAAACCAATTTATGTGAAGGATGGGAAAGCTTCAGTCTATTCTGTCAGCGGACTATTGTCTTCCATATTGCGTTACATGTATCAAAATCACTCATCTCCTGGGAATTGAACTTAAAATTTTCAACTGCTTTCTTGTCCTTATCAACAATATCTGTGATTGGCGGTGAAATTAAAGAATTGCATTGACAACAAATATGCTAAACTAGAATCAAGTCGTGAAATGAGAAAGCAAAGCAAGTAACAACAAAGGATACGTCCAGCTATCTTGGAATGCTCGTTTAAGTCTGGGATTATGCTAGTTACAGCTGCATACATTGACAGCTTCTTCCTGTTAAAAATAAATACTCCATTACAAGATACATGCAATACTCAATGAAGCAGTAGTTTAGTGATCATGTATGATGCAATACTCAATGGGGCACTAGTTTACTGGCCGTGTTTCACTATTAGGCAAATTTATAAAAACAGTTGAAAATGTTTGGTAGTACTCTACATAAGCATGCTTCCAATCACAATACAAAGAGCGTCACAATCTGATGAAAAAGCGGTTTAAGACATTAAGAATTCATCAAGTTTGTCTATGGACTTACTGTGTCTTCATTTCATCTTGTTCGAGTTTCTTCAGAACCTGCCTTCTCGCTTCAATAAAACTTCTTTGCTCTTCAAGGTCTTTAATTTGACTGGCGACTGCTGTGTATATGATACGGCAAATAATCAGTGATCAAACGATCAAATACATTATGTACAACAAACAAATGTGTGTTTACGTGCGTCGAGAGAGAGAGAGAGAGTTGAATTTATGTAACTATGTACTTATCTAAGGTCCTCTCGTAGTAATGCCTCTCTCTGAATCTCCGGATCCAGTTCTTTCTGAAGCAAATGCATCTCTACATCTGAAGCCAGCTCAGCCTTTGCGGCTTCTATCTTTTGCTTGCACGTGTCTATCTGTTTATGGTAAGCTGTTGCAGGAGTTGACTAATAAGTTTGTTTCATTTACTTTTCCCATTAAAAGTTTCAAGTAATTTACTTTTCAATCATTTAAAACTGATGATGAGACTGTAAAACACCCTTTAGTGATGGCCACACAGTTTAATTAACTTCTCTGATGCAGATAATTTGTAGAAAACTACACTCGGAGACAGAAGGCCAGAGGCCATTCGAAGAATGATATCAAATAGCCAGGTATAATGCATGTACTAAAAAAGAGTATATATTCTCTTCAGATACAATAAACAAATCATATGACATGCTGCTGCTTTTATTCTCAAGTGTTAAGCAATCAAATTGTGAAAGAGTGGTGACAAACAGATGCAGCCTAATAGTTGCATTAGGACAAAAGAGCTAATAATACCGAGTACTGATACTAAAATTGATGTCTTATAAAAATATAGAGAAACTGATAACTGTATTAATTTGTGCACAACAGTAGGCCTGTAAACGAACCGAACGTTCATGAACTGTTCGGCGGGAAGTTCATTTAATTAAACGAACGAACATGAACACACGTTTTGTTCGTTCGTTTATGTTCGTTTAATTAAACTTAACTTTATTTTTATTATTTATTTCCTTTTGTTAAGTATATTAATTCATATGTTCTAAAAACTTAACCTTAACCCTAACATTCTAACCATATAACTTATCAGACACTATCCACACTTCCCTTCTAGGCCTAGGCTGCTGCAGTAAGGTGGTTGCCGTTGAGAAACAAACAGAAAAAGGAGACAATTTATTTAAGATATGTAAAAGATATATCCGGTTACGGTTAGTTAGAAAAATGGCAAGTAAGAGTTAATTAGACGGATGGTCCGTATGCAAAGATCTGATAAAAGCGACCGATTAGGAGTCAAAATAGGAATGAATAATCAGTGTTAATAATAATAATAATAGTACCTTGAAGAGAAGTGTGAAGACCGGCATGATCAGAACGGCAACGGGAGCGGAGTGCGTGTGACTGTTGAAGGCAATGGTTGAGGTCAGTCTTGTCTTTTTCGCTCTTTAGAAACTCAACCAGGTCATCGCTGTACGACATCAGCTTCCAAACATCCCCCATTTTTCTTTTTCTTTTTAGGGTTTGGAGAACCAAGACAAAAACAAAATAACTGCAACCAAATCTTTTCTTTTTCTTTTTCTTTTCTTTGGGAGAATTTAAGATGGCCTTTTCCAGCCCCTGACCGGATTGGTAGACCAGAAAAAAAAATAGTGATGCTTCTTGTAGGGCCTGTTAGTAGGGATTTTTCGTTTATCCCGGAATTGTTAGGACAGTTGATCTTATGAAACTCTTGTTCTGTCTTCGGGATCCTCAGAGTGAACTCCTCTTCCTCAGGTCTTGTATGAGGGTCGCCAAGTTGCTTTTTGGTTTACGGACGTGCCAACCCCTTATGATGGACGAAGCGGTTTCTTGTTTTGACAAGGGGCTCCGGGAAGCCATTGAAGATATAGTGGTGTGCGGGGGCCGTTCTTTGGCGACTTACAATGGCGTCTAGCATCCTTTTCGATACGCTTAGAAGGATTAGGGCTCCTCTCTGCGAGGGATGTTGGGGCTTATGCTTTTGTGGTCTCGAGAGCTCAATCTTGGAAACTTCAGGACCACATTTTAAGGAATAGTGGAGTTGTCGGCATGGACTCAGATTACGTTTAGGCCCTCGATAGACAACATGACTCCTTCCCAGGCTTTGATGTTGGTGGCTTTTCTAATAAAGACCCCCCAAGTCTCATAAAACTTTGGAGAATGCCCTTTTTGGCAAAGTCGCTCAGAGCCTGGTTGAAGTCTTTGGTTTGTCCCCACGTCAGAAGGCGGTTATTGAATGCTTGCAAGGGCCCCATGCCCAAGATTTTCTTACTGTTATCCCGATTGACGGTTTGAGACAATGCATGTCGGCGGTTGAGTACAGGACCATTCTTAAATACCAGTTGTAACACCCCAACCGATGGCGGAAACATCGAGGTGTCACGTAGTGATGATTGTTCAATAGCTCATGGTACTAAATGAAAGTTGAATAATATTAAACAATTTACAATTCATCTTACAAGTACAGATTACAAAAGTTGATTATTATAAACTAGGTCCAAAGCTCCTATGTGTTCCAATACTTGTACAACTTCCAATAGCAAATAATCCTGAAACATGTTAAGTTGGAAAGATGGGGGGGTCAACTATAAATAGTTGGTGAGAATACATAGGTTTGCATATAGTTGAAAACAATATGTTGTATAGCAGTCATAGTTGAAGTATAATAATAAGTAATGATAGAATATGAGTCCGACATGTAACAATGCGTCTTTTGTACAATCAAACCTTGTGTCGACTGAGACCTAACTCGCAAGTTAGTAAAAGTGTAACTGTTTTCGATCATCCCTGAATTTATGCGGGGGGGGGGGGGGGGGGGTGGGTTTGTCAGACCTATAGCGCTATAATCTAAACAGGCGGCTTGATCAATGTTAATGATTGTACTGTGTCTTTTTGTTACAGTCAAATGATAGAATGAGTAAATGATAGTGTATAAATGTTTATAATTGAATAACAAGTTTTAACAATGTAAGAATAAGTAAATGATAGTATATAAAATGTTTAAACATGTTTCACCCCAAAATGTAAAACAGAAAAAGGGGCTATGTAAACTCACCGTTTGCGTAATATCTTGAAATGTGTCGAACCACAAAGTTTGGATTAGAATATCCCAAAGGATTAACCTAAATGAATAAATAATAATTTGTAAGGAATTGAACTTAAAGTCTAAGTTATCTAGGATTAGGCACTTAGGGTTTTATAGACTAGATTTGGGGATTTTAGGGTTTTTGAGTTAAACTATAATTGATTTTAAATCATTTTAATTATTTAAAGAAAATTTTATAATTCAATTATCTTTCAATAATTACATCCATTTATGAAAACACGTAAAATAATTGAAAGTGTAAATATGAAATAACTTGAATTTAAATAATAGACTTTATGTGATTTAATATGAAATAAAAAATAGAAATTAATGGAATAGGTCAATAAATCAAAATAAATTTGGAAATGACAAGTTGTTTAAATCCCGAGAAAATAAAATAATTCTCAGAATTTTAAAACTTATAATTTTTTGTATATTTCAAATTGATTTATTATTAGTACAAGGAAAATAATTAGGAAATAAATACAAATAAAGTGCAAAAATGTTATTTTCATTTTTGGATAGTAGTTTATATGTGTTATAAGTGGGAAATAATTTTTAAAAATTATTTTACATATTATTTCATTTAAAACAGATTTTATTTTAATATATCCATTAAATAGGATTAAATCATAAAAATAGGTTAAAATATTATTTTTCCAGAAAATGAAATTACCAAAAAGTTATATATCATTAGAGAGAACAACATAAAAATTTTCGTATTAAAATAATGAAAAATGAATTTTTAATAAATTAATTATGATTTTAACAAAATAAATACATTAAAAATAATAAATAAATATTTTTCCTGGAAAATAAAATTATAAAGATTAACTTTAGAGTTTTTGAAGCTATGATAATTTTTATAAAAATTTTGGACCATGTTTGCTATTTTTAATAATTAATTGTATTTATATAGGATATTATTTATATAAAAAGAAGAAAACTAGAACAAATAACAAAACAACTACACAGATTCGGCCCTTAAGGGGCTCGAACCTGAGATCTTTTGCAGTGGAGAAACGCCACAGACCAACTGATCTGGGCGATTTGTTGTTGATTAAATTAGTTCTACTAATCTTTTATATGATATCCTGAATCCATCAGTTTCTCCAAATTATCTAATATAAACCCTAATATCCTAATCGTTCAATTGGCTTCCTAAATGTTATAGATGGAAAACGCCTACAAAGGGCTTTTGATCCACACATTATTTCGACCATAAAGACCCAAAGAATTGAAGAAAACATACCGCTATGATGGATGGATCAAGAACAAAAAAAAATTCGGTTAATAAAAGCATCAAAATCGAGCTGTTTTATGTTTGCACGAGGTATAAGGGTTAGGGCTTCTCTAAATCGGTACCTTATCAGTCTGTAGGTCTGTTTAATTGCAACTTTTACACGAATTTGAGGGTGAAGATGTGGGTGCGACCTCCAAGACGAGTAAAACATGATATCATGGGTTGATTTAGTGAAATGTTTTTGTGATACTGCACAGATTTGGTCGAATCCTATATTGTGTGTGGATTTTATAGCTAATTGCATCATAAGTTGACGAATTAAATGATGATTTAATCACAAAAATTTTGCTTTGCTTGATTGTCGTCAATTAGGTTCAATGTGGAAGTCAAAAATGTGTTTATTGATTTAGGAAAGCTATAAACATGCATTTCAAAATTAATTTGGTCAAAACCTTCCTAATTACAAGCCAAATTAGACGAACTTGTAGTAAAATTTGTATTCGGGTCCGGGTCTAAAACGCGATTAAGATAATATTTATTAGTTCAAAATTTGCGCGAGAGGAAAAAAAATACAAAATGTTACAGTCTCCCCTACTTTTGGGAACTTCTTCCCGAAGTTGATTCTTGAGAGACTGCTGGAAAGAGGTGAGGGTATTTGGTACAAGCTAGGTTGACCTTGGTTTAGGGTATGGTAAAAGGTTACGTGTAACGGGATAAAGGTTCTTGAATGGTATTGGTCTGAGATAAGGGTCTTATAAAACACTAAACTTAAGTTTTAGCAATTCTAAAAGAAATGTATGAGTTGATTGACTATATGAAAACCGAATGAACTACCAAAACCTTATTAGAACTTCACACCACCTTAACGTACCTGTAAATTCATGATTACGTTCCGGACCGCAATCACCAATTTACCTTACATTAGGGTTTTGTGTCCTTCTATGACTCTAAACACACATGTAAGTAATGCAAAATAACCTTGTGATTGAATCGTATACAATGTATCCAAGAATGAGTCCAACTGTTGAGCAGGAAAAAAAGACTTCTACCAGTCAGTGAGTAAGAACCTCTACCGATTGTTGAGCAGGTGCGATAGCCTCTACCAGTCGTTGAGCAGGTTGTAGGGCCTCTACCGACTGTTGAGCTGGCATGATGACCTCTACCAATCGTTGAGTAGGTTATTTGGTACTCTACTAACTGTTGAGCAAGTACTTCATCCTCTACCAGTTGTTTGATTAAGTGTACCAATTATTACACACATAAAATGCAAATTGATAATATGTACATGTAAGCAATCAAGTATCAAGTATAGCAGGCGAGTTGTAATAGAGTTGCCTTAGAAAAGGTTAATGACTCTAGGTGTGTCTATAGCAAATAGTTCTAGTATCAAATGTTCAAATATGGTAGATAATCGAATCTTCATGTATAACTAAGGATTAAGTTTGATGCAACACACAATCAAGTTTCAATAGTTTGGTTATCATGGGTAACTAGCTCATGTTTGAGAAGGTGAAGGATATGAATTTAGTTCTTGAGAGGATGATGAAAAATCTCGAAGCAGAATCAAGGTTGCTAGAGATAGTGAATGTGAAGATGGTTGATAAGGAGTTTATTTTATAGTAAGGAGATTATGTAGCAGTGTAAATTGTGGGGTTAAAATAGGGATAAGAAATAGGATGAAGATAGAGGATAGAAACAAGTAGAGTTGCAAGTAATAGAAGCAAGTACTGGTTAAAATCCTAAGGTTATAGACTAGATTATTTTTCTAATAACCTAATTCCCTATAATCATGGCTCTGATACCAATCTGTAACACCCCAACCGATGGCGGAAACATCGAGGTGTCACGTAGTGATGATTGTTCAATAGCTCATGGTACTAAATGAAAGTTGAATAATATTAAACAATTTACAATTCATCTTACAAGTAGAGATTACAAAAGTTGATTATTATAAACTAGGTCCAAAGCTCCTATGTGTTCCAATACTTGTACAACTTCCAATGGCAAATAATCCTGAAACATGTTAAGTTGGAAAGATGGGGGGGTCAACTATAAATAGTTGGTGAGAATACATAGGTTTGCATATAGTTGAAAACAATATGTTGTATAGCAGCCATAGTTGAAGTATAATAATAAGTAATGATAGAATATGAGTCCGACATGTAACAATGCGTCTTTTGTACAATCAAACCTTGTGTCGACTGAGACCTAACTCGCAGGTTAGTAAAAGTGTAACTGTTTTCGATCATCCCTGAATTTATGCGGGGGGGGGGTGGGTTTGTCAGACCTATAGCGCTATAATCTAAACAGGCGGCTTGATCAATGTTAATGATTGTACTGTGTCTTTTTGTTACAGTCAAATGATAGAATGAGTAAATGATAGTGTATAAAATGTTTATAATTGAATAACAAGTTTCAACAATGTAAGAATAAGTAAATGATAGTATATAAAATGTTTAAAAATGTTTCACCCCAAAATGTAAAACAGAAAAATGGGCTATGTAAACTCACCGTTTGCGTAATATCTTGAAATGTGTCGAACCACAAAGTTTGGATTAGAATATCCCAAAGGATTAACCTAAATGAATAAATAATAATTTGTAAGGAATTGAACTTAAAGTCTAAGTTATCTAGGATTAGGCACTTAGGGTTTTATAGACTAGATTTGGGGATTTTAGGGTTTTTGAGTTAAACTATAATTGATTTTAAATCATTTTAATTATTTAAAGAAAATTTTATAATTCAATTATCTTTCAATAATTACATCCATTTATGAAAACACGTAAAATAATTGAAAAGTGTAAATATGAAATAACTTGAATTTAAATAATAGACTTTATGTTATTTAATATGAAATAAAAAATAGAAATTAATGGAATAGGTCAATAAATCAAAATAAATTTGGAAATGACAAGTTGTTTAAATCCCGAGAAAATAAAATAATTCTCAGAATTTTAAAACTTATAATTTTTTGTATATTTCAAATTGATTTATTATTAGTACAAAGAAAATAATTAGGAAATAAATACAAATAAAGTGCAAAAATGTTATTTTCATTTTTGGACAGTAGTTTATATGTGTTATAAGTGGGAAATAATTTTTAAAAATTATTTTACATATTATTTCATTTAAAACAGATTTTATTTTAATATATCCCATTAAATAGGATTAAATCATAAAAATAGGTTAAAATATTATTTTTCCAGAAAATGAAATTACCAAAAAGATATATATCATTAGAGAGTACACCATAAAAATTTTGGTATTAAAATGATGAAAAATGAATTTTTAATAAGTTAATTATGATTTTAACAAAATAAATACATTAAAAATAATAAATAAATATTTTTCCTGGAAAATAAAATTATAAACATAAACTTTAGCATTTTGTGAAGCTATGATAATTTTTATAAAAATTTTGGACTATGTTTGCTATTTTTAATAATTAATTGTATTTATATAGGATATTATTTGTATAAAAAGAAGAAAACTAGAACAAATAACAAAACAACTACACAGATTCGGCCCTTAAGGGGCTCGAACCTGAGATCTTTTGCAGTGGAGAAACGCCACAGACCAACTGATCTGGGCGATTTGTTGTTGATTAAATCAGTTCTACTAATCTTTTATATGATATCCTGAATCCATCAGTTTCTCCAAATTATCTAATATAAACCCTAATATCCTAATCGTTCAATTGGCTTCCTAAATGTTATAGATGGAAAACGCCCAAAAAGGGCTTTTGATCCACACATTATTTCGACCATAAAGACCCAAAGAATTGAAGAAAACATACCGCTATGATGGATGGATCAAGAACAAAAAAAAATTCGGTTAACAAAAGCATCAAAATCGAGCTGTTTTGTGTTTGCACGAGGTATAAGGGTTAGGGCTTCTCTAAATCGGTACCTTATCAGTCTGTAGGTCTGTTTAATTGCAACTTATACACGAATTTGAGGGTGAAGATGTGGGTGCGACTTCCAAGACGAGTAAAACATGATATCATGGGTTGATTTAGTGAAATGTTTTTGTGATACTGCACAGATTTGGTCGAATCCTATATTGTGTGTGGATTTTATAGCTAATTGCATCATAAGTTGATGAATTAAATGATGATTTAATCACAAAAATTTTTCTTTGCTTGATTGTCGTCAATTAGGTTCAATGTGGAAGTCAAAAATGTGTTTATTGATTTAGGAAAGCTATAAACATGCATTTCAGAATTAATTTGGTCAAAACCTTCCTAATTACAAGCCAAATTAGACGAACTTGTAGTAAAAGTTGTATTCGGGTCCGGGTCTAAAACGCGTTTAAGATAATATGTATTAGTTCAAAATTTGCGCGAGAGGAAAAAAATACAAAATGTTACATCAGTTGATGGTCCCCATCTACCCTGAAGACGAAGTCTGCCCGATCTGCCGTAAGGCCTTCTTAGACAAGTACGGGGAGCATGCGGTTCACTTTAAGGAGCTCCTCGGGTTTAAGTACTGATGTGACTGGGTTCGAGACGTTCTTTGGGACATTTTAAGAAGAGTGGGGATATCAGCCAAGAAGGAGGCTCCTGTGAACTTTCTGTCGGACCCTGCGGAAGGGAGATCCACCTTGCGGCCGGCAGATTTGCTTGTCTTTGAGTGGGCTATGGGAAACACGCTTGTGTTAATTTAACATGAGTATCCCCTCTAGCTAGTTTGAGGGACAATGGATTTGTAGCAGGGCATGTAGTTCAACGGGCAGAGACGAAGAAAGTGGAAAAGCATGCTAAAGCCTGTGAAGATAACCAACACGCCTTCGTCCCCTTGGCTTTTGATACCTTTGGGTCTCCGGAAGCTATCCGTTTTTTGACCAGGGTCCAATGGGTTATACATAGCACTGTCTCGACTTTGAGGGGGCAAGGGTTTGTTTTAAGTAGACTAGGGTTTGCCATGCAGAAAGGGGTGTCGGTGCAGCTTGTTGCCCGTCTGCCCGCTATTTTGATGTAATGTTTGCTTTTATGGTATGAATGGAATTTGTCTGAAAAGAAAAACTAAAAAGTATCTTAATATAAAAAGAATGGATAAGAAATATTTTAAGCTTTTGATTTGAATAAATCAATGGATGAGATCAAAAGGGAAATATATGCGTTGAAGTTTCTAAAAGAGAAGAAGAATGGCAAAATAGATATATCTACAATTGTTGAGTTCCACCCTCATTTTTTAAACGTTGGTAATTTTTCATACGATATTAATTTTTTTTAAATACACCATAAAAACAAATTTTTTATCCTCTTTCATTTGCATACCCTATTGCTATACTTTTAAAAAAAAATGTGCTGGGGTTGGTAACTTGCGTTTTTATTAGGTATAACTTGCATTTTTTATCAATTATAACTTGCATCTTTTTATCAGGCAAGACTTGCGTTTTATAAGGTATAATTTGCGTTTTATCATGTATAACTTGTGTTTTTTAATTAGATGTAACTTGCATCTTTTATCAGGTATAATTTGCATTTATCATATATAACTTGCGTTTTCAAAGAGGTATAAGTTGCGACTTATATCAGATATAACTTACAAGTTATCAACCCAGCAAAAAAATAGCAATAGAGTATGCAAATGAAAGGTAATAAAAAGCTTGTTTTTATGGTATGTTATAAATAAGGGAAAATGGATTTAAATACTCCCAACTATTGCCCGTTGGCGGATAATACTCCCAACTATCACTTTGGCCATTAGCACTCCAAACTTTCAACTTATTTTCCATCATCACTCCCAGACTAACAGACAGTTAACGACGTTATCCTACGTGTCATTTTTTATGACGTGGCAGTCTGACTTGGCAATATTTGTTAATAAATAAACCTTTTCCCTCACATTAAAATCTTACGTCTTCCCCCAAAATGAAACCCTCGATTTTTAAAATGAAACCCTAGAATGATTGAAGGACCTATACTCGATTCAACAACAATTCGACTGAAGAACAACCACTTCAACACACGAACGAACATCAATCATGAGCTCGTCTTCTACTTCGAACTCAATTGGAACGAGAAGACCTAAGTTGTTTAAAGTCAATTTGGATTGGAACATCTATTGCCACCATGACATTGTTGCAGTACTTCAAGTTGCTGGAATAAAGAGTGTTCGAAAAGGTGAACAATTTTATGGTTGCTCGTATTGGCCGGTTAGTACCCACCCTTATTCAATGTTTCTTTTTTGTATGAACAATTATTTACTTAAAATTTTGTAATTTGAATAGAAATTCGACTGCAAATTCTTCATGTGGAAAGAGGATGTTGATAGAATATTTAAAGAACAAGCAAATGGTAGAAGCAAGACTGTGATGTCAGATAGTTTATAGTTATGAAGCTTTAAAGATTCTAAACTTGGAATTACAAAAAGATTTGTTAATTGAGGAGAACAAGAGGTTGCAAGAAAAGATTTGTGACAGAGACTACAAATGGAAGAAGACATATGTTTTTAGTGTGTTGATAATAATTGCAATATGTATGTACTTGTCCAAGTAGGTAGTTAGTTTAGTTTGGTAACTTTGAGATGAATGAAATGTTTTGTAGATCAATTTGCATGATGTAAAATTGATTATGTGATATGAATGAAATGTTATTTACATCAATTTGCATGATGTTTGAGTGAATTTGCAGCCCATGAACTAGGAACCAAATTGACCCATTTATAGGCTATGAAACAAAGCTGTTTGTACACAACAGCCTACCAAACAAACAACCTACCAAACCAAATGCACACAATAGCCTACCCAACTAAGTTGACCCATTTGCAGAAGCTGTTTGAATGAAATTGACCCATTTGCAAACTGAACCTATCCTGTTTATACAGTCCATTACCAAGCATACTGAACCTAACCAAATTGACCCATTTGATCAAAACTAATTTGAACAGAACCTGTTTACACACTACATTACCAACCAAACTGAACCTAACCAAATTGACCCATTTGATCAACATTCATAATAGTCATTTAGTCATAACATTCCCAACACATTCATAAGAGTCATAAACATTCATAATAGTCATAACATTCCCAAAACATTCATAAGAGTCATAAACATCCATAACAAGATCCTAACCATACAAACACCACTATATTACACAAAAGGTGGTGTTAACTAGTGGAACATCATTAGTTTAGCATAATTAAACACAGTAGATTGATAAAATCAGCAATCAACAGCCCCTTCCAACTGCCCGTCCTGCTCCCCTGCCCCTTCCTACTGCCCTGCCCCTTCCTGCTCCTCTTCCTGTTGACACAGTAGATTGCTGTGTTGGCTGACTTGGACCTTGGGTCTGAGTTGACTGTTGGGTGGTCTATGCAGCTTCAGGTGGGACTTCTTTTCTTGGCCTACCCATTTTTTTGTCTTTTAGGCTTAGGGGCAGCTGCAAGACAATAAAATGAACTTCAATATGTAACATATGAACATTAATAAGAAATGTAAGACATTAACATTACCTGCAATCATTTTCCCTTTTTCTGTACACTTCCTCTTATTATGACCTTTTGACCCACAAATGTTGCAACTCATAACCACACCATGCTCTGTAAGCTTCCCTGGCTTCTTAGGGTCTTCATGAGGATCCCTTCTTCTATTCTTTTTTGGCCTTCCAGGAGCTGGTTAGATTGGAGGAGGATCCATAGGATAAACCACCTTGGGCCAATACCTTTCACTAGGCAATGGTGGGATTGAGAATTCATATGCTTTCATGTAAGTTTCTTTCTGATAACATTTATCAACATAGTCCTCAGCAGGCTTTCCTAGGAATTCAGCCACAACACACACATGTTTACAAGGATACCTCTCAAATCCCGTTTCCTACATGTACAAGTCCTATTATCCAAGTCCACAGAAATATCATCACACTCCCTAACTTGGAAAACTTAGTATGATGATGGATACACGTCACATCTAAAGGCATGGCTTTTAGAAAATTCCAACTTTTCCTGAATCTTAGGGCATATGACTACATCTTTGTTTTCCATTTCAAGTTTCTTAGTAACAAGTCTACTCATCACCTGAATCCTGATATCTTCTAGCATATGTATGATATGTTTTGACCTTGCATTCAGGATATAGCCATTGAAAGTCTCTGCCATGTTGTTCACAATTGTCTGACACTTGGTTTCACAGTTCAAGAAGCACCTGTTAAAGCACTTCGCATCTTGTTTTAGGAAGGCATCTACTGCATTTGTATTCACAGTCCCCATCTCTTCAATTGCTTGATTATAATCTGCTTCATTATAAGCCCTTGTTGCTTTCCAAAACAATTCTTTCAGCTCTTCATCCTTGAATGTCTTATGCCAGTTTGCATAGATGTGCCTTGCATAGTTTCTATGCTCTGACTTTGGCCAAAGAAGTGCAACAGCATTCAACAACCCCTACAATTAACATTGTTTGTTAATAATGATTGGATAATAAAACATAATATGATATTAAATGAACACAAGATGTTACTTTCTGCTGATTAGAAATGAATGTCCAGCCTTCCCCTTCATCAGTCACATCCATGCACATCCTAAGCTAATCCAAAAACCATTCCCAACTCTCATTGTTTTCACCCTCAACAACTGCCCAAGCCAATGGATACATTTGGTCATTCGCATTCCTCTCCACTGCACACAACAAAATCCCACCAAGAAATGTCTTCAAAATACAACCATCAAGGCATAGAACCTTCCTACACCGTGCCAAGAACCCTTTTTTACACCATCAAAGCAGACAAATAGTCTAAAGAAGGTATCAACCTCTGGATTTTTACTAAGTTCACCTGGAGGGGCAGTTTGAAGCACAAATGTTGATGTGGGATTAGCTTTCCTTAGAACATCCAAATAAGATCCAATCTTGCTATAATGATCCTTCATAGATCCATGAAGTTTCTGATGGGCCATTGACTTAGCCTTATAAGCAAACCACTTGGTAACTATCATTTTATAATTCTGCTTCACTGCTAGGCATATTTCCTTTGCAGACCAATTAGGCTTTGCTTTAAACAAAGGCATGAACTCCTCAGCTACAAACAAAGGCATGAACTCCTCAGCTACAAACCTAGTAGTCAACTGCCTGTTCTTTATCATGCTTCTTTGACAATTATGTTTATCTTTCACACACTTAATCATATAACACTCTTTCCCCTTATGATATGAACAAAATATGTAAAAAGGGACAACCTTTTATACATCTAACACCTACGCGACCTTCTTTCTTCTTATCACTCTTAACAATTACTAAACTTCTACATGTTGTTACAGCATACCTCCTAACAGCCTCTTTAAATGCTTCTCTAGTTGCAAACCTTGTTCCTACTTTCCAAGTCCACTTCTTCCAATTTGTGTTTTCATCAACAACAGGAACAAGTTTTTTGTACTTCTTGCCTCTTAAATCATCATCCTCACTTTCACCAGGTGTGAGGATATCACCATCAGACTCTTCATAGCTACTATAACCCTCTATATGTGTGTCTCTATCATCAACTGATTCAATCAAGTTACCTTTTTCTGTTGTTGCCAAACACTGTTCTAACAAATTCTTATAAGCTTCACTTTCTTGATGATTTGCTTCTTTAATAGCTTTAACAGATTCTACCCACTCATTGTCTTCATTATCTGACCCAGATCCAATTACTTCATTCACCACTTGTTCAAATACTGCATTCTCTTCATTGTCTGACTCGGATGCAAAGACCTCCTCATCATCATCTTCACTTGATTCAGATCCAAATACCTTCTTGTAATCATTGTCTCTACTATTATCACTTTCAGATTCAGATTCAGATCCAAATACCTCCTTATCACTTTCAAAAACCAGTTTATTACTTTCAAGCCCCTCTTTATCACTTTCAAAGACTCCTGTACTCTCCTTTCCTAGTTCAAATACTTCAGCATCATCTTTTCCTAATTCAACAACTTCTTCAGCATCAGTTATTTCTAATTCAACCACTACTTCAGCATCATCTTTTCCTAATTCAAATACTTTAGCTAACAGATCTAATTTGGAAGTATCAACTTTAATTGGCTTTGATGGTGAGTGATGTATTGTAAAATACATCTATTTCCAGTGTAAAGTTTGTACAATTTTTGAGTCGTTTAGATATTGTTTTTATTAGTTTTAGGCTTGTACCGCTCTATTTTATTTAGTTTAGGTCTTTATAGATTTTTATTAGTTTTGTGTCATTTTTAGTATTTATCTATTTTATTTTATATTTTCTAGGTGTTCATGGACGTTGGAGCGTAAACGAGCAACGTTGGTCAAGTCTAGAACACCCTAGTTAAAAGCATGGAGTAATAATACTGTCTAATAATAATAATAATTTTTTTTTAATTTAAAGTAATTCATTAAAACAAAATACGAAATTTACATCACAATAGAAGGTAGACGGGCAACAAGCTGCGCCGCCACCCCTTTCTGAATTGTGAACCCTAGTCTACTAAAGACAGTATTAAAAAAAGGAAAATTGGATTTTAACACTCTAAACTATTGAGAATTGGTCGTTGACGCACTGAACTACAAAATTGAACAACACCGCACTGTACTTTCAACTTATTGGCATGTATCACCCTCAGACTAACCATGGTTAATTTTTGCTGATGTGGCATGGTGACGTGTCCATTTTGCTGACGTGGCCTGGGGAATAAGCTGACATGGCATGGACACATCACCTCCCACGTCAGCAAAAATTGACACGTCACCATGCCACGTCAGCAAAAATTAACCATGGTTAGTCTGAGGGTGATACAGGCCAATAAGTTAAAAGTACAGTGCAGTGTAGGTCAATTTTGTAGTTCAGTGCGTCAACGACCAATTATCAATAGTTCAGGATGTTAAAATCCAATTTCCCTAAAAAAAAAGCCCAATGACAACATGAAGAAAAGAAAAGTTAATAAAAGGGGTAGGGCTCCAATTGAAAAGAGGAGCACAGCGCATGTTATTCTTGGAAAAAGGGCGGCGATATTTACATTGAGGAACTAAAGAGGGCCGCTAATTGTTGGAGAAAGAGGATCGATTTTTAGAAGGAAGAATATTATTTTGAGGTGGAGGTCAAGGGTTGAAGCCTAGGTGCGAGCACGAGTCTGTTTTAATTCAATTATTTATTTATCTATTCAAACCCGTAGTGAACACCATGAATATGTTTAGCTTTTATTGTTTTGATTTTATCATGATTTTTATTGGCTAGACTTTTGTTACTACTTAGGTTTTGATGAATACTCATGATTGATTGATTTATTGTTTCCATGGTTTTTTGGAACTTTGACTATGGGTTGATGATTTAGTAAAGACTTCGATTATTTTTTATCTGGTGTATATGCGTACCTAGTTTTGTTCAATTAATAATTATTTACTCCACATGTGTTTTTGTGAATGTCTTTCATGTATGAATGCATGTTAGGTTGTGGACTGCGTGTTAGCAACTAGTTTATGGTAAATTGCTAGTGTTTTCCATAGGAGTGGTTTTTGTTGATTGGGTAGTTCTAGGTATTCTTCCAATTCCAATAGTTGTAAGGTGCGGGATTGTCGATGTGTCTAGGGTGTTAAATTGCTAGATCTAGATGCTTTGTAAGAAGATCTTCCTAGTTTCCTTACCACTTCTTGCGTATTGAGTCAGGTCAGGTTTTCTATAGTTACCCCCTTGCACTCTTAGTGTAGTGAGGCTTTCATGTTGTAAGGTAGACTGTCTAGCGGGTACTTTATCATCATAGTAGGTAAGCATGTAAGGGTAACCTCTCAATCAGTAGTTTAACGGCTTATAGGTAACCTTTAGGTTTCTCCTTGAGAAGGGTCGAGGGTCCTCTAGTTTATCCTGTAAGTTTAGTATTTGAAGATCCCGATTCCATAGCTAGTTCCATAACCATAGAAGTTCGTCAGTCAAGAGTAGGATTCTACCTAGGTAGTGCCTTCACCATCATTTGAATTCAGTCCAGCTCAGTTCGCGTATTAAGTTCAGTTCAATTTATTTTAGTTCATCTTTATTTTCTTGCATTTAGTTTTATTAGCAAAGCCCCTCTTTAAGCAACAAAACATTATTTAGTCAGGTTGTAGATAAGTAATCGAGTCTAGTTTACGTTTCTATTAGAGTCTCGTGGGTTTGATACTCGGACTTACTTTAGCTATACTGCACTGACCGGTACACTTGCCGGTTGTGTGGTTTAGGTTTAGAGAGTCTTAGGTTATAAATTTAAAACTTAGAATGTCTAGTTTAGGTTAATTTAATTAGTTTTTACTAAACCACATTGAGCACATCAGTGAGTATGTTGTTAATCTAGAAGCAAAAGCTTTGGTTCTCCTGCCCTCGGACACATGACTAATTGTTGACTCAATGTTAAGCTGGGAGCAGGACAGGGGAGGTGGTTTTGTATTGGGTTGGGCTACAGTGATGGGTTGGTCTGCAATGTTGGACTGGGCTTTAGTGGTGGGTTGGTCTACAAACTTGGGTTAGGCTACAGTCCTGCATTTGTCTAGGGCTGATGTTGGGTTGCTACAATACTTCAATGTTGCTTTACTCAAGGGTCCAACCTGAACAAATACTTCAATAAATGCCTTAGGACTAGTTTGTACCTTAATTGCCTGGCATCCAACATCCTTGTCGTTCATCAATTGCTTCAATAATCCGTCTTCGGGATCAAGAAAATACATGTCAAAATCCTTAGATTCGTAGCACCCTGTTTCCATTACATAACCCACGAGCTCAAAGAATGAGACATGGTCTGGATCTATACGATACATCTTCCACTCACCACCAATATACTTCAACGGACCTAACCCTACATCAAAGCCCCCACCGTAATACACCTTGAAGGCGATTTCATCCATTGAAAGGTTTGATTGTGAGGAATGAGTGTTTGATTATTTGTTTGTGAAGTGATTAGGGTTCGATTGTGAAGAAATCGTGTGAGAGTGAGAGTGGGAGTGAGAGTGAGAGTGAGACTGATGTGTAAATTAGGGTTTAAGTTTTTTTTTTCCACGTAAGCAATGCCACGTCACATTCTGTTAGCCACGTAGGATTAAAACTAACGGTGTTAAGTCTGGGAGTGATGATAGAAAATAAGTTGAAAGTTTGGAGTGCTAATGGCCAAAGTGATAGTTGGGAGTATTATCCACTAACGGGCAATAGTTGAAAGTATTTAAATCCATTTTCCCTTTAAATAATGGGGTTGAAACTTGAAAGAAGTCATTGATTATGGTGATAGACAATAATACTCTTTTGGCTAGTGACATGCGTCAGCCTCTAATTATTTCTTACACTTTTTACGTTAAGATACTTTTTATAATAGTATCACCCATTTTTTAATATCTTTTGAAAGTGGTTGTGAGTGGATGATAGAGAAAAATGTAATGATAAAGGTATAATAAGTATTATTTAATTATAAAGTAGATAGAAAATGTAATGGTTTTTATTGTAATTTGGTGAATGAAGATAGAGAATCAAATGTGAATGCTCTTACACGGATTCGATTTTAAAATAACTAGTGGATAACCCGCGCGTGGTAGCGGGGCTAAAAATTGCGTCAGACTGTATCTATTCGTTGTTATGTAAAATTCATCCAAATTTTTTTATTTAACTGATATATCAAATAAAAAATATTTGTAACAAAATGATATAAGTATTTTCATCTCAAATAAATAATTATTACATCAAACTATATGTATTCATTATTATCATCTTTTGAAAACAATAGTGATAAACACCCGTACATTACGGCAATATTTTGTAGGTATTTGTTTGCACTTTGACTTCTAACCAATAAAGATATTTTGATCGATTACCCAGGAAATATTAACTTCAAAGAAAATGGCATATCAACACAACAAGTTTAGTAGACCATAAAAATCTATCTATCTATCTATATCTATCTATCTATACATATAATAAACCAAAGCCATTTTAATGACATGGCACTCAAAGAGACATTCTCTTCCTTGAGTGTGCCATGTGTCATTTCATTTGGCATTGAGATATTTTAGGAAAAAAATAATTTAAAAACAAAATTGGATTTTTCACACTTATGTTTCCTCCCATAATTTTTAAACGGTAATATTTTTAATATACGAGATTTTTTAAAGAAAAAAATTACACCAACTTAACGAGCGTTTTATTATCTTTCCAACAAGTACCATAGTGCTATATAAAAAACGGAGAAATTTTTTTGTGGGGTTTTGTTCATACAGGATAAAAAATACTAAGTGTTCAGATAAATCATTAATCATGTATAGACAAGTCACTAATTATGTTTAAATCGGTAAATATGAATTTTTTTTTCAACCAGAGCCAAATAGGTTAATAGAGTTATACGTTGTTTTAGGTTAGATATCAATATTAGTATGTTAGAGTTTTACATTTGTTTAGTCTTTATGATAGGTATTAATATTAGAGTTACATTAAAGTTCTACATTCTTTTAGGTTAGGTGTTAGAATTGGAGTTGTTCATTGTTAATTTGTTTTAGGTTAAATATTAATATTAGAGTTATACACCAGTCTATTTTATATGTAAAATTGGTGTATCATATTAAAATTTTCATCCCGGGACGCTCCCGGGGTATAATCTAGTAACTACATATTTGAATAATAAAGGTAAAAATCTATATCTATACTCTATACTACATTATAATGAGAAGGCATGGACAAATATATCTAAATTGCTCAAAGTTAAGATGACATATCAAAGGTTTCTTTAAAATTTCCTAAATTTTACCACTTTTCTTTCCTAAATGTCCCTAGAACATAATCAACTTTTATATGAAAATAGAATTCACCAAAACTAAATAAACACACGGGATAAAAATATTTTTGAACAAATTTCATATAATGGCGATGAAAGATAATAATTTATGTTACCACAATGAATAATCTTATCTCAGCTAAACTTGTATAAGTTTTAAAACTTTGCCATAATTATACTTATATTATAAGCCATTTTCATATATATGTGTCTACCTAGCGACAAAGTGGACGAGATGGTTTGGCTCACTGGCTACATTGGGCAATTTTTTAGCCGCTGGATCAGATTGGGCAAGTCTATTACAAATTTACAAATCACAACTTTTAGTTTCTAAATGGATAATGACCTTCATATGATAGTGCATACAATATCATATTATTACTACATGCTTTTGTCATGTAAATGAACTTTATCATTTAGCAAGGTGTCTTCAATGACACAGTTATGTAGATATGCAATAACCAGACAACTTACACCATAGTGATGTCTATATTCATATTGGTCTGTTACAGTAACATACTTTTGGTTTATTAAGATTTGTTCAAATGTGAGTACATGGTTTTTGTGGTGAACTGCAATCAGTTGTAAGTGGCGGTGCACATTTCTTTTCTTTTCTTTCTACGAGTACTTGTTAAAACATAGTGTGCGCATTTCTATTCTTTTTGTGTAACTTGCGACAAAAAACCGAAGTATCATAATGTTGTATTGTAACCCATTTGTATATCCCACTGCAACGCACGGGTAAACCACTAGTACATGTCAATGTTTGAGAAAAATTTGACTAAAAAGTCAACATGACTATAAAATGGAGATGTGGTTTGTCTTGCCTACACATTTATTCGGCCACTGCAAAATAGCAATGTATCTAGTGTGTACTTGAAGAAGCAAGAACTTGCATCACATAGGGGCTGTTTGGTAAGCTTCTTAATGAGGCTCTGAACCATTCAGTGTGTTTGTTTCAGCTTCTGAATGGAATGGTTAAGGCTGAATCATTAAGATTTGAGATGTTGCTGAACCATTAAGCACTGAACTAGGCTGAACCTTAATGAGGCTCTCCTACCAATGTGGGACAATAATACTAACCATTAAGAGATCCAACTTAATGATTCAACACTTAATCAACCAAACAGCCCCTTAGTCTGATAAGTAATAGAGAAAATCTTGTGTCCAAGGATCTATCGAGTATAATCTTCAACCAACAGTAAAATTGTAGAGTTAAGCTCTCTACTTTCCTATACATGTGAAGCTCCAATGAACCGGCCCACAAAAATAAAAAATAAACACACATTGTAAGGGTTGGTTTGGTTGAGTTTGTTTGGCAGAGTGGACTGCAGTATGGTGGCCCTAAATCTCTTTTTTTTTTTCAATAAATTTTTTTAAAAAAAGGTTTGTTATGTTTTGGTATAAATTAAATAAAAAGAAAATTAGGTGATGAAGTGAGGGTTTGAAATGTTTGTAGGAAAAATAGGCTTAGAATGGTTGTGGTTTTAAATGATGTGACGGTTTGAAAGTTCCTTTATTATGGATGCTCTTAGCCTGCTTAGGGGGAAGGGATTGCATACGAACCAAATAAAGGAACTTTCTATATGTGGGTTTGAAAGTTCCTTTATTATAAAATGAAACCCACAATATAGAAAGACCAAGCATCGATTGCATACGAACCAAGCCCTCTAGCGGTCCCTATGTGGTTTAGAAAAGTCGACAACACATGCTGGAAACATTTGCACTAGTGACCCAGAACAGGGCTTCGTCATCCATTGTCAAAATAAATAGGTCGTCAATTGTGCCTTATTTAAAATAAATGTATATTTTATACAAAATTATTATTATTTAAAAAAAAACCTTAAAGGTTTAAAGCCCAATAACATTTTCAAAAAACCAACCCAATTAAACAAACCCAATAACAATGTAAAATAGATTATTTTGCTACAATAATTTTGTTTTGTTGATTGTTAACACGATAGTTGTTAATTATAGGGGAAATGGATTTAAATACTTTCAACTATGACCTATTAGCGGATAATACTCCCAACTTTCACTTTGGCCAATAGCACTCCAAACTTGCAACTTATTTTCTTCTGTCACTCTCAAACTAATGAAGATCTAACCTGGTTAGTCTTCGTGGCAAAAAATGTAAAAACCAAAACTTAAGAGACCTTTTTGAAACTTTTTATTACTATTGTTTTTTTTTAAATCTTATAAAATCCCCCATCCCTTTCTATCATTCTGTTGACAGAACCCCACCCCTCTTTCTGTCTCTTTCTCTCTCTAAAACACCACCCACCACCACCACCACTGTCCACCACCAACCATCACCGTCCACCACCACCACCATCTCCATCTCCATCTGCACCATTCTCCTCCTCATCTCCATCACCGTACCTCCAACAACACCATTGGATTTAGGGTCAAATCCCCTGAACAAAACCCTAAATTCGAATGAATCTGTAAGTAGCAAATATCTAAAAATCTCAAGAAAATGCTTAAAACTTCATAATACTGCAACAAAGATGTTGAATAAAATCATCTATATGAACATCAAATGAATATATAAGTACCAAAGGCTGTATAATATCTGCAAAATGATAATAAAAACCTTCTGCCCGATTGTAGAATTAGATTATTCTCCTTTGTAAAGCTTATTATATTCTGCAAGCTCTTCAACATACACAATTCAAACGCACCAAACACAACCACTGCCGCAACAATATCCGGCCAACGGTTTCTCCGGAGGGGAAGGAATCTCCGGCGACTTTTGTGTCTCCTTTGCATCCTTATCAATGCTCAAATCAGTTGGCTTCTCCGGAGGGGAAGGAATCTCCGGCGACTTTTGTGTCTCCTTTGCATCCTTATCAATGCTCAAACCATCGCCTGAATTGATTTTATTCTTAGCTTCAGAATCGTTCATGGTGTTGTTGAGATTTGAATCGAATCTGGGATTGAGATAATTTGCGTTTGTGAGAGAACATTGAATTGGATTAATATTAATAGTAGTGGTTATTCGTTGAAGGGTTGCAGGTGACGCCGCTGCCAGGTGCAGACGGGTTGTGAGGGGCTCCATGAGTAGCGAGAGTCGTGAGAGAGGTTGGTGATGAAGGATTGGAGGGCATTGTAGAGAGAGATGATGGTTATGAGGTAAATGGTGAACCGTGAACGGAGACATGGCATTGTAGAGAGAGAGTGTCTCTGGTTTTAGAGAGAGAGAGAGAGTGTGTTGGATAAGATGGGGGAGGGAGGAATATTGTTTAAGGAAAAATGAAATAATAAAAATAATAATAATAAGTTTCAAAAATGCCCCTTAAGTTTTTGTTTTTATATTTTGGCCACATAAAAGTTTTGGTTTTACATTTTGGCCACGAAGACTAACCAGATTAGACCTCCGTTAGTTTGGGGGTGATGGAACAAACTAAGTTGAAAGTTGGGAGTGCTATTGGCCAAAGTGAAAGTTCGGAGTGATCCACAAATAGGCGATAATTTGGAGTAATTAAATCAATTTTCCCTTAATTCTACACACATTTATGTTTGTATTTTAGGTACCCTTTTTCGGACAAGGGCCCTAAATTCTCAAGGGCGCCCCCATCACCATGCATAAATCTCCACCCTACAACTTAAGCATAGGATTTCCTACAATAGGCTTCATTGCTTCAAGCTGAAACAAAAGTTTACCAGCAACATATACACTTGCTTAATTTGAAAATTCATTTCACAAGAAAATAATAATAATAATAATCACTATCAACTAGCAGGTGTGTTACCAAGCAGATCTCTTCTTCTCATCACAAAAACCTCAGTCAAGCTTGCATTTTCGCAGGCATTTAACCACCACTGATATCGCCATATACAAAACTCCCACCTGCACAACAATCACCACTACAAACAAACAAACAAAACCATTTTGATTTCTTTATCCATCTGTATATATGTATATTAAGACATACGAAAATGTGTGTGAACAAAATATACCGGCTACTGTAAAAAAGAATAGGATAGCCAGGCGATGTCTCACAAGCCATGGTAAGTCAACTTCAAGAGAGCAGTATTGTCGTTTGCCTTTTATATTAGTATTAGGTTTGGGTTTTTTGCTGGCTTCAAGCTCTGGCAAAGAAGTAGTCACACTATTAACTGCCTCCCCACTAACACCTCTCACTTCAAATCTCAACCTCACTGGATTTGCATCCCAGTTTACTTCTATCGCTCCAAAATTAGGTTGTCCTGGACAACATATACACATATTATCTGATGATCCGTAGACATTATGACTAATGAAAATAGGAGGAATATACCATATGTGCATGATTTGTGCTTGCAGTTGTCGTTCATAACTCTCATAGTAGTAGGCGTCACCCATGCCAAAAATCTCAGCACAAAATGTAAAAATGAAGGAACTACCTTCTCAACAGCCTGGGTAAGGCCGCTCGAGGTGATATCATAGAGGGGATACCCGGTGCCACAATCATATCGTGTTATTTCACCAAAATGCACATCTCCACTTATGAAGAAAACCCCATCTCTCTACGCATTAAAAGCAACTTTGTTTATGATGTGATGTATTAATAATTCATTCACTATGCAAGTAATTAGTTCTTGTGGAACTCAATTATAGACATGCTATTTATTTACCTTGCTATTTGATATTAAGTTAAAAAGGCGCTTTCTTTCTCTTGGGAAACGTCCCCAACTTTCCATGTAGAATAAAGGGCCGGTACATGCTGAAAGATTTGATACAACCTGAATGATGCAACAAAGGTCAAGAATTTAAAACATATGACAACATTAAGCCCTTAGAAGATCCTCTGAACCAGAAAAAGTATATGTCATTAAATCTAGAAACATGAAATTTAGTGTGACACACATACAAATAGATGACAACTAGGAAAGAGGCATAAACTCCATTCAATAGGCAGAGAAAACCAAGGCCATTCAAAGCATGAATATATAACTGGTTTATGTCTATGACAAGTTATCCCAGATTAGGCATAACTTTAAGAAACATGATGCGACATTAATAATTGGAACGGAGGCATTCCACTTAGAAAGAAACACACCCCCTGTTCAATTTCAGGGATGCCTTTATTTATTACCAAAATCACAAATATAAATGTCTAAGTAATTATGGCATAATAGATGATGTATACCTACCTGAATAGATGAAGCAATTATAGTTATTGCCGACGGTGGACCATTCAACTCCTTGTCTAACCAAGTCCATTGTGCGGTTCCCAAAATGGTTCCATCGCTGCGCAGGGGGTCTCTGTGGTATCTAGTATCCAAAAGTATGACCTAAAGAAGCGTTGACAGCCTAAATGTCAGGGATGCGTTTATTTATTTATTTAGATATATGAAACAGGAAAGCAGGATATAACACCTTGATCTGCTTGGCCTCAGGACCAAAAGTGTATGATGCATAAACTCCAGCCTGGTTGCGCCTAAAAGAAAAAAAGTTGAGTAGGGATTAAGTGAGTTTTGATGTAAGGAAAAGATTAGTACTAGTACTAGTACTAGTACCGTGGACTATCATGAGGCTCATCCAAGAAATCGAGCATAAGCTTTTGGTTGGTATCCTTCATGGTAAATTCTTTGCCAGCATCGTTTAATCCGTAATCGTGATCATCCCAAGTGCCAATGACCTTGGCAATGTGACGGAGACGGGTATAGCCATGATTGGTCTTAGCAAGGTGGTATTTGGATTGCATATCATGGTGTGAAGACGGAAGAAACCTAGGGACATTCTTCCATGGGCCGATGGTTCTGTGGTTACCAAACAATTTAAAAGGCCGCCTGATATCTCCATATATGTTATCCCCAAGCCAAATGAACACCTGGGGTTTGAAATTTACTATAGCGTCCCATATAGGCTGCAGACAGACAGCCAGCAAATAATCATAATCAAAACAAATAATAATAATAATAATAATAACTAGTGGTATTATGACCGGCGCGTTGCGCCGGGATTTCTGACGCTACTCAAAGTTGGTATCAATTTGTTACGGTATCGGCACTCTTTATAGCAGCTAAAAGTGGAAATAATAAATAAAAAATATTACCGATATGATCAAAAGAATATCAACATGTGATTTGCATTGATCGAAAACAATTATTTGGTATGAATTTGTTTCGGTTCTTTAGGGTACCGCTATTGACACTCGTATGGCGAAAAATACAAATACGCTCAATCCTCATTAACGTTACTTTTAGTTAACTATCTTGCATAAAGGCTACAAAAAATATAACAATCAATTACCCTACTTTCCTTGAAAAAAAAAATCAAAGGCTGAGGTCTTAATGAAGGGGTTTTTAACGTAAGTCATGGAAAGTGTCTTATGTGATTTTCTTTATCAAGTTTCACTCCATCTCTGTTGTCTCTCACAACAAACACAACACCGGAACCACCTGCCCCTATCGCCTAACCTGCACCCCTACATCAACACCACCAAATCGGTGCCACCTCTGTTACAACAACCACAACTGAAGTCGAAACTACCTACCACTCGCCGACTGGTCCTCCACGGCTCCACCGATCCCCACCCCGTTATTTTGTTTGGCTACTCTATTTCTTTCTCTTTTTCAGTAGCATTACAGACACGGTCCGACACACACATGCAACTCCATTGCGAAGCCTGTGTTAGCCCTCCGTTTCAGCAACCGAATTGGTTCGCAGCTCAGATCTGAAAATAGATCTGGAGATGAAAATGGCCATCTAGTCGTCGTCATCGTCTCCGTTTGATGTCGTTCTGAAGATCGTTAATCGAATAAATTACATGCCGGAATTGTCGGAGATGGAGGTTTTGCCCTCGAATCGCCTTACATGTGACGATCGGTACAGACGATCTACATCCCTGGGTTCGTCATCGTCTTTCGTGTACAGCAACCTTCGGGCTAACCTTTTCTTTACAAGGTGGAGACGGCGCAAGATAAATACGGTCGGTGGCCGGCGGCGCATGTTAGAAGCAACCGGCTATTCATTTCATTGTGCTTAAATATATATAATAATAATAATAATAATAATAATAATAATAATAATAATAATAATAATAATAATATGATAGAAGATACAACCTGACCTGTGGAGAGGTTTGATTAGCGCATGACCCAAATGCGATTCGAGAGACGACGACAGGTTCTTCTTCAGCAACACTGAAACTGAAAACTAAAGCCATTGCAACCATCATCTTCCACCACATCCTCAAATTTATTTTCTTTCTTTGATCTGCCAAAAAGGAAGGTTGTGATCCAGACGCAAACAAAATATTCAAATGATTTCCCAAAAAAATACATGCACCGCCTCTACCAAAAGGTAAAGTGCCAAACAAAATGACCTTACTTTTTTTTTTTTTTTTACACTTGGCACTCAATGACTACAAGGAGGTGGAAATGTGCAAGTTTCGATTCCAAACCTTTTGAACCGAACCACCAAACCTAGATTATGGTAAAATCGGTTATGAGTCAGTTCGGTTCTGACTGGATTGCCTAATAAAGTAACAGAGCCATGGAACCAATTGTAATATTGGGCTTAAGTTTAAACTTATTTTTAGGAGAGTTGTTTCCATCTAGAACTAGAATCAGTTATGTGGTATAGGAGGCCAAACCCATTCGGTTCAGGTATTATTAATCATTTCAATAAGTTCTATGTATCCGCTCACATTTCATTTAAATTAATAACTTCTATGTGAACCCGAAACAACAACAAAATTACGATGCTAATGAACACTATGCGAGTGTATGTTTTTAGTAGGTGTGCATAAAATTTGAACAATAGGTTTTGTAACGGATCTAGAGTAGACGTGTACAAAAAAACCGGTTTGAAAAACCGACCCGGTAGAAAAACCGGTAAACCGGTTTGAAAAAAAAAAGCGGTTTTATAAGGCTCGGTTCTGCAATCATTGGTGGGTTTCGAATGTTGTATAGGGTTGGAAATCGGTTCGGCTAAAAACCCGGTTTGGAAACCGGTTTTTAAAAAACTAGGCGTTTTTAACGGCATTATAGCCGTTGGAGGTCTTTTTTTTTACCGTTTTTTGTTTGTCTGTTTGTTTTTTAATTTTTGAGCCACAATCATAGTATAAATACCCATTTATGCTTAGGATTCATCACAACATCAAAAACTAGTGGCGGACCCAAGATTTTTTGTTATGGGGGGCGATACCTTTTGGGGCTAACTTATTATTAAAATATGTTTTGTTTGGTTCGGATCGGGTCAAGCCGCATAATAAAAAGATTAAACCATTTTAAAATTAAAATACATAATTAATTGAGTTCTTGTGTAGAGTTTTTCAATTTAGTCGGTTTCAGGCAAGTTCATGAGTTCGGTCCTAGCTTGCAACATATATAAAGAAAAACAAAAAAAAAAGAAAATGTTATAAATAATTTATTATGGTGACTATCCACATTCCAACTCTCATCCCTTCATATACTTTGTATTAATGTTATAGCCTATATATGTAGTGGCTCTTGTATTTGATTAGATACACATCAATAAGAATGAATCATTCCATTCTCTATTCTCTCCAATCCATGTTCTTACATCTACATATCTTGTATGTTAGTTGTTAATAGGTCGTTGTTATACAACACGTTATCAGCACGAACTGCTTTTGAAATTGGAGCGCATTATCGTACGTTGGTAATTCGTTATAAAGTTATCATTATTACTTATTCTTTAAAAATATGAACCATAGTCTTATTCGTACGTTTTTAGTTATAAACCAGAATTATATTTATGCAATTCTTGATATTTCAAAATCAAACCATATTCAGTTTTTGGAATAAATTTTACCCTTTGATAATGTTCATTATATAAAGTCTTAAGGTGATTTAGTATTTCCGTTTCCATTTTTTCAATTACTAAAACCATAAACTAAGATTTCATCTTTATACTTTATTTATATATCTACGCATATAGAAAAAATAAAATTATGTATTTTACTCATGATATTATCTATATATACAAATGTGAAATATATTGCCACAGGTAACCGAGGATATGGAAATTTTAGTTTTGTTTTATAAACTTTTATGATACATAATACGCTTTTGAAATGCAAATACAATTTTGGGTGTTCTTCTCCATGGATCAGTATGTTATTTAAACTTCAGTTTTATTTTTGGTACATGGAAAGTGAATTCGTATATGAAATGCTCATTAAACGGTTTTATAGTGTGAACTGTGAAGTAATATTGGTTTCTTTTAAATTAAGTTTGTAAAGAAAATTATTTAATACATGTAAACAATTTGTCATGTTGTTATTAGAATAACTTGTACTTCAAATCTTAATCAAATTTACTTTTGTTATTTCAAAGTTGTATTTGTTGGTTTTCATATAACTAGTGTCCTGAGTTAAGAAAATATAAATCTCAAAATCTTGATTATCACATGTCGATTAATGTCTGATAGTTAACATCTCTAAGTAACTTTAAAGATTTAGATATTTCCTCGATTTTCTATCTGGATCTCAAGGTATGTATTATCCTTGACTTAATTGATTTAGATATTGTGTTTATTTACCATGATATTTATAGATGTTATTTTGTGTATGTTTATATTCGAAGTTGATTGCAAATATATGGGTTGTATAATATTAGAATATAATATGACAATCGAATTACCCATTCGTATAGATATTGTTTTACTCGATTTTAATGAATAGTGTGTATCCTATTCTTGGTGCTTTGATAAGAATTTAGCAACACATTGAAAAAAAATGAATTTAGATGCCAGAAACATAAGAGCAGACATTAAGTAATTGGATATAATTATGTTGCTTCTTGTTCATGTGATTTTGATTATATTGATGAGTTAGTATATTTATATATAAAGTTGGATCATATGAGAACAATATAAACTTTGAGTATTATTGATAAGAAAAAACTGGATAAAATAGTATATGTTTGTCATACCTCAAATATCTATTGAAGTAGCAATATTAAAGTTGTATGGACATACAATTACTTCTCCATGGATGTTATGTGAAGAAAAGTTTATATATGACGGAAATTGGATAAAACAAATTTTGTTTGTTTGTCAAACCTCAAATATGCTCTTGAAGTAGCAATGCCATTAAAATTGGGTGAAAGGTTTGAAGTGACTTTATATCCGTCCAAAAGGAATGAATATCCATGAATGTTTTCGGATTCTATCTCATTCCCTGAAGTGAATGTGATGAAAAATGATCGGTATAAAGGTTAAGATCATGTACATAACTAAGGAAGTTGTAATGATTCCACCATGGAAGTTTTGTGGTTATAATCCATTCCCTGAAGTGAATGCGATGCTATAATAAAATCACGACTATGGTAATTGTGAAAATTGTTATGTTGCTCATGTTACTGAGAACAGCTTTGTTAATAATATGATGATTACAAAATGATCGTTATAGAAGTTATGATCATAGTAAATGAGAAAGTTGTAATGATCATCATGTGGATAATAAGATCAACGAAGTTGATATTGAAATCGACCACAAGAAGTGGCATACTAAGGAAGTAATTATAAGAGAATAAGATATATTATTCTCTAGTATTTCTTGTCGTGTATTAGACAAGAAAGAGTGTAACATGTCTAATAATTTGTCACGTATAAGATGTGCTCATGAAGTAACCATATCATTAAGAGAGTATGAAAAGTTTGAAATCATCTCATATTCTTCTGATCGAGTAAATAATGAAAAGTTATGAAGCTTGTTTCGCTTATACTCCATTCCTTGAAGTGAATGTGAATACATATTGATCATTGTAAAGGTAATGATCATGGACATCATTGAGACATTTGTAATGATGAGATCGACCATTTGGAATTGTAATGATGGTCATGTTAATAATGAGATGATGGTTTGAAGTTTTCATACATACTCTCATATCTTACGTTTGTATTACATACGTGCAAGTAATACATATTCGACCATAAACTAGAAGTTTAGTTTGTGGATCATAATTATTTAATTAGTTGGCATGACCGGTAAGACCACACCGAGTCGATGATGATGTGAACATAATGAAGAACTTAAAGATTCTTCCATCTGATACAAAGCATGTAATGTTTTCTCTTAAGCAAAATTATATATTTTGGAATTAATTAAAGGATACGCATATCCTAACATGATACCATTTAGTATTTAAAATCGATGCATCGTCTAAATGGTTATCAAGTTTGCAACCTGAAATTTGCTTGATTTATGGCTTAGCTAATAAGATAGCAAGCATATTATTCTAGATTGGCATATTTAATCAATTCCCAAGATAATAATGATCATTGGAATAAGTGTTGAACTTCATATAGCTTATGTTCATAGAAATATTGATGATCACTAAAACGTCTACTATTGGTTGCAACGTCAATGATCATGAAAGCAAAAGTTGATGTTTACATTTCATTTTACATGCAGTAACATTTATTCACATCAAGCCAATTCATGGTAATAGTTTCTCCCCATTATAGTTGGTTTTTGGTCAGGAACCAAATATTGCCCATCTAAGATTTTGTTGTGCGACATATATTGAAATTGATCCACCATGACGCACGGAGATGGGACCTTAAAAGGTGATTGGGAATATATGATGGTTTATAGAGCCTTCAACAAGAGATTTATTTACATCTCAGTTAATTGATATCCATCTCAATGAATTAACATTCCCAACATCAGGGGGAGATAAAATGCAGTTGGAAATAGAAATGAGTTAGAATGAAATATCATTGATCCTCGTACTAAACAATGTGAACCAAAAGTTCAAAGGATAATTCATTCACAGAGATTAGCGAATTAATTACCAGGCGCATTAACTGACCTAAATATGATGAATAGCTAATCAAGTCACATATACCAACTGCTAATGCTCCATTTAAGATGAGTGTCCAGGAAGGACAATCGTATATTGGCAATAAGCATACTGCACGGCTAGAGCGTGGTAGACTAGTCGATTCCAAAGAATAAAAAATCCTCGAGAAATTGGAGCAAGTAAGAAATATGGTCAACTCGAGGTTATAGTAAAATGGTCTCCTGAAGAGACATTAGACATGATGGTTCCAGAAGAACCTCATGTACCTAAAAATAAAGAGATCTCGTTATACAGTATCATGTCTACGAAATGTATGGAATCGAAATAAAATCGACGTCGTTATAAATTTTATGTAATGTAGCGCTTGAAATGAGGATCAAGATTTAAGATCTGCCTATGAATGAATACAAAGAAATGATTGGCCAAAATGGAAAGACGCAAATACGGCAGAGTTGAATTCTCTATTGAAAAGGAAAGTTTTGGACCAGTAGTCCATACAACAAAAGTTGTAAAACATATAGATATGAAAAGGTCTTTTGTGCGAATCAACATTTGAAAAGAAAATGATATAAGGTAAAATTGGTGGCACAAGAATTTCACAAAGACCCATAATTGATTATGAGGAGACGCATTCTCCAGTGGTGGATACAATGATTTTTTCATTATGTTATTAGTCTGGTAATGCAAAGAGAGAATTGAAATGCGTCTAATAAATATCATGATTTACTTGACACTGAAAGTTTACAGGAAAATACCTGATGAAGGATTTAATGTGTCAAAATCTTGTAACGTAAGTTCTCGAGAACATTATGATCGGAATAAATAGATTCAATTCTGAATACGTTATGTTTGTTATATGATTGAATTGAATATAAGTGGAACTCCTTATGAGTATCCTAAAGCAACTGAGTGCTTAAAAGGTAATATGAAACATCGTAGGATGTAATTATTGTGCACCAATACACCACAGGTGATAAACTGAACCTGGTGATTATGATACTTTAATATATAGGAATGGTACAATATATATTGGAGAAATAGATGTTATTGTTCTTCCAATTGAAGAGTTAATGCACTTGCGTAATTGGTCAAGATGGAAAAGTCCTTGAAGGATTGATGATGCTTGCAGCATTGATATTAATACCTTGAGAAGTATTATGTATGGACTAAAATAAGGGGTTTGAGTGTTTTAAAACTCAAGAGATATCCCGATAAAGAGCAACATAAGTTTGATTGTATTATCCAGCTTGTATCAAAAGTTTTCTTTTAAAAGTTCACTCGCAGTTTACAGTGATAATGTCTGAGCATTATCGAGAGACTCTGTAGAACTTTTAAAAGCGGGATTTTTGAAAGTTCTTGACATAATGCACTTGTTGCTTGACCTACAATTCGAGTATATATGTAATGATATGTTTACCAATCCATCAAAGTATATCTTGAAAAGATAGTGGGACATTTTACAATTGACATAACTCATACTTAAAGTGCATTAAAGGTTGTCCAATTACTTGATATGGAAAATTATTCATTTCATCTCGTACCAAAGTAGAGATTATCACGCTACAAGTATCATGGTTAAATATATATGTACATTAGTATATGTCTTACTAGTTATGCATGATTATTATATCTTCCACGTGAACTTATTATCATAATATAGCATATGTCAAGCAAGGAGACATCGGAATGAGTTAAAACAAATACTTCAGGTATGAGCGATATTTGATTATATTTCACTAACCCATGCAAACAAGTTTGGTTAGTCTTGTAGATGCCGGGAATATAACACATCACATTTGTTGATCTTGTGACATTTATTTACGAGAGGAGGCAACATTAGTTCAACTTAAAGAATTGCACTTATGAGAGCATGGACTAAAATTGTGGAATGAAGATCATACATCAACGATTCAACTTAAAGATTTTCACGTCAAGTGATCAAGAACGCAAATCATTAACTACAAAACTCTGAGTAACTTTCTTAGAAGATCGACACCATCATTTAAATGATAAATATTAAAATGAGGGGGAGTATTCAAAACGTTGCACTCTTTTTCCCTTCACTAAGTTTTGTCCCATCGGGTTTTCTTAGTAAGGTTTTTAATGAGGCAACATACCTGATCCAGAAGTATCAGGAAGAGTAATACGCCCTGCACTCTTTTTCCCTTAGCTGAGGTTTTGTCCCACTGGGTTTTCCTGGCAAGGTTTTTAACGAGGCAGCATCACCAAGCGTATACTACATTATTTTCTTTTATCACGTGGATAGTCAAGGGGGAGTGTTATAAATAATTTATTATGGTGACTATCCACATTCCAACTCCCATCCCTTCATATACTTTGTATTAATGTTATAGCCTATATATGTAGTGGCTCTTGTATTTGATTAGATACACATCAATAAGAATGAATCATTCCATTCTCTATTCTCTCCAATCCATGTTCTTACATCTACATATCTTGTATGTTAGTTGTTAATAGGTCGTTGTTATACAACAGAAAATGAATAAAACTGAATACGATTAAAAAAATTGAATGAGGTTACTTTTTACATGAACCAAAATTTCCGTTTAATGAATGAATGTAAGGACTAAAGTTGAAAAGCACAAAAGATAAGAATTTAAAGAGCTAAATATGAAAATTCTAGAGGCGCTTTTATAAAACTTTTAATACCCTTTATTGAATTTCTGAACGAACTTTACAACTATCATCCTCTCTCTCAATCTCATTCTTCCTAAAGCAACCCCGGCACCTCCATTTTTTCCGATTGTGATATTTCTTGTTCTTGGTTGGATTTGTTTTCATGAGTGCAATCGGAGGGCTTGGGGCAAAAGGTGAGCTTAACCAAACTTTTAAGGGGAGCGATCAGGATTTTTGTCTACAAACTACACTAATAATTTTTTTTAAGGGGGCGCCCGCCCACCTTGGCTAATAGGTAGGTCCGCCCATGTCAAAAACACTCTCTAATCGTTCTAGCATATACTCTATATTCTCACAAACACTCTCTAATCTAAAAAAATGGCATCTTCTACACCTTAAAGTCAAACCAGTTCCGTTAATGTTTCTTCATCCCAACTAACGGTTGTTAAGGTAGTTCCAAGAAACGAAACCCCAATGCTTGGAAACACTTTGATTTATGTGTTATGAGTAGCGGTCCCAACAAGGCGAGATGCAAATACTGTTCAACTTTTCTTAAACACGATGCTAACTTGACTTTGAAAGACCATGTGGAAAAACCGTATTGCAAAGTTTTGAAAGAACAAAAAAACTCTCAAGGTGGAGCTTCGATCACACAAGAAGGCGAGTTGTTTGTTTACAATTTGAAAGAGGTTCGCGAAGGAATGGTGAATTATGTGATACAAGAAAGCTTGCCATGTAAGTCGTGCTACCCTTAGACGAGATTGTTTAAAAAGATGAAAAGAAGCAAAGAACAAATTAATTAATTGTTTTGAAAAATTAGAAACCGGTGTTAACTTAACTAGTGATGTTTGGTCCGCACCGCACGGTTCATCCGACGCATATATTTGTGTAACGCCCCATTGGATTGAACCGTCTTCTTGGAAAATGATGAAATGAACTATTGCGTTTCGATTGTTTGATTACCCTCACACCGGTTCAAATATTTTCAATATGATTGACAAAGTTATTCAAACGTATAAGTTAGAAAACAAGATTTTATCAATATTGTTTGATAACGCATCGAATAATACCGCGGCTATCTCACAATTAAAATTAAAATACCAACCTATTTGTGGAGGGGGGTTTTTCATAGTCGTTGTGTCGCACACATACTCAATTTGGCCGTTCAAGATGGTCTAAAATGTATTGAAACACAGAGAGAGGGTTTTCGAAGAATGTTACGCGATGTATATAGCAACAATCAAAGACATGCTAAATATATCAAATTTTACAAAAGTGTGAATGTCATTTGTTGGGTCCAAATGTCCAACAAGACGGAGTTCCACTTGTAACATGTTTGAAAAACACGTTTTGCAAAAAGAAAGTTTAATTGCATATCATGATATTTTGGTGAGTCGGGGAAAAGCAACACCATACCATCCTTCTGTGACAACCGGCAAATTTCGTACAACGATTAACGTGATTCTAATCATGTTTTAGAAATGATTAACATGGTTTAAGGTTAATTATGGTTAGTTGAGCTAATATGAGTCCTACGATGTCCTTTTGAAAGTTCGTTGAAGTCTTGATGCCTTTAAAGAAAGACTTCACGTGTTTAACGTAACGAACTGACATCAGCAAAAATTTGTCAAACTGGAATAACATAAGCTTATTCTATGAAAATACGACACGTATTTACTACTGATGCGATCGAATGTGAAATCGGCGCGGTAAACGGTCAAAAACGCAGCGTTTTGGAGAAACGCGGAGAGGAACTGACGTGGGATTCGAACGTCAAAACGCGTGGCTTTAACCGTTACCGAACTTCCGGAATAATTATTTATTATAAATAATTTCAATTATTTAGTTTCGAAAGTGAACAGGTCGCCTAAATGAAGTACAGCTCGACCGGATCGATTAACGCGATTTTAACGCGTGTCCTGTTTTCACGCGTCGAGTTACGAAAATAACATTTAAATTGCTCGGTTTGGTTATGTTTTTCATTTCGAATAAAACCGACTAGTTTTTGTAACTAATTGTCGGGCCTAATAACAAACCGAGATGATTTACGTTTGAACGGGTTCGATACGCGGTACACAACCCACCAACCCTAACCCTAGGTATATAAAGGCTGCTCCTTCTTCCTCCCTTCATTTGCAGCAGCCGCACCATCTCACTCTCTCTCTACTCTCTCTCTAAAAACTCTCCCTCTCTCTCTCTAACCACCTCTCTCTCCTCCTCTCTTACAGAAACCGGCCGACCACCACCCCTCCGGTGGCGGCGGCGTAAAGCTAAGCCAGAAAGGGGCAGATCGGGGGAGGTGGGGGTTGACGGGGTTGGGTCCGGCGAGGATGGAAGGGGGCGCGGTGGTGATGGTTTTGGTTCGAAGGGTGCAGCAGATGGTTGTTGTGGTGGTTTGAGGCGGTAGGCGGCCGGGGTTGTTCCGGGTGGTCGCGCGGGAGGTTGAAGGCGGTGGTTGTTGCAGGTGGTTGATGGTCTGTGGGTGATGGTTCACGAGGGTTCAGCTTCGGGTTTGGTTGGTAACGATCTGTACAGATCTGGTCACGTGGGCTTGTCATCGGTGGCCGGGGATGGTGGTTGTTAATGGTGTTCCGATCGGTGGTGGTTTGGTTGAAGGAGACGGTGGTGCACGATGGGTCTCGGGCTCGGGCCGGTGGTGGCTAAAGGTTGGTTATTGACCAGATATGGAGCCGATTCAGTCGTGGTTCAGTTGGTTTTGGATCGGACCACTTGCGTGCGTTTTTGAGTTTGGGGTGTTCGGGTCAGATTCGGGCGTTTCGGGTCAGATCCGTGTGTTTCGGGTCCGACTCAACCGTGGTCCGGGTCAGTTTTGGATGCTCGAGTCGGATCTGGTTTGTCTCGAGTCACGTTATTTTCTAGTCGCTGGTCAAGTGTAGATCTGGTCAACCTTGCTCGCGGATCAGATTTCGAGCTCGGTTAAACACGAGTCAACTCCGGTCAAACGTTGGCTCGGTCAGCACGTCGTTCAAGACGGTATCATGACGTGCGTACGATTGGTAAAACTAACTTCGTATTCTTTATTTTGATTATATTTATAAATATCTATATTTATAAATGCATAAATACGAAAGCTACAAATGTGTTAACTCGCACAACGAACCGACAAGATAATAAATGAAATGTATAAAATCGAGTAGTTGTCAGTGTATATAAGGCGTAACTAATAACTTCATACGTGGGACTAAATTCGTTGGACTATATATATATAGATATATATATACACACGTATATATTATATAATAAGCTTAATATATATAAGCTGTCGAAACGTATGAATGTCTCGCTAAAATGAAATTGTGGATAAATGGATTGGTTGTCTTGTTTTGGTGTCGATTTTGGGGAAAATTGTAGACGACTTGTGTTGTCTGGTTTGTACAAAAACAGAGGAAACTCTGCCGAAATTTTTATAAAATCCGAAGCACAAAGGCGTTATTGTGGTGCGTCCTTATCAACTATTTTCAAGTGTTTGACCAGACTAATTCCATACAAAGTCGTGACGTTTTGACAAAGATTATTGGAAACAATAATAGTCGATCCCGAACAATATTTGAAAACAAATATATAGTTTTGTCGAGCGTCAATTGTGTCAACTTCAATGGTTTTTGGTAACCAAAACGTTGTCAAAAATACGGGTTGGAAATACGTAGACGCTTAACTTATTTGGGACAAATTAGTTGAAAGTAATACTTCGAAACACTTAAAACACTCGGATTTTGGGAAGCGAAATAACAAATGTTATTAGTCAATTTCAATAATTATACTTATGTTTCTTCAAAGTATATTGTCCAAAAATAATCATACAAGACAACTACATTTATCCGATTTACGAGACAAGCTATTACTCGGGATGAGTTATACGATTCGTGGTATTAGTCCAACATGGTTTACACACGAATAGTAACAGGTGCGCGACTTGGGTACTATGTCGTATGTGAACTCATGAATTATGATAAGTCACGATCGGTTCGTCGAGTTAAAACACTTAAGGACTCGAGTTAGTACACATGAGTCAAGATAGTTGAATAAACTATCTTTTAACCGGAAGTTAAGCTAGGTTTATATATGATAGACTTTAAGGTGTCCTTCATTGGTAATTAGGGCACGAGGAAGTCGGTCAAAGCTTTGGATTTTATTTGCTAGCTAAGCATGGAAATTAAGGTGAGTTTCACGGCCCCATTTTACTGTTTTAACTGGGGAAAGATATGTTTGTCAAAAATTATCACATATTGAAATGTTTTCAAAGGTTAAAATGTGGTAAGTGGCATGATGAGTACTTGAGTTTTTGGTCGCCACTCGGGGTTGGGTCCTCGCTACTGTAACCATTAATTCAGGTAAATGAAACTGAAGGAATATTTGGATAGTACTATTGGTGCCTGACAAGGCCCACCCCTAATCGATAGCGTCGATTATGCATCGGCGTATGCCTGGGGTGCACGTATTCCGAACTTAAGTCGTTGGGTTCCGAGAAACGACTTGGAGCGGGGCATATTTATTAGTCTTGGTTTGGTTATGGGACTCAGGGGATTGCTCATCATCATAATTTGTAGGAGCTAGCTACTCCATACAAAGGCCACAAAATGTGCTGGATTTGCACAGGATATAAAAATGTGCTGGATTTGCACAGGATATAAAAATGTGCTGGATTTGCACAGGATGTAAAAATGTCGTATTTACGAAACTAAAACCTGTGAACTCACCAATATTTTATATATTGACGTCTTTTTAAACATATCTTTCAGGTAACTAAGTGCTGAACAGGTATGCGGCTAGTACGGTGGAATTTGGGATGTCGGACAATGGTTGGGGGTTTCATCTATTGTTACCTTCGGGTTGGGACATAAACGGAAACACCCCACTTTAAAACTTAATGTTTGTGGTTTTAAGTAATGTTTGAAACCAGGTACTCCTTCCCGGCATCTTAATATAATGATCTTTTCTAATTAAATATAGTTTGTGTTAATCTTGACTTTGATATGCTTTCGAGCGTCGCGCCACGTGTTTCCGCCATTGGCGTGGTGTGACACCTTCGCATTGGAATGTTATTGAAGTTGTTTCCGAAATGTTACAAGTTTTCAAAGCATCAACCACCGCTTTGTCAGGAGTTTATTATCCCACAAGTTCTATAACACTTCACAAATTATATAACATGACCAAAAAAATTAGGCGAAATGGAATGTAGAGGTAGCCCATACAAATATATGGTGCCACCTATGAAGGAAAAATTTTCAAAATATTTTTCGGAATTACCGGCGGTTTTTACTTGTGCCTCCGCTTTAAACCCATGTTACAATATAGCGGGGGTAGAAAATATAACTGATAAAATTGCCAACGAGTTAGACTTGAACACGGAAAAAGACCTGTTTTGAAGCCGAAATTGATGAACGGATAAGAAGCAACTCCGGTTCGGGTGAAGATTAGACGTCCACTTTGAAGTTGAAGATTTATTTCATTTAAGACTATGTTTTCTATTAAGAATTAAGATTATGTTTTCTATTTTGTTTTGATGTTATCGTCGTTGTTTTGAATCAATTTTTTTTTTTTTTTGAAAATTAACTTTCATTAAACCAAAGTAAACACGGACCTCAAATCAAGGACCGGCCGCACAAACCAAGATTACAACATATACAAAGGGGATCTACACCAATCCTTCCAAACTATTCTAACATCATTGCCTCTATTCTTCAACCATAAAAAGGACATAGACTTAACTCTCGCAATGATGTTCGAAATATTTGCTTTGTTACCATTGAACACCAAGTCATTCCTCGCGTTCCAAATCGTCTACATAGTAACTATAACGATGCCGTGCACAATCCTCTTCCTAATCTTGCTGCCTTGAATGTTCTTATAAACTTCCAACATGTCTCGTATATCGAATGCAAAGATAGGAGTAATGCCGATCCATCTACTAATAACCTCCCACACATTAGTTGCAATAACACAATCTGCGAAAGCGTGTAAAACTGTTTCCTCATCCGAATCGCACCAAGGACACAAAACATCCGATAAAGCAACTTGCCTCTTCACCAATTCCTTCTTAGATGGTAACCTATTCAATTTCGCTCTCCAAACCATTATATGACACTTTATCGGCACCCATGACACCCATTTTAACACAAAGTTTACCTCCAAAGCGTTCCTTTTTTGGATAACTTCTCTAACCGATTTTGTTGAAAGCTCCCATCTTAACTACCATCCCAAACCCAATCATCACTAGTATCCGAAAGAAGCAGCCTATCAATACACTGAACGAGCTGAATCCACTGCTGTAACGCGTCTACTGTATCAATCTTATCACTCCAATCTGCAGCAAAAACCCACCTTGAACCCAACAGCCTCACGCGGTCCGAAATAGTGTAGTTTTTGTCCGTTTCAAGGTTAAAGAGGATCGGCCACCGTTGCTTTATGACCTCACCCCCTGCCACGCGTCTAACCAAAATCTAATCAAGTCTCTCTTCCCAAGTTTAGGTCTGATAAGAGTATGCAGGGAAACGTTCCCAGCCTTGGTAGCTCCCACGGCTTTGACGATATTCTTCCAATTCCTAGCAACATGATTATTAACCGGCAAAAAAGCCCATTCCTTTTTATTCTTATGACAAGCGTCAATGATCCGTCTCGATAATAAAATCGGGTACCGTCTATATCTCCATGCCCATTTAAACAAAAGCGCCTCATTAACATCTTTCAACCTTTTGATCCTCAAACCGCCTTGAGTTTTCGGAGTAGTAACCTTATCCCAACTAACCCAATGAATTTTATTAATGTCACTAGTACCGGACCATAAAAACTTTTTCATAATTTTCTCAAGTTTGTCAATAACCTTACCCGGAGCTTTGTATAAGGAAAAATAATAAATCGGAAGACTCCCAGGTACCGATTTAATAAGCGTGACCCGCCCCCCAATTGAAAGAAGTTTCGCCTTCCACAAAGCAAGTCTAGCTTCAAAAACCTCTTCAGCCTTCTTCCAATTGCAACACTTGCTCATATTTTCTCCCACTCTAATGCCCAAATAATCAAGCGGAAAACTTCCCCGCCTACAACCCAAAAAAGCCGTCATCTCATCTAACTCCTCTTGACCAATCCCAATCCCAATAAGATTAGATTTGTTTATATTAATTTTCAAACCGGAGACTATATAAAAACATCTCAATATGCGAGCCATGTTAAGAACATTACTCTCCGACCACTCACCAAGGATGAGAGCATCACTGGCATACAAAAGATGCGATAAAGTGATCTCATCTTTCTTCAATTTAATCCCTTTAAATTCACCAATCGGAATCGCTTTATGTATGACACAAGAAAGTGCTTCCATCACTACCAAAAATAAAAAAGGAGACAAAGGGTCTCCTTGTCTAAGCCCTTTATGACACACAAACTCAAACGTAGGAGACCCGTTTACTAAAACCGCCGACCTAGCCGATTTCAAAACCCCCATCACCCACATACACCATTTCTCTGGGAAGTTCATCTGCTCCAACATCGAAATCAAGAACTTCCAATTAATATTATCATAAGCCTTTTCGAAATCTATCTTTAAAACGAACACCCTTCTTTTTCTTCTTTTCAACCATTCAATCACCTCATTAAGAACTAAAGTACCATCCAAGATGTACCTATCTTTTAAAAAAGCGGATTGGGACTCTGAAATGACATCCCCCATAACACTCTTTATCCGGTTAGCCAAAATCTTCGAGATCACTTTACTAACCATACCTATCAGATTAATAGGTCGATAGTCCTTCATATTTATCGGGTTCTTGCATTTTGGAACCAAAGTGATAAACGACGAACTACATTCCGGGCTAATGACACCCAAACTATAGAACTCGTTCATGATATTATAAAAATCATCTTCTAATTCCCCCTAGAATTTCTGCACAAAATTAAAGTTAAAACCATCTGGGCCCGGGGCCTTATCTTTACCACACTAAAAAACCGCACACTTGATTTCCTCTTTAGAAAAGGCCCGAACTAAATCAGCTTGTTTATTTTGCGGGACCTTCTTCAAATCATAACAATACATCATCGGCCGAACATTGTACCTCTCTTTAAAATGATCCCGAAAAATTTTTAGAACTTCTCTTTTAACAATCGTAGGCTCCGACTCCCACACCCTGCCCACTTCAATACCCGGAATAGCATTAGAAGCCCTTCTGCCATTTATAATTATGTGGAAGTAACCTGAGTTATCATCGCCCTTTTCTGCTCAATTCACACGAGCTCGCTGCTGGAGATCCTTATGTCTAGCTTCGGCAACCTCGGCAATTTTCATTCTACATTCTTCAAGCGTCCATAACTCTTCTTTAAGAAGCTCTCTTTGTTCCATATAAACTTCCAGAACTTCTATTTCTTTTTTACACAACTCTAACTCCTCGGTTTGTTTTTTGCGATAATTATCCCTCCACATACGAACCCTACCACGAAGCACCTTAAGTTTATTCCACAACTTTACATCAGCCGCGTAACCTCCAAAATTCCCAGCAAGAACCTCACGAACCACCGAAACACAATCGTCATTACAACCCCAAGAATTGAACCAACGAAACGGTTTTCGGACCAAAATTTTTACTCGTCATAGACAAAAGTAATGGGCTATGATCCGAAAGACCTTTCGTAAGCACACGTAGACACGCATCCGGCCATTTATTTAACACACTAGAATAAACCAACACACGATCAATTTTTCTTTGTTTATTTCCACCACCTTTACCCGCTAGAAACATATACCTCCTACCTTTCATATTATATTCAAACAATCCCACTTCATCTATAAACTCGTTAAAATCTTTAGCACTAGTCGCATTAAATCTCGTATTCTTTCTTTCATTGGCACATCTAACCGTATTAAAGTCACCTACTAGAACCCACATACCATCGTTGTTCATCATCACATTTCTCAACCTCCCCCATAAATCCCTCTTTTGAACTTCATTTTGCGGACCATATACATTGACCACATTGAACTTAACTTGAAAATCCTTCAACCACCCTCTAACAAGAATAAAATTCCTATCCTTAATAACCGACTCCTTTGCAAAATAACTTGGGTTCCACACACTAATCAAACCTCCCGATAACCCTGTAGGATCCACAAACTCAAAATCAAAGTTACCATTGCCCCAAAAACGCCCCAAAACATCCTTCGTAACACCTTGGACCTTAGTTTCTTGCAAAGCCAAAAACATAACATCATAAGACTTTTTCATCTCTCTAACCCACTCGTCTTTCCCCACAACCCCCATACCTCTAACATTAAGACTTAAACAATTCATTTAAAACCTTCTTGTACACCTTCAACACTAATAGTTTCGTTCAACAAATCCTGAAAATTATGTAGCTCTACTCCCAATTTACGTCCCATGGTTATCGTATGAGCCACCTCCTCGTTAACTCCTCCGGCCCTTACACTAGAACATAGAACCTCCCCCATTTGAAATTCTTGAGGAGTGAACACATTATCCTCTTGACCTAACCCCACATCTCCGCTAACATTGTTCAAAACTACCTCAGGCCCTACCTCTTCGGTAAGCCCAACATCCTCTTGTCCCCCCACACTTGAATCCGCACCCACCTCAGGCCCAACCTCAATAGAGGATGAGTCCACAATTCCAATAATTTTATTGAGCCCAAACATATCATCAAATTTTCTTCTCGGTTTCTTTCCTTTGGGCTTGTCAAGGCTACTACCCGATTTGTCAAGACCCAGCCTGTTTACAATAATTTTCTTACCCTTTTTCCTTTTATTCTTTTTAGACACTGAAATATAATACCTTTTATCCTTGGATTTGTTGCCAGATATACCTCCAGCAGAAACATTATCACCCTCCTTGTCTTTAGCTTCCAAATTATTAGGGACTTCATTCGAATTTTGAATTCCTTCCATAACCACTGTCTCCTCAATTAACGCTCATTATGACACTCCTTATTTTCAACCGGAATATTCTCCGTAACCTCCGCACCAATTGAATTCAAGCCATCAATATTTTCCATAATATTTGAAGTTTCCATATTGCATTCCGATCCACCGGAGAATCAACCGGAACCGACTGCCGAATACCGGAAGAAGTAAACTGCATCACCCAACGGCTTAACCACGTTATCCGTATCCCAATCACCTACTTCTTCCGCCACCCAAACTCGATATTTACGCCCTCACCATTGAAGAATAATCTCTTCTTGAACTCGCTTACCATCGGAGATTAATACCCCCTATGTAGTCATATGACAAATCAAAGTCCGTCTTCGCATGTTGGGCATACTGAACGATCTTACCAAATTTCTCGCCTATTTGATTGATCACATGATTATCTAGAAGATGCAACGGAATTCCTTGAATTTTTAACCAAGCAAGTCTTCAAAAGGCAATGTTTGTCCAACCCAACGATCCACCGAAGAAAACACATTTCCATTCTCTTTAGAACCCGAAACGAAATCCTGCAAATGCTCTTCATGAACAAATGATACCAAAACAAACATCCCACCAAGATATTGTACCAAGCCTTTTCCATCAGTGAGAACCCGAACAACTTCTCCAACTTCTTTTAACAACTTGAAATCTACCATTCTCACAATTGCCGCCTTCCCCACCAGGTGATCAAAAGCTTTAAACGTATCAGGAACTATGATCATCTTCTCTTCAACTACCACTGACCTCTTCCCAAGGAATGTATCTTTAAATGAAGTCGTGCCCACAAAATTATTAAACCTCACATCAGGCTCCATGATCCCACCACCCTCCATACCCGAAGAGGAAGATTTGAAAACATCCGCCTTTTGTTTAGTCTTAATCTCTCCTTCCTCCAGAAAAAACCTAGCCACATTCACATGTAATTTATAATCCCCCATTCGAATAGAAGAGAGTGTCTTCTCCATATCTGTAGCATTCTTCACATCTAATAACGACAAAAAACCAAAACGATTACCCAACTTATCTCGTTTTCTAGCAATATAAATGTCATAAATCTCTGCATGGACACGAACAAACCCCGCCAAGTCATTACCACTTTATCGATCTGGTAGATTCGATACATAAAACTTGGTTAATCTCTTCTGAATCGTTGCCGGAATCGAAAACCTAGAACCACCTTGAGAGGACGCCACCATTAGGGCTTCAATATTCCTTAAACGTTGATTGTGTTGGTATTATTTTGGTTATATTGTGTTGGTATTATTTTGGTTAAGATGAAACAATGTTCAAAATCTTTTTTTTTTTAAATAGAAACAACAGCAGCACAACAGCACAAAAACCTTTTTTTCGAATTTTTTACCGGTTTCTATACCGTTTTTTTATCGAGCTTTTTAAAAAACCGGTTTTAGACCCGTTCCAATCGGTTGTGATTAGGGGTTATCTTTGGCCCATAAAACCGGTCCCTAACCCGGATCGGGTTTTCATAAAAACCGGTTTTTAACCCGGATCCATGGTGGAAAAAAATCGGTTTATCCATCGGAACTGACATAATCAAAGTTGGTGTAATCATAAAGAACAAGCCCACGTAGGCATTATGCGGTCCAGATTTAGTTTTAAGAATTTTCACATTCAGTTCCCAATTTCAAAGCCGGTCCGGTTCGAGTCCAACATGTGAATTGTAATCATAAAGAACAAGCCTTTAGATGACATAGTGTGACTTCCTTTGGCGCTTTGCAGGGAAGAAACATTTTTTTCTTTGGAGTGTACGGATGAATTAGGGGTGTAATAATGTGTGTGTGTGGGGTGTGGGGGGTGGGTGTTGATGGATGGTGACGGAGAGTGTCGGTGGTGGGGGTCAGTGCTTGGTGCTAGGTAGTATAGGTGGAGGTGGCGGTGGTTGGCGGCGGCAGTGATGGTAGTGGTCAGTGATGGCAGTAGTTGATGGGTGGCGGTGGTCGATGCCAGAGACTGGCGGTGGTGAGCGGCGGTGGACGGTGGTGGCGGCAATGGGTGGTAGAGGTGGGTGGTGGTGGTGGTCAGTGGTGATGAAGGGTGACAACGGGAATGGAATGGAAAAACCAAAGGGCTTGGACGGAATGAATTTTGGGTTTTTAGAGGGAATGAAATAAAGGAGGTAATGGATGATTCAATTACCTTGACCAACTAAACACCTTTATTTTTTTTCATTCCAACATGATGCATATAGGGAGTTGTTGATATTATGAAAAACCTATGTCACATGTAAACATATGTTAGTTATTTATATTATATTATAATGCATTTAGGAAATCATTTTAAGATAGCTAAAAGTTAAAAGAAAAAGTTATTTGTAATGTTTACCTGGTTATAGATATATTATATGACTTATACATAGGGTTGCTCAAATTTCTTGTCGCTCGTTCGCCGCTTGCACGGAATATGTTTGTTTGATTTTCCGCTTGGTTGTAAACGAGTAGGCCGGCTCAGTTCGGTTTGTAATGGAGCCAAGCACGAGCAAAGGTCCGCTCGACTCGGTTCGGGTCGTTATACACACACACACATGCGCGTGCGCGCACACACACAAGTTACAATTATATTTATAGTTGTATACATACAACTCTATTGGGTTTGGGCCCAATATATGCAAATGTACAATTTTAATTATACATACTAGCCCAATCAACCAAATAATAATTCAACACTAAATTTAATGGTAAAAACATAAGCCGTTAAGCGATGGACTTAACTTCTTTCTCTCATTAGTCGTCCGTCGTCAAATCGTCTCAAGCTATCAACCTATGCCACAATGCAACAAATGTTCTCCGTAGTTTGCTCATCTCCTTACCGGCCTCAACATGAATCTCATCCTTAGAAAGTCATAACTTAGGCTTAGTGTCATTCTCGGACGAAAACATCCTAAATTTATGGTTGTCTAAATCACTCACCGCTCATGTTCGCTCAAAAAAAATGCTCGTTTGGTTTTCAGCTCGATTGTAGACGAGCCAATCAGTTCAATTCGGTTTTTAACCAACCAAGCATGAGCAAAGACGTGCCCGTGAACAACCCTATATATAGATAACTAGTTTTTATCCCGGGAGCGTCCCGGGTTGAAATATCTAATATAACATAATAAAATATATTATTATTATTATTTTAAACAAATCTCTGTCATAAGTTATCATATTCCAATATAAAAAAAACGAATCTCTGCGCCGGGGTATAAATCTAGTGCCATTACAAACGAATTCGGAAGTTTGTAATCGATCATTCTAAAAAGAACTAACATGAAATAAGAAAAAAAAAGTTAATTATTTAAATACCGAACGCATTAGTCTAAGGGTTATGTGATGCGTTAAAAAATTCATGGGTATATGATCGGGTATGTAGTTCGGGTATTTGGGTATGTTGTTTCGGGTCGGGTATCACCTAATCCCAGACCCGACCCAAACCCACAATTTTTTTAAACTAATCTCAAACCCGACACAATACCTGTCGGGTTACAAAAAATAGTCATTTTTTTCTCCGATTTTTATATAGCACTATGGTACTCGTTGGAAAGATAATAAAAAGCTCGTTAATTTGATATAATTTTTTTCTTTAAAAAATCTCATATATAAAAGATATTAACGTTTAAAAGTTATGGGAGGAAACACGAGAGATAAAATAATAAAGGTTTAATATTTAGATTTAATAGATTAGGTATTTAATAGATTAGATTAAAGATTATAATAGATTAGGTTAAATCATATTTATTTCTTTTTTTTAATTGGTTTAGAGTTGCCACATCACATCCTATGTGGCATCTCTCAAAGGAGAGATTGCATAAAAGCATGACATGTAGGATTAATCCCTTTGCAATATATATATATATATATATATATATATATATATATATAGATGCATAGCATAAACAAAAGAAAAGGACGAAGAAATATATGTGGTAGTGGATTAATAAATAATAATAACTAGTTTTATACCCGCCGCGCGTTGCCGCGACGGGGGCAAAGGGGTTATTGCCTCATTCTTAGCCGGCGCACGTTGCAACGACAGCATATGACGGGTCTAAACGTACCACCTTCGCAATTGTAGTAAGCGAAACAGTAACTGCCTCACACGTGAGAGTTTGCAACCAGAAGCTGTAAGATCCCATCGGTCCTTAACATTATCGACGTGGAATACAGAGTAGTTGCAAACATCATTATCCCCTTTAACTATAACCAATCATCTAAAGAACAACAACTTACATTAATTAGGTTTTCAAAAACTAACTAAATAAATCAACATCTTACAAATGAATTTGTCCACGATCGCCTATGAAATAACAAATTACAGCAATTAGGCTTTCGAAAATATAACTATAATTCGTCTATAAGATTGGAGGGCTCGAATGCTCGTATTTGACCCATGGAAACACAGCTCACAGCCAAGAAAAGCGAGCAAGGAAATTAACCATAACGATACGTAGCAACCCCAGATCAGGAAAAGGTTGTAGGCGGCGTGTGTGTCGATTAGCCAGCAAATACCGACATCGGCAACCGTCGCCACTACCCACGAAACAATCCTCTCAGTCACTGCATGAATCACCTACCACACAACCCACACAACCTTCTTTGTAAACTTTAAATCCATCTGTAACCACAAACTCAAGAACTTAAACATATCGAAACCCAAACCCATCAACCAATTAAGCTTAGAAGACCTGCAGAACACTGGATTAACACCATACGATGCAAAACTGTTGCAAATAGAGATCAAGAACGACATTAATGGCACTTTAACTCAGACCCAGTTCACATATGGCGATAAATCACTAACAGAAAGCTGCCCAAGGGCACCCATTAAACGGCATTCAAACCTGCGAACCACAGCGGCTACCATGAACCGATAACAACCACCAAAGACAAAAACTTACAGATCGATGACAACCGGATTAGGAAGAGCTTGAATACGGGGCTGGTGTCCGTCAGCAACCAAGCATCCACATCGCCAACCGTCGCCACCAGCCACCTCCGGTAACCGAAAAACAAAGCATCCAATAACCCTCATCCAAATCCGACGACAACCGGGTGGCGGTTCACCACGATGCTTCTGAAACCACCCGGAAGAAGATCGACAGAGAAGAGAGGGAGAGACGACGTTGTTGAAGGTTTAACAGTTAGTTGTATTTATATGGGAAGGGGGCAAAGAGATGGAGACATTATCGACTCAAGTGGGGCGGAGAGGCGTGACGTCGGAGCAGCCAGCGGGAGACGGAGACGATAGTCACGGCGGCGCAGGGATGTGGAGCAAGGACACGGGATGTTATTGTTGTTGATGAGCTTTGCGTAGTAGCTTCGTAAACGAAGATCGCCAAAGTTGACCAAGCAAAGGACGGCGGCGTGCGGCAGATGAAACTGTGTGTTACAAACAACCCACCCGCGATATGCGGCGTAAACTCGATTAGTATCGATTTTTTTTTAACATAATCGCAACGATGGTATACAAAAGGTTGTTGAGACTTGAGACATGTTTACATCAATCATAATTAATTTCATAATATTGGTAACGATTTTGATGGAACCAATATTGCCAATATTAATATTAGTACCGATTTTGAATATTGTTATATATCCCAAATCTTTAACATTTATTAAGTAACAAAATTTTAGAGGGTGTAGAATGTTCTTTCCGCATAGGAGCATAAAGCGGATGCCGGGTCTCTCTACACCACTCCACAGGGTCGGCATAGGTGGAGGGGCGGCATGGGAGACATATTTTTGCCGTTGATGCCGTGCCAATAGTTGGGTTTTAATTGATTTTTTTTATTATTTTTAATAATTCTGACCAATGAGGAGGCCCGTCATCATAGTGCACACCACCCTCTTGGAGGACCATCATCAAGATGCCTCTCCTCCCACTCTTACGTGACGCTTACATGGCGGCCTATCATGAAAATGTCACCCCTCTCCAAACCCAGTATTCTTACCATTACACAAACATATATGGATCTATATGTGCATTTAATATGAATTTACTTTATCCACCTGTACCCCCTCTGTCTGTCACAATCCAAATCCACGATCCCTCTTCAACAGTAATCTTGAACTTTTTGGCCAACAATGGAGGGCACTTTCCTCCTAAACAAACCACACTTCTCTACAACTAACCAAATCAACACAAACATTCCAACAACTCACAGAAACCTTCTTTCTCTCTCTAAAACCCAGTCGCCAAGGCGAAAATAAAGCAAATGCATCAGTTTATCACGTTGTTTTTGGGCTGTGGTATAGCATAAACGGCGGCAATAAGAGGGAAACGGTTGTTTTCATGTCTTCGGCAGGAGCGACGATGACATTCAGCGGTCTCGTCAGATTAGCCAAGGAATTGAAGCACAACACCGTTCCGGACATGGCCGTTCTTGTTCTTCGTTCAGATATAACGTACCGTTGATCGTTGTTACGTTGGCGTAAACAATTATTAAAGAAAGGTTGCGACTATTGAATCATTGGTGAAGGCGGTGCTAAAGTGGGTGTCATAAGACGGAAGAAAGCGTAGCGTACGGAGAATATGGTTGAATGGTAGATGCTTAGCGGTTGGCGGTTGAAGGACGGTGAAGCGGTGACGATGTTGACTGAGTGAATGCGTATAGAACGGGGGACGGAAACAACAGTCAACGCAACGAAATGTTGCATCCAGACATGACGGTTGGTGAAATTTTTATGTATGACGGAAACAACGAAAGAGAAACGGAAACTCCAATCCAGGCGGTTGGGGTTGAAGAAGTAAGCGAATAAAAAAAAAGAAAGAAAACGGCGTTAAGGTTACCGTTATGTTGCAATTTGTATGTATACTAGTAATTAGACCCGCGCGCGTTGCGGCGCGGGTACATTACAAACGCCGAACAAATTAGTTTAAATATTATGTAACGTGTTAGCCATATAAAAACCTACGTTTTGACGTATGTGGTTTTCCCACGCTTTACCCGCGGGCGTTGGCCCGTGACATGAACCGGCAACGTATTAACCAAACCAAAACACCAACCTGATTGCACTACGATAATGGTTTATTTACCTTTCTAGACAACGTAATTTCTTTATCTTTTTATGTGTTCACTTTCCCTATATAAATAAACAACACCAAAAGTCATCTGAACTCCAAATATAATACATCAAATAACTCAAGTGTTTACCACTAAACTTCTCTCTGTCTCTAATCGCTCTCTAAAACAATTGCAGAAATCGGCTCCGACAAGAGCTGGTAGCCGACATTGTTAGCAGCGAAAGATACGGTGGTCGTCAACGTCATCGGTCAACTGTCCTTTTAAGATGCGGCAGTTTCGCACGCGAGAAGCTTCCTTCGTTTCCGATATAGGCCATGCAACAACCGTCGATCCGGCACGATGGCATCGTCATCACAACAACCGCCACATCTACCTTCTCTACGTTAGCGAACGCATCAGGCTGTTAGAAGCTTGAACGGCGGCATGTGTTTCGGATACGACGGCGACAAACCGGTGATGTCGGCAGTAGTAACGGTTGTGCTCACAGTGTGGTCCGCTGGGAGCACGTCAAAACCAGGGAGGGAAAAAACCGATAAAAGGAAGAATCGAAACGCAGCGGTGGTGACGTCGGTAGTCACGACGATCTCATTGTCGGTAGTCGGGCGTTTTTTTTTTCAGAGACAGGCATGAATGCCATGATGTCGGTAGCTACGACGGTGGTGGTAACGGAGCCACATGCCTATGCCGATGGCCTCGTCGCTTTATGTCTCCATGCTTCCTTCGACAGATGTGTTGTGGCAATAATGTAATTTTCTTGTTTAGAAAAGGGCATAACTGTCTTTTGTCGGTGCACTGTTACACCGACGTTGGTTTTTAGTAATATATATAATATAATATAATATAATGATTGGGGGATAAAAAAGAAAAGCCGAAATGAATTGGGTAAAAAGTGTTGAATAATCTATCAATCAATCAATCGGGTGGAGATGCAGTCCTTATTGTGGTCGATAACACCATTACCAGTGGGTGTGGGTCGGATAATTAATATTAATAAATCTTCTTCTTCTTCTTCTTGTTGTTGTTTTGCTGTGCGTTTAAGGGATCCTTCATCGACGATGGCGGCACCGAAATGGGCTCAGAAGACAATAACGCTGCCTCCTCACAACCGAGGTTGCCACCTTGTTACTCCTAAGGTCTGGTCTGGTCTGGTCTGACTCAATTTCCTTAGTATAATATATATAGCTGTTTGTATTTTATTTTATTTTAGGGCTCCTGTTTTCCACCTAATAAGATATTATTCTTTCCTTGTGGTAAAGAGTTGAGTTAGTAAGTTAACCAACATAACCTAAGTACAATTATGCACGCAGACGCCCAACAACCTATGTTAGCCAAGGCTGTCTGTCACCTGGCCTGGCCTGGCCTGGGCCACTAATTATCCAGATTACTTTCACTTTAAACAGAGGCTCATAAAAGACAAGACAGATTTGGGAATATATATATCATTTCACTTTACAGATTTTGGCCTATTTGATTATCTGCTACTGCCAACGAACTTCTGACATCGTTACACTTACATGTGACTACGCCCTGTCATGTCTATAGACAAATGGTATGGTTTGTAGCCAGAAAACCAGACCTTACATCATTTGACTTGTTAAGACAAGTACTTAGTAAAGGCACAAAGCTATTCAAGTGTTACAATACTGATTTACATGTCATGATTTGCCTTCTTACAGATTCATTTAACTCGCTATGTGTTTCACAGATTTTGAAGGAAATTGGAGAAGATTTGTCCGGATTTCAATGTGGTCTAGCAAATGTCTTTTGTAAGTTGATTTTACAACATGGTTGAGTTTTTGAAAACTAATGTTTGGACATATGCATCCGTTGTTTAATATTATAATTATAAATTTATATGTAACAGTGCAGCATACTAGTGCCTCGTTGACTATCAATGAAAATTATGACTCAGATGTTCGAGCTGACACCGAGACTTTTCTTAATAAAATCGTCCCAGAGGTTTGTTGTTCCCATCTTTATTTTATTTGAAAAATCATATCTTTATCCTGATATTCTTCTTTCAGGGAAGATCTGCACCATGGAAGCATACTTTGGAAGGTTAGTTTTGCACACACATGTTATCCATTCAAACAATTATTTGTTTCCTAGGTGTAAGTAAGTATTGTTGATCTTTCCAGCCTTTTAAGGTTGATTTTGCTGATGTGGATTCAACCTAGCTTGTGTATATGTGCAGGTCCAGATGATATGCCAGCACACATCAAATCATCAATGTTTGGCTGTGCTCTTACGTAAGTTTGTATTTCTTTTAAATGTATATAGTGCAGTGCAATCAGTTGTGCTAACGGTGGTACTCACAAATTTTAGGATACCAATTACCAATGGGAAGCTTAACATGGGAACATGGCAGGTAAGTAATGATGTCTTAGCTTTCATAATAACCTTTATGATAACGTTGCTTCTCTCTCTCTGATTGTCGATGCCCTATCTAATATTCCCTGAATTCTATTAAGCGAAGCATCCCTCTAATCATTCTTATATACACTACTATAACTGACTGATGAAGTAGCATAACTCCATATTAGGCTAGGAATTATCATAATTGCCATGCTTTTGAAGCTATATTAATGAGTTCATATGTTCTACATGGCTGTGTGTGACATTGTCTATGTGCTTACTCCAACAAGTACAGTCAACCCAAACTATCCAGCAACTTTTGAGAAGATTTTGTTTGTAGCACAAAATACAAAATTGTGTTGCAACTTGTTTGATTTGTTAGTATGCATTATATTATATATACAGGCACACATATATTAACAAAATCTGCACTGAAATTGGGAAGGAGATTTTTTTATCTTAATTCTCATGTGGCTTGCTTGGGGTTATAGATAATTTATTCAGTTGGGCCTCTCTCAAGGGAAAGGGAGAGATCTGATTCAAGCAATTAGCAGTTAATAAGGTGTTGGAATGAGATATTTGATGGTCCAACCTTGTTAGGTTCGAGCAAACTATTGGACTAAAGGTGTTAATTAATGAAAGATTGGGACCAAAACTGCAATATAGCCATACCATAGGAACCATTCGTGTAATGTCAAAATAAACATTAAAGTACCAAGTGTACAACTTCTCCTAACATAATTATTACTCATTGGATGGACCTTTTTCAGCACTGTGTTGCTACCCAATTCATGTTCTTAATGTAGAATTACCTTCCACTTTTCCTGTTTTTTGACTATAATTTTCGTATGGCTGAGCTGCAGGGCATATGGCTGTGTGAGCATCGTGATGAACCTACTGCACGTAAAGTTGTGGTCACCCTAAATGGAATTTGAGGTAAGGTGCCAGCATTAGGGTGTATATATGAATGTATTCGAAAGCCTTTCATTTGGTGTACCTTTATGTTTGCAAACTTTCTTCTTGAAGTTGTTCACGTGTCTGTCATTGATTCCTTTTGCCACATCCCACAGAACTAAGAATATGTCGTCCATATAGACAATTCAGCTCAATTTTTGTAACTTACCAAAGCAAAGGGAATTATGAAAAAGTCTTTTAACCATAACCTATAGTCACTTTGTATATGTCATCTATCAAAAATAAAGTGATAACAATCACTGTATACTTGTAGCCTACACTTTTGATCTTTACGACAAGCCTTCATGTGCTCTTGGTTTCAAAAGCGTGTGGCGACCTGATGCAATTTGGTCCCCAAAGCCGATGCGTGATGCGCAATGCGCGAAGTGCACGCATCACATGCTGAGGCGTTCGTTATTAAAGATACTAAAAAAACTATTTATAGATAATGTTTTAAAACACTAAAATATAAGAATTCTTATCTTCTTTAGTCAGATTTTTTCAATCGATGGTATGATTTGTTTGAATGCTTAAACCCATTGCTCAATCGATTGTCAGATTTGTTCAGACCACATCATGTGATGCGTGCATCACGCGATGCAATCTCACCACCGCATCATGTGATGCGAGCATTTTAAAACCAAGCGTAGTGTGTTTACTGGAATGTAGGCCCTAGCATATTTAGTGGCCAAGTTAACACTAGGCCAAGATTTGCTACATTTTTTAGTTGCAGAATTATTAGAATATGCTGATGCTTTGGTGGCACTTTTATTTATGTTTATATCCTTTTGTTTGTGATTGCAGAGTTGTGTGAGCTGAGAGCAATATGGAATGTGACCCCTACCTGTTACTATTCGTGGGTGGGTCTGGGTTAATGTAATATGAATAATGGGAGTGTTGTCTAGTCCTAAATGCTAAATATGTTTTTAAGGTTGAAACGCATGTTTACTGTTTCTGGCAATATTATGTTTATCGGTTAGTTTGGAACCCGCTGCTCCATTGGCTATAATATCCGTTCAACTCGAAATTCTTTTTTTTTTTATTATTATTATTACATATGAAAGTAAATCAGTCACAACACCACACTTTTTTTTATTTGCAACACATTATCAATCTGAAAACACTAAACCAACCAAGTGCTTGGAATCTTCTTGTGCTAATGGGTTCGGGTTTGACCAAAAATGGGTCTTTTTATTTCTTTTGTTTAGTTCCTGTAACTTGTTATACTAAGAACCAAAGCTTGGCCGGTTCGTGGCTTCAACAGCACCATGTGGGATTTGATTGTCTGCATATAGAGATTAAATAATGATTAACTCATTTTTAAGGAAAGATTAAGATATTAAAAACTTACAACTGATCTGCTGATTCTCGTGAACGGGAACTCTTTGAGAAACCTCTGTTCCTCAGTATATCATTGTTAACATTTGCATATATTACATCTTGACTGTAAGGCTCAACACTTGGGTCGTTCTGTGGGATTGAAGATAGAGATGGCCTTCTACGTCTTGGAGGCTGCTTGTTGCTTTGTGTTGCAGCATGTTTGGAGTCAGCTCCTGCTTGTATTAAATTGGCATATATTACGTCTTGACTGTAAGGCTCAACACTTGCATCGCTCTGTTGGATTGAAGATAAAGACAGCCATCTATGTCTTTGAGGCTGCTTGTCGACTCTCATACTCTGCATTGCATCATGTTTGTAGTCGACCCCTGCTTGTATCTCTGGATCTTTTATATCTGAAGTTGGGTTGCGTGCTTCTCTTCCTTTTGTTGAATGAGATGTTGAGCAGGATTTTGATTTTGTGAATCTTAAACCTTGTGAAGATTCACCGTTGATGTTCTTGTTTGTGTTGTGCCGTTGAGAATACCATGTATTGATGTTAGTCTTAGCATCTGCTGCTTCTTCTAAGGTTGATGGTTCATCGAGGCTCATATGGAGAGTAACTGGACACCCAATTGCAACTCCAAGTGCCTTGGCTAAGCTTTGTTGTGAAACTTCTGCAGCAAGCTTATCTTGTTGTCTTGTAAAAGTCAAATGGACAGTAGCACTGGCTGTTAGAGAAGCAAGCATGCATTCATGTTAGCAGAGAGTACATATAGAGAGAGATGCATGCACATAGGTTATAAGATCTGCATTAATTAATTACTCTTGGTGATGGACAACAATGCTAGCTTTGCTTGATGACGAAGGAACTTTTGTGCGTGAGAGCTTTGTAATCCTTTGAGCACATCTTTCCATAGTTGTTCCATGTCGCTTAAGCTTCCTCTCTTGCATCTGTATGTATTTATAGCAAGGAAATAGGATGAGGTGGCATCATGTATTATTAATTTAATAATGATGTCTCTCTCTCTCTCTCTCTATATATATATATATCCAAGCTTTACCTGAATCATGAGTTGGCGTTATTTCATCGAGACATGATGAATGTGGCATGCTTGAGGTTTTCGCAGAATTGATATCTAGAAAAGCTTCTATTATGTTTGTAGTTGAGGGGCTTTCTTTGTCAACTAGTAACTTAAGTATGTGGCACAGTCTTGCTTTACCTGCACACCACACCACAGTCAAGCATTTGCACTTACAGTTGAACAATTTATTTTAGAGAGAAGTTGTTAGGTCTTACTTAGGAGATTTGCGTGTGGTGAAGATGATAAATTCCCAGAGAGAAGTTGTGTGATGAGATTTGTTAGCTGAGATACAAAGGATGCAGGTTCAACACCACATTCGTCCATCAATTTCTTCACATTTCTGATTGTGTTTATGGTGTCGCCTGAGACTGCCACCGCTAGCAAATCCACTAGTTCACTTTGTGGAATTAGACCTACCTGCCAACACCATATTACTTACTTGATTGATTCACATAAAAAAACATTAATATGTATGATAAGTTACCTACCAGTTGTTTGGCTGCTGAGGTATTGATGGTTGGCCCCAATAAGGCCAGTTGATCCACTATATTTTCAGCATCTCTCAAGGATCCTTGTGCTTTGGCAACTATGAGTTTCAATGCTTCGTTTTCGATCACCATACCTTCACTGGCAATGATTCTAGATAGCCTTTCAGCGATATCATCATCGTTTAGCTTTTTGAAGTAAAATTTGTGACATCTGGATGAGATAGTTGCAGTGATGGCGCTCACGTCCACATGAGTTATGAGCACAAATACAAGATTTGAAGCATCCGATAAACTCATGAGCTCATCCCATGCCTCCAAAGTTAGGAGATGACACTCTTCAATGATAAGAACCACCTTGAATCCCGGAACTGTCTTAGCGAAGGAGGTGTTCTGGAGCAGTGTTTTGATTTTTTCAAAGCCGGAACCAGAGCATAACTCCATTGTATAGAGGGTTCTAGAACAGCCTTTGCAGCTGCAGCATGGTTTATTATAATAGGATGATGATTCACAGTTTAAAGCCATAGCAAAGAGTCTAGCTGTGGAGGTCTTCCCTGTCCCATTGGGGCCATGGAAGAGATAAAGAGGAGCAATCTTTTTCTTGTGGGCCGCATTAGAAAGGGTCTTAACGACAATATTTTGGCCCACAATGTCTTGGAAGTGCTTTGGCTGATACTTGTTACTGATCAGGAGACCGCTTGATGATTCATTAGCGTTATCTTGTCGCTTTTGTTTGGCCTTCATCTTCCCACCTTTGAGAATTACAATTGGTCGTCGTCTATGAGTAGTTGTTGTCGGTCTATTTGAAGCGACATTGCTCATGTCTGGGCTTTTGGGTGGAGTTGTTCATCTGGTGGTATTTTGTGATTTATATAAGAAAAACAGAGGATGTCGTACGTGTAGCCGGTTATTATTAATATATTGAGATTGAGATTGCTCCATGTGGAGGCTATTCCTTTCTTTGTATTATTATTATTAATATTAATATAGAGTTGAAAGTATTGTGTATTGCCTCTTTTAATTTTATATAAGAACTTATGTTTTATTTTATGGGTTAGAATAGAATGCAATTGGAATCTATATATATATAAGTATCTACTTAAACATGAGATGGGATGAGATGCTTCCCCTTGTCTGCATTACCCAATTTGTTAATCTTTCTGTCACCCATTCGTATAATATAAATGATCATGATTTTGGCTGATTTAGATTTTTAAACTACTTTTAATTTAAATAAACACAAATTTGGATGCCGTTGACTAACAGATATCACACATAGAATTGGGTTCCACTAAAATCCTGATAAAGGGAATGTTGGTAATTTTGTGTCACTAGAACATTTGGGGCAATTAGATTCACTTAAGACCAAATGAGAAAATAGAATATACATTGATATAACTCAGGAGGTGTGGATCGCGTTTGATAAAGACTATTCTATTAACAGGGTCAAAGCGCAAAGCCCTTGGTGGCGGGGTATAGGGCGGCAACCCCAGATTGGGCCCCATGGGCTAAGATTAAGCTGCTAGAAAGTCACATACTTAGCAATGGTCAATTTTGTCATTACTACCAAGTTCATCCATACCGAATTTATTCATGAGTAGCAACTTTGGTCATTGGTATCATACTTTGTCATCCATAGTAAATTTGGTATTCCGTATCAAATTTGATCATTAGTAACAAATTTGGTCCATCATTATTGATGTGTTAAATGCTAATGAGGTAACTAAAGGTTGAAGAGCTTCAATAGATCATCAAATCATTAAACATGTAGAAACCCCTATATAAAGGAATCATTTAGCCTTTTTTTTTATATATCAAATGCATACAAATTCTTAGGACAGATGAATAATAATTTGTGTATGTTGTCACATGTTGTTTTCTTATTTTACATTTTATGTGTTAGTCTATAATACGTTTTGATGTTGAAGGTTATCATACTGGACTAGTACGTAATCCGCTATTTGTGGGTGGGTGGGTATGTGGCATGTGTTATAATGTTGTCGCTTTTTATTGTATGTGTTATGTTAGTCTATAACTATGCTTTAGCTTGAGGGAAATGTAGATTATAAACAACGGGAAAAGTTTAGAACTTTTGTTAAATCATTGTCTTTTTATTTTTTATCATTGTGTTATTTTTCCTCAGCCAACATTTTGTTATATTTTTTTGATCCATTATGTCTTTGTATCATACTATCATTCTCACATTTCTAATTTATTTGACTCTGTATTCATCTAAATAAATAGTTGCGTGAGATAGACCATAGTGTTTATTTCAGTTCGTATCCATTCTTAGTAGTAGCGAACCAATAGATGTTTATTACATCAATTAGATTTTTTTGGACTTGCATATATATATATATATATATATATATATTCATTCTATTCTATTAATAAAAACACTATTAACACAGTGACATATATTCATTTAAATACTCTTCACTAAAAACATTCAGATAGATACACAGATGGTTTGATACCATGCTTACCATTTACATGTACATCTACCTACCGTGGTTTTTGTTTTGTTTTATTGTATTGTATGCTCCTCTACTAAACGAGTCATGGCGTATACCTAGCTCCTTTCTTATGCTACAGCAAACGCAGAAGAAGAGCCAGTGAAATGCTTGGCTGAACCAAAAAGCGACTTTGACGCACCAAAATGCGTTATTCTGTAAACACCTGAAACAGCCTCATCAGGTATCTGCCACTCTATAGTAGCATAGCTCCGGGTACTCAGCTTTAAAGGCCTCGACCACTTGAATTTTAGGCACCAGTCATCATCGTCATAAGCTGGTTCCCAGTTGTTTGTGGATTGTACAAAAATCTCCACCAGTGCATACGTGCCTTCAGTCATAAGATCATTCCTTGGGCAGGCTGACCAGAACGTGACTGTAACTACATCACCTTGTTTGAATGTCGAGCCAGGAGGAACATCCGACTTACAATCGCCAAAGCTCGCACCAAGAGGCGTTGCATCCATGACAACTGGAGTCAGAAGGCTGATTTGCTTCTCCAGTAGGTCAGGTGGTTGTGGGCCCGCTTCGACCGGTTGGTTGTTGATGAGAGCGGATGCTAGTTTCTTGAATTCTTGAATGTAGGCATTCAGGGTATGTGGACCATAAAGAGTTGAAGCTCCCTGTTAGCAAAAATCATTTTATTGTAGTAAGATGTTTGTTGAACACACAGTTAAAATGACAAGGACATATATAAGTACAAACCTCATATCTCTGAATCTGATATTCCTCAAACGTAGTCACATACTGAGAATAAGTATTACTAAGTCCAGCAATCACAATGTGGACATCACTAATGCTATCGTTGTCCCCAGATGTCATAACTTCCTTAACAGCCTCACGCAGGCGCCTCCCTGCCATAGTCGTGAATTCTACAAATACCATAAATAAACCATGTTGTTAACACGAAACATGCATATTATAGAATAAAAAACCTCTAAATACGTCAACAATTACAAAAGCAGCTATCAAGACATGTTTAAGTTTCATTACTATTTCTTACACCTGATAATACATGTAATCAAACTTCTATTCCAACAATATTATCAATACCAACAAAATTACAAGGGACCTCGAGGAGATGGAACCAATGATAATTACCTCCAGGAACATTGAGAATAACAAGTTGTCCAATTTGAAAAATTTGAAGTGGAAGTATGGACGGCTGCATAAATCATGATGAGAAACATATATTAGAGGGCACTCATAAGGTCAAGCCTCCAACGAGTAAAAAATGAAAAGCACACGCACATGATTCTACTTATTAAAGCTGACTTTAGACCTCTTAAGGTTAGGCATTATCATTTTATCTTAATTAGCCTAATGATATTTCCAGTACAACAACCAGACAAATGCCTAATATGCTCTCGTGCAGACACACGAACTTAACTAGAAGTTGCATACATATGTGACATGCCCTAAACAGAAAACACAGTGTCTTGTCATGAAGTTAACATGCAAAATGTACATACAACTTAATCATTTTGTATTTAATGCTAAGCAGTTAAGGCGGTAAAATACCGGATATCGGTAATTTATATATCATGCAAAATTTATATAGATAGCAATTTAACACTAACAATTCAATGTGCTCTTCTACCATTAACAAATAAACCTTTTGAAACTTGCAAAGCAATAAAAATTGTAGCCGGTGGGAACTTATTAAGAATTAAAACACTAACATTTGACGCTAACAATGAACAACTAAGGCATAAAACACTAATAGCAGCAATAAGATGAAAGACGAATGGAAAACTAAGAAAGGTGCTGATATCGGGATTATCTTGGTGATATATAGGTCAATTTTTTATTTTTTTTTTGAACGGCAAATTTTATTACACCTTAATTCCACCTCACCTTGCACGTGAAAGGATTTGAACCCACAACCTCACATTTGTAAGAGGGGGACACCATACCACTAGACCAAGAGGTCATTGGTATATATAGTTCAAATATCGGCCAAATATAGGTCAGTATTGCCGATAATATTGGTACCGATATTTTGTACCGATATCTTGGTTGATTACCGATACATCGGTGATGTATCACCGATATATCGGCCGAGTTAACTGCTTAGATTTAATGATGGATGATTCATAAAGTTAAGATTAAGTTAGAACTAAAGGCGGATGATCTTCCGGTTAACTAATAGACTTGAAACAAATGCATATTTCAACACATAAAACTAGATGAATAGTGGCGTCAATGCCATTAAAGATATAACTGGTAGGACATGAAGGCGTTAATCTTGATTAAAAAGATAAGTATTTTTGGTTTAATTATCGAGTTGTTAGGATTAGATAATTGTTAGTATTTTATTTTATGGGTCACAGTTATAGGATTTGTTAAAAATGTTTACTTTTTTTTTTTTTTTTTTTGTGAAAGGCTAATTTTCTTGTCACCAATGGGATTTGAACTCTCGCCATTTGGAAAGGCAAAGCATTATTCAACACCTTGATACCACTAGGCCAAAAGGCCTATGGTTCAAAAAAAAAAAAAGTTTACTTTGGTTAGTTAATTTAGTTCATTGGGTTTCCTTATTGGAGTAGGTTACTTGTTCTCCAAGAGGCTGTTTAGCTATAAATAGGGGTCTTTGGTTACTGTATTGTGTATGCTTTTGTTTATAATAATACAAAAGAGTTGTGCTAAAACCGTGTTTCTTGTTTGTGTTTTCTTGAAACTTGGGCCTGATATTCCAACAGAACAGTAGGGGGCCAGGCCAACAAGCAAAATACAAGATTAACTTGGGAGACTGATGTGACACGACCAGCTATAAATAAAACCCTGGTAAAAAAGGCCTTTGTAACCATCTCATAACTAGATAGTGAAATTAGGTACTTCGAATAACCACCTACATCTATCATAGCTAGATACTGAAATTAGGCAGTGTTGCAAAACTCGGTTTGGGCTTGTACTCGGCGACCTACCCTAGAGTGAGTACTCGGCCTAATCGGGTGAGTACTCGGGGTCAAATCGGCCTATGCGGTGAGTACTCGGAGTACTCGGCTATACTCGGCGACCTACCCTGGAGTGAATACTCGGGGAGTAATCGGTCAACTCGGCCTTGTTTTGCAACACTAAAATTAGGTATGTACCATAGTTGTCAAAGTGCCAAGGCGCATAGGCCGAGCCCGGAGCCTAGGCGCAAGGCACATAAAAAACAAGGGCTTTTTATAATTAGGCGCATAATATAAAATACATTTTTTTGGGGATTTTAGAGATATTTTAGGCTTGTTTAGGGCTACATTAGGATGTTTTAGGGTTGTTTAGGACTTGTTCATAACTCATTTAGGATGTTTTAGAGGTTTAGGCAACTTTTAGCCTGAATTTGGCCGGAAAACAGCCCCGATAGTGCGCCTCAGTGCCTAGGCGCGCGCCTCACAAGGCGCAGTGCACTTGGTGCGCCTGGTTGTGCCTTGCGCCTAGGCACGCTTTTGACTTCTTTTCTTTCTTCTAATTCTTTTCTGCACTAGTGCACTCCTGATTCAAAATAGTCACTTGGGGAGCTTAAGACTAATTTCATTGATGACAATCTGTTTAGACTAATTTCATGTGCACAACACAACTTTTTCTATGTCCATTTATTCTTTTCGCCACCTTCGCAGTAGTCCTATTAATATCATTTGATATTAAAAGTCAAAAAGTAAACTAAAAAGTTTCCTCTCAGTTGTAGGCCTGCAATCTCCATCAATGGTGTGTGTGCTTCAATATGATTATTAGTTGGATTTGGACTAACATTTGGGTATTTTATATTTGCATTTCTAATCTAACCTTATTTAGGAGATTAAGATGAAGATTAGGGGTTGAATGGGCTGAAATGAATCATCTAAAGACTGGAATGACCAAAATACCCCTAACTGTAAAAGATGTAAGATTCATGAGCGTCATGCAACAGTTTTCAAGTAACATTAGCCCACAGGGACCAAAGGAGACCATCCATAAATGTAATCATTATTGTGAAAATCATAAACATAATACAAACTTCACAATTACGTACTTGAGAGGGACTTTAACAAACCTATCAACGCTAAACTGAAAGAAAGAGCACAAAAAGTAGTGATGTTGTATGTTATATTATTTTCTGAGAGCAACTACATTACTAGTTTCGTAATTTCAAAGTATACTTCTTAGATCTTTTTCACATAATCTCAGGCAACATTATGTGTTTGGTGCATAGCTACAACCCAGTAATGGTAATATTATTCATATCCAAAAGCTTCCATAATCCATATCATCTCCACTACACCTTTAACTATTTTGAGAACATTTAGCAAAAAGTTGTGATTTTGGTTATTGTTTCAGAGCAGCTGATATGACTTCACATTATTAGTGGGTTGATCCATCTAGGTCAAACAGGTATTGGTTCATTTACCTTGACCCACTCAACCAAGAGCAAAAGTTTAGGGCTGAGTTAGTGGGGGACTGAATGTTAGGGGAGTCAAAGTCAAGAGGAGAGTCAAAAGGCTGAATTTAGGGGCAAACATTTAGGATTAGTAACTCTTTTGTTTTGTTTTGTTTTGAAACGCCCCATTTATGGTGTGCGCATATAATGTATATATGTGTGGCCATTGGGGGGCAAAAGTAAAGTTGCACTAGTTTTAACGTTATTTTACTAATTTTGTGAAAATAACGTTAAAAACGACGGACGGTTAATCATGCATCATGTGGTGGCGTGGATAGCCAAAAGACAAAGGGGTACATGCACCGATCGGGTTTGTCCCGTTTGCCAAGTGTTCTGTGCCTTATGTCCAAGGCTTGATACCAAACCACATCGAGCCGGGGGTCTCACTGGAAGCAGCCTCTCTATTCTTAGGGGTAGAGGTAAGGCTGTCTACATCTTACCCTTCTCAGACCCTACCTTAGCTTTGCTATAGGTGGGATTAACTGAGTATGATGATGAACTCTTTTGTTTTGTATTTAAGCACTTCATTTCCAGCTTTATTTGTCTATGTCTTGTTTATTTTGATTATCAGTGTTTTTGTATTGGAGACTAGACCCTCTCGAATCGGGCCAACTTAGTATTATTTGAATAAAATTTGCCTTTGATTTTCTTGTTCCTAACAATTGTTACATTGCCGGGAAATCGAAGCGAAGATGGTTCAGACCCGGGATAGTCAGATCAAAATGGGAGGTTCAAGACCTGATCTGATTGTTGTTCAGTTAGCAGAAATTGCGGCACGATTAGATGCTATTCTTGCAACCTTGAAGGATGATGTTGAAGCAATCAAGGCTCGAATGTATGGAAAACCAACCAGCAACCAAGCACCACCACCATCACCATCTGCACCTCTCACTCTCACCAATTATGGAACCACCGCTACCCATATCAAAAGCAAATCAGCTCACATTAACCACTCCTCTACCCAAGCAAATGCACTCCATGACCAGAAAATACCCCAAGAATCAAACCTCTCAACCATCATCATCACACTCAGTCCACCACAACACCCGCTCGCTACAACCTTGATTTCGGCAACACCACCCAAAAACCAGCCTCTAAACCAGAGTCAAAACCAGCCTGGAGCACCACTCATCAACACCACAAGCCGTCCCCCAGAACCGCACGTGAACATACTAAAAATCGTGTCCGCACGTGAATGCCACTGGAGACGTGAAGGACGACCATCATGACCCACCGAATGCCGTGACAAGGCTCGAATGGCGCCCACCATGGTTTAAAAAACGGGTGAGACGAGCGCCTCGAGGCGAGGCGCTGAAAAAATGTCTCTGAGGCAGCGCCTCATGAGGTTATTTTGTACGTGTACCTCAAATGGCCGAGGCGCTAAGAAAACTTGCGCCTCAAGTGTGCCTCATGGGGCTGCGTGTGTTTTTTATGTGTGATTTTGATGTTTTAGACTTTCTATGTCAATTATTTTATTTTTTGTGTGTTTTTGATGTTTTAGACTTTCTTTGTCAATTATTTTGTATTTTTATACGATATATAATTTTTATATTTATTTTTTAATCCCACCTCGGGCTTACGCCTCGTGAGGCAAAGGGAAAACGCCTCTAGGCTCGATTCCGTTCTTTTAAACTTTGGCGCTCACCATGGGTTTTGAATTTTGATACATATCAGTCAGGTTTCACTCACACCACTTCATCTCGACTTGAGGACAAGTCATTTCTTCGAGCGGTAAGTATTGATATGACTCCACACTATCAGTGACTCGATCCATCAAGGTCAAACAGGTCTCGGTTCATTTACCTTGACCTAGTCAACCAAGAACAAAAGTTTAGGGTTGAGTTAGTGGGGGGCTAAATGTTAGGAGAGTCAAAGTCAAGAGGAGAGTCAAGAGGCTGAATTTACGGGCAAAAACATTTAGGATTAGTATTGTTTTTTATTTAAGCACTTCATTTCCTACTTTATTTGTCTCTGTCTTGTTTATTTTGATTATCAGTGTTTTTGTATTGGAGAGTAGCGCCTCTCGAATAAGGCCAACTATCTTAGTATTATTTGAATAAAATAAGCCTTTGATTTTCTTGTTCCTAACAGCAGCATCCTGCTTCAGTTCAAATATAGAGGTGGGGTTCACTTGACAAATAGTATTGACCTTAACTATGTACCACACAATTTACTACAACACATTAGTGACATTAATCTTACTCCTTTTTCTATCTTCTGTATGTATGCCTATTCTATAAAATTTTGAGAGCAAGAAACAAAGTAATGTTTTATAACCAATAATAATTAAAAAACAGTTGAGAAGCTGGCCCATAATGAAAGATGAGAAGTTACCGCCAGTCATACGGTTCATGCATTTCGCCAGTGTCAATGAGAATGGGTTTTGGGTTCTGACAATTGATCTGCTCCTCATCTGGATTTTTCATTAAGCCTCCAACAAGCTTCCAAAAGGCATTTCCCTAAAGATCATTATATTCCAGAAATTAAAAGAAGCTGACACTGTAAGTATGTGTAAATGTATGGTTATAGTATTGATAATAACCTGGTCATCTCCCTGCTTGAAGTCAAACGCTCCAGGCCCGTCAGTGGTTCCAGCAGCAAAAGCAAAGCCCATTGCAGCAGAGCATGTTGTGACATATTCTCCAACTTGTGGCAATTGGACCGAAAGCTGAGAGAAATCAATATATGTGTGTCGGTACCTAACTTTCCCTTCCAGTTGCTCAGATGCATTTTGGAACAGTTCCACGGCTTTTCTAAATTGCCTTTCACCAATAATACGTGTACTCTCAAATTCATCTGGGTAACTGCATGTCGAATATAATATGGCATAATGATGGCATTATAGCTGCATACTCATGTTATTATGAGGGAAGGAACATACCCTGGACCACGTCCATAGCACAGTTCATTTCTACCATTGCATGTACTGTGATTGAAATCACAGGGCAATCCAGTGTCTATGCAAAATGCTCCCAGCACATTTGGGCTTACATCACCACAATTTGACTGACAAAACGCAGAGATGAATTGAGGCCTTGCAGCCTCCTCCTGCCTCCTCACTCGTTTTGCAACACGTGTAACACTTCTTCCTGGAGAAGACTTGATGGTAGAAGCAATTTCCATCAACTCTTTACCTGTAGGTGTTTACATCAAACAAGTAGTAGCACGAATTTGAAGTTTTACAGGTCAAACAAATTACTCGATTGATATATTAAACTTACGGTGTTCATGAAAGCCTGGATGAATTATGTTGGAGATTCTTCGAGGGTATTTGATGAGTGACTGGCTTTTAAATCCCTTATTATACCAGTCCTCCATAAATCGTGCAGCTGCACCTTTGTTGTCCCCACTAATCAGCGAATTTGTACGGCTCATAGATGTTCCGTGGGTGGCAAACCAATTAAAGCTCCCCACAGGACCCCACTCGTCATCTACAAACTTCAAGAGTGTCATCTCTTTATCGGTATCATATTTGTACTTTCTTCTTTCTTCTTCTGGATTATTCAGATATGCACTGGGGCTACGGTTAATACTAGCATCTAAGACCTCTCCTACAAAAAAACCAAAAACCAACCTAAACAGTTAGACCACCGAGCATAGAAGCTAAGTTTGTTATAAGTAATCAATCAATGTTCAACAGTGCCATATCCTGACTCCTACATCACATGTGACTTGTTTAGTTAATTGGATGCAGCGCCAAAGCTATGAAAAGAGTAAGAGCTCTAAGCACTAAATTAAGTCCATTCTGGAAGAATTGACAACAGGGAAGAATGCTTCACAAATGCAACAATTTGGAGAATGCTGGTCCCATCTACACATATTTTAAATACACAAGCAGCCAGATACTGATTATATCACATTTCAAACAGGTCAAATGAACTTACAAACCCCTTCATCGCTTCTTATTGAAAACGATGTACCTTACTTTAGTAAAATAGCTTTATTAATTGTATTTGTAAAATCACAAAAGAAAACAAAGAAAAAAAATGTCAGTGGGTCAACCGGACCAGACCTGAACCCATATTGATTTGTTACCCAACCCGGCTTAATCCACCTGTTTTAGCACTTGTTCTGTTCAGCTAAAAGCCAGGAATATATGAAAATGGTTGATTGGGTAAACCTGCATTTATAAAGACGGAAGCAGGACGAAGATTGTCATGAGCTTGGACAATGCTTTTCTCAATGCCATCGACGAGTACATCGAAGGATTGCTGTACAAAACCAAGAGAAGTAATAATATATACAACATATTGAAGATATCCTCCGGGGCCAGCATGCGTGTGAATCCCGCTGATGGCAACATTCTCCTCAGTGTAAAGGTCACCATACCTTTGTTATGAGAGAGAGAGAGAGAGAGCAGTTTAGTAATATTTTATTTTGATTTTGATTTTTTGGAAAGAAGCACAAGAATTGTATGGTTAGAGTTGATAAGAAGAAGCGTATGTATGTATGTATCAACCTTACCTTGCCTTCAAGCGTTGAATGAGTTTAATTGTAACAATCTGGGAAGCCATGCAGGCATCAAGATTGACAAAGACTAGGGAGTTCCCATTGGGCTCAGAGACAATGAAAGAGCGGGCCCTCAATCGGAAATGAATGCCGGAGGCGGTTTGTTCAACGTTAGCATATCCCATCATGTTGACATCTGCAGCAGGTCCTGTAATGTCATAGCTTCCAAGGCCAATCAAGTATGTGGAATCCACTCCAACTACTACTGCTGAGAAAAGGGTGAATAATAATAACAATAGCAGCTGCTTCATAGCTCTTCCTGCTGCTGCATAAGAAGAAATTAAGAATAAAAGTTAAAGAGAATTGACAGAGAGGGTTATATATATATATATATATATATATATATATATATATATATATATATATATATATATATATGATGGATGACCTAACAAGGAAAGGAAAGGAAAGGAAAGTAGTAGGTAGGTAGGTAGGTATAGTTCTGTTAAATCATGAGAATTCACCCTTGCACTGGCACTGGCACTGGCAGCGGCAGCATCAATATCTAAACTTACAACAACCAACTTGCAATTAAAAGGACAAAATCTTCTACAACAAAGATAATAATTAACCGTTTGAAATTCAATACCCTAACCTAATAATAATAATAATAATAATAATAATAATAATAATAATAATAATAATAATAATAATAATAATAATAATAATAATAATCAGAAAAGGAAAGCTATAATAATAAACTAGTTTAGTTTAGTTAGTATTATAAGGGAAAGGAAGTTACAGTTGATAAGGAAGGAAGGAACGACGACTCCGATGATAAAATCACAACTAAAAGATTCACTCCGATGATTAAATTGCAGAAAAAGGTGGGCGTTATACCCGATGTTATTCCACTAAATTCTTTTGCAACAAAACATGACAATACATGTAACTAGCCGGTAGTTGGCCCGCGCTTCGTCACGGGTGCGACTGTTATACGTACATGTTACGCGCAATGCACGGCGGAGAAGCACACTATGTAACCAACCAAAAAAGCGAAAGCCATTTTGTTCTTCCAATCCTTCACCATTTTTATGTCTCCGAATTGCAGCTACACCACCTTCGAACCCCCATCTCTGGCAGCAAAATACCCCCAAGTGCAGTGGGAGAATATCAAAATCAGATTTACAATCTAGAAAAGCCACGAATAAAAGCAAAACATAAAACAAAACCATTACAACCTCTTGATTTTTCTGGGCGGTTTTTTTTGGGCGGTTTGCACCCATTTTTCTGGGCGTTTTCAAATGGTTAAGCATTTTTTTGGGCGGTTAATTTGGGCACAAGCATTACATTGTTGTACTCTGTGTTATAACGCTGGTACAACACTGTAGAAGTGTCGTACAATTAATATAGATAGAATTGTTTTTTTTTCCTTTTAACGACTAATAAAAATTTAGTTACAAGATCTTAAAATTTGCTTACATGTTGTTTACCGTTGTGTTCCCGAGTTAACTTAAAGAGGGAAAAGAAAGGAAAATAACCGAAGGAAAAGAATGGAAAGAAAAAGAAAGGATAAGAGGGTGTTTGTTTTCTTGTGAAAAACTCTTCTAATCACTTATGTCTACGCCGTGCAGACGCGGGCAGACATTTAAGACGCGCAGAGTGTTTGTTTTTTAGAAGACATATTACTCAAAAACCTTTTCCCTTCCTCTTCCTCAAACAGACATAAACCCAAGTCTTCACACCTCTTCTCCACAACCCAAAACACACAGATCTTCTCCTTCCTCCTTAAAAACCCTAGCCTTCTCTCAAAACAACAAATCTGCTCCTCTCTCCCTACTCTTCAGATCTGCCACCTCCTCCCTCCTCCTCTCACCCTTCGGCCGCCGCCTCCCTCCTCCTCTCTCCCTCCAGCGACCTCCTCTGTTCCTCCTCTCCGTCCCTTCGACGACCTCCTCTGTTCCTCCTCTCCGTCCCTCCGGCCGACGTCCTCTGTCCTTCCTCTCCAACCTGACGGCCGGCCTCCTCTGTTCCTCCTCTCCAACTCAGCAGTGGGCCTATTAGTTCCTGGATTCACAGACTGTAGCTATTTCCAAGGAGAGGGGCTGTTACCGTTGTTTCCATTGACTTCACCAAGACTTTCAGGCTCTTCAAGTTTTGTTGTAAATTAGTTTTTTAATCCTAGTCATTTTCTAATAAATACGATTTTTGAATGGATAATTATTTATTATGTTATGTTTTGTGGATGGATTATGGATGGATGGTTATTTAGCATCATATCCTTAGGTTGTGGTTGGTTATGGTGGGTGTTGGTGGGTTATGGTTATGGTGGGTTGTTGTTAGTTATGGTTATGGTTAGCTATGCTGCAGACGTTAACAAACAAACAGTCTTCTTCTAGTAGACTGCAGACCTTTGGTCCACCTCTTCTCCTACAGATGTTTGCAGATGTGGCTTGCAGACTGCAGACCTTTTGCCTCAGAAAAAACAAACAGCACCTAAATATCATTTCCTTCTGTTTCCTTCCAAATCGGAATTTTGCCTAGTTTTCCTTCAATTTATTTTCTTCTCCTTCTTTAAATGAAACTCGGGAACACGTCTTGTTTTGTTTTCCTTTCTTTTCCTTCCTTAAATGAAACTCAGGAACACAATAAAATTTTCCTTTCCTTAACTTTCATTTCTTTTCTTTCGTTAAGTTAACTCGGGAACACATCGTACATGTCTATAATAGGGATGAGAATACTGCGTGGGACAAAGTATCATTGTTGGGTGAGTTCAAGGATTTGACGAGGTTGTGTCGGATTAATGATCTTTTTAGATCCACTGGGTTATGTAGTACGACGGTTCGGTATGTAGGGGGTATGTGTGACATCCGTCACCCTCGTCTTTCGTCAAATAGACAATACTAGCCCTTCAAATATTTCCATTATAGTCCCTGTAAGTTCGCCGTTTTTAAATTTAATTTTAGAGCGAACTAAATGTTATCATTTATAATTATTACGAATCGGGTATAAGTTTTAATCAAACACGTTTGTGGAACATATTCGTAAAAAGATTTTATAAAAGAATTTCAGTTTTATAAAGTTTTAATAAACATTTAAGTTAAATAAGTTAACTTTGGTTAACTTTTATAAAGGAAAAACTAACCAAGTTTATAATTAAAACAAATTCAGTTATAAGTGAGGGACTTATTGTGACAAAAAGTGAAAGTTTTAAAACCTCTTGACTCCCTCCTGTCCCCATCGCATTTCCGGCAGGAGCTCCGGCCAAGTTCCGGCCGAGCTCCGGCCACTTTAAATCTCTTAATTTTGGGGTCTTTAGTCCATTTTATTTCGCTATTAAGTCATCTTCATCAATTATAAGTCGGTTACCAGATTTATATCATGAAATAACAAGCTTTAATCACAGTTTTAATGGTGGGTTTTCTTGTAACCGATCGGACATAATGGCACCATCAAAATGCTCGTTTTGTCGAACCATCATATAAATTGACCCTATCTTATTGTTACTGCACACTCACACGTTCCAAACCCATATAAAATTCGTCTAAAACATGTCCAGAGGGTCTGCAAATCGGTCAAACACACCCACGGCTTGTACTTCTTTTTTTCGATCGAGTTCGTATGGTGAGTGCCTTTTTATCATGCCATTTTGTTCTGCACCTATTTCCGATCAAAAGCCCTTTATTTCGGACATTAATCCTATCATATACGGGTTATTGAAATTGGGGGTTAGGGTTAGGGTTCTTAGGTTGAAATGGGGAAGAAGAAAATAAAGTTAGGATATTGTTTTTATATTTTAGTTTCTAAATAATCTCACAAATACAATTATGGTGTAGTGGTTGGTGTTACTTAGGATGAAACAAAGGACCAGGGTTCGAGTCCCTTGGTCTCCTCCTTAATTCTTTTGAAAAGCTTTATTCATAATTCTATTATATATATTTTTTTATCATTTATAAAATGCATATAAACTTAGAATACTTATATTAAATTCAATTTTTACCCAAAAATTATGAAAATTTAGGCATAGCATCTTGACACCATAAGGAAAATTAGCATACTTTTATTTTCTAGAAAATGTATTATTTTTATATTTTATTGAATTTAAATTGTTTTAATCATAATTAATTGATAAAAAAATCATTTTTAATGATTTTAATCTCAAAATTTTAGGATAATTATTTCTAAGAATTTTAATCTGAAATAAAAATTATTGGTTCAGAAAACATTTAATTTTATTGATTTTCCTATTTTTTATCATTTAAACATAATTTAATCTAGTTAAATCAGTTTTAAATATAAATAAGTTTATATAAATTATGGGAAAATTATTCTAATCTATTTACATCAGAAATCATCCATTTCCTATAAAATTAGTATTTTTGGATCATGTATGGTATTATTAGTCTTATTTACGTTTAATTAAACATAATAAAACATTTATTTATTTATACAATTTAAACATCTATTTTATAAATATTTTTCTTATAAAATAGAAATGTCTCATGATTGAAAGTCTTTATTGTCATTGATGGATCCTTGAGTAACTCGTAACTATTTATTTCAATATTTATGATTATTGTATTTATTTACAATAATTAGTTAAAGTAATTAACTAAATTATTTCGTATTAATTATTTAAACATATTTTAACCTAATTATTCACTTGGTCATAATTATATTACTTAAATCATATCTAAAATCTTTGATATATTATTTTAATATACAACTTTTATATTAATTCGACTTATCGTTAAAACTCTAATTCCCCAAATCGACTTAGCAAACCCTAATGCCTTAGACCCTAGATACCTTAGACTTTTTAGACGTTTCCTTATTAGTATTCTTACACATTATAGGTTGAATTCCTCGGAATTCCCATTACTTAGCTCACGACCGCTTAAGTGGATTTTGATCGCTTTCGCAAACTGTGAGTATATCTTTCCCCTTTTTACTGTTTTACTATTCTGGGGTGACTCATGTACTTACTATCAAGTTTCTATTTCTTTTACTAAATGCAATTCTCATGTGTGTTTGCTTTATGTTAATTGGTGTGTCTATGACTTGTCAAAATCATTAACCGCTGGGCGGCCTAGCTTTTCAATGAATAGTACTATGGTATACCCCCTTGAGACTCTGTTGAGAGAATCTTGGTCATTGTCTTGTTAATTCATTATTCAGTTGGTTAGTCATGTGTTAGTCATTATTCTCAGGTTTTGTGACATCGTCACTTTTCTTTTTTTTTTAATAATAAATAATAATAGTAATAAATATTAACAATAATAATGATAATAAGATTGGTATCAGAGCCATGGTTATAGGGAATTAGGTTATTAGATAAAATGGCCTAGACTATAACCGAACTTCAATTTTCATGCATAATATTTCCTGAATTACCCTACCCCTTATTTTCCTCTACTTTCCTTCTTCTATCTTTCCCTTCTTCTCTCTCTCCATTCTTCTCATCTTTCATCATGGTGCATAGAGATGGTGTCTTACAAGGAGTGGAAAGTCTACATCATTATGGAACAGGGACAATACCTTTCATGAAGACACTCTTAGGCGTAATGCCTACTCTTATTTTTTTGCTCCTTCGAAGTTGTTGAACTTTAATGAGTGTGATAAGGACATGTGCAATCTGGAAGGGTGGACACCTGTACACTGGGTTTTCTGGCATAGGCAAGCATAGCGCATAAATCCATTTACGGACCTGTTATGTTTACCTGGGGATTCCTGGAGTGAGTGTCCACTTATAGGCTAAAGCATGTCTTCTTTGATCGCCATTGGGTCCAACCCCTTTGAAAAGTCAACGTTCTTGTTGAGCTTTACAAGCTAGACAAGGGCACTCCAAGCATTTTGTACAAGTTTTTCCAATAATACCCTCTCGTTTCATATACAATACTTTGCATATCATGATTGCTTACAAAAATCATATCTTCATAATCATCTGTACGATTATACACTTACATTTTCTAATCTCATGATTATTAATTGATTACCTCATAGATGTCTGCTCGCCGCATGCTCCGTGATGCCAGCCAACGCCCTGTTCGTGCTTCTGGACGACGTTCTGATCGTCGCCTCGCATCTTTAGTCGCCGAGCAAATTGCTGCAGTGATTCCAAACCTTGTCAGTGAGATAACCCAGAATAGTAACAGTGCCAACACAGGGAGTACGACTCAATTTCGGTGCACTTTCAAACACTTTAACTCCTGCAACCCACAAAATTCACTGGTGAGGAGGGTGCTACTGGCCTTCTCCAATGGTTTGAAAGCATGGAGAGTACTTTTGTGAACAGTGAATGTCCTGATGAACTCCGCGTTCGCTATGCTACTAGTGTCCTTCAAAAGGGGGCGCTAACCTGGTGGAATGGTGAAAAGCGCAATCGAGGAGCTGATATTGCTTTATCATTATCTTGGGCAAATGTTAAGGAACTCATGATCGCCAAATTCTGCCCTAGGAACGAAATCAGGAAACTGGAGGAAGAATTCCATGGACTGAAACAAGATAGTGGTGAGAATCTTGCATATAATACTCGATATCACGAACTTAGCATTCTGGTTCCACACATGGTCACCCCAGTCTCTCGAGCAATCGAAAAATATATCGAGGGATTACCTGACCTGATTCAAGACGTTGTCACTGGAGGCAAAGCCACTACGGTAGAAGAAGCCATCCAACTTGCAGCCACATTAACAGACAAACACGTAAGGAAAGGAAACTTGGTTAGGAAGGGCACCAAGACACCTACTGAGAAAACCACCAATGTTGTTGAACAATCTAAGACTATTTTAGCAAAGGCCGCCACTACTGCTTCGAACTCTAAGAAACGAATGGGCGATACTCAGAACCATGCTGTTGTTGATCCGGTGGCTCAGCCTCCTATCAAGAAAGCCTACACGGGAATCCATCCTCAATGCAACACCTGCAAATATCATCACCCTGCAAATCTCCCATGCCGTCAATGCACTAGATGTGGAAGGTTTGGACACTTTGTTTCCACTTGTCGAGTAATGGTTGGGACACATAGTAATCATCAAACAGCTGCCCAGGGGCCATTACAGATTACTAACGGTCGGGCATGTTATCATTGTAGAGACCCTAATCACATTGTAACACCCCAACCGATGGCGGAAACATCGGGATGTCACGTAGTGATGATTGTTCAGTAGCTCATGGTGAATAATAAATTTCATTAAATAATTTAAATGAATTACATACAATTGTTCTAGAATTTGTACATCAAATTGAACAAAACTATACACATATCTTCAAGCATCAAATCAAATCTTCAAGCAAATAGAACCTGAAACATGTTAAGTTGAAAATGTTTTGGGTCAACAAAAGTTGGTGAGAATTACATAGGTTTTGATAATAGAATAAAATTGTTGTGCAATTCATGTGTCATGGCAATGTAGTCCATATGCGAAAACATACTAGAAGTAAATCGAGTGCATAATCAACCTTGTTGACTGTTGTAATTGTGGTACATCCCATACGCTCATGGTTCACTCGTTTAAATTGCAGTAACAAACACCCACGTAACCTTTGTAGGAGGCACGTATCCGGGTGGGATTGTCAGTCCAATAGATCTATCAATGTATACCGTTTGGCTGATGAATGTTTATGCTAGAATTGTGCTTACCCTAGTCATGTTCAAGACATAATGCAACATAGAAAATACACATAGACACATTGATGATTGAATTGCATGAATAATGTTGTAACATGTTTCACCCCAAAAATGGTGATAAATAGAAAAGGGGCTATGTAAAACTCACCTTGGTAAAATGTTATATCTGTTGAAAAATAGTGTGTTGCCCAAATGTGTCAAGTATCACCCTATAATAAGGTAATAAATATGTCTAAGTCTAACTAGTATACAAATGTATATGTTCTAGGGCTTCGAATTGGGGATAAATGCTTGTTTGATTAATGTGAAAATTGTTTAATAAATGAGAGAATATTAGTAAATAAATAACCAAAAATCTTTTTATGAAATTTAAATTTAGGATAATCACAATAATGTGTTTGAAGTACAAAAATAATTTTTATAAAACTATTTCATTTAAAATAGATTTTTAAATCTAGTTATTACAAATTGTCAATATTTAACTTTAATATTCAAAAATACTAAAATTAAAGAATTTCTATTTTTAAAAATCATATTTCTGTTCTAAATATTTAAAAATAAATTGTATAAAATTTTGGTGCAAAAATAATGAAAATTGAATTTATTATGATTTAATTATGATTAAATCTAACAAAAATTGATTAAAAATATTAAATCAATGATTTTTCTGAAATAAAAATCATTTCTGAAAAGCTTAATGTTATAAAAACTTAGGATAATTTTTGTGGAAATTAATAAGATCGTTTTGATATTTTTATAGATTTTTATAAATAAAATAGAATAAACTTGATTTAATTATTATAAATATTAAATAAATAAATTTCAGAAAACTAAAAATTGGGTGTTGAACTTTTTCATCAGATCAACATAATATAATTTTTGTAGAATTTATAAAAGGGTTTTGGTATTTTAAAATGAATTTTGAATATATAAATGAATATATATATATATATATAAGTTAAGCTTTTTTTAAAAAAAAAAAATAATGGTGCTTGTGGGACTCGAACCTGGCCATCTGGCCGGTTCATATCTTTGTGAAAGGAGGCCAACCAACTGATCTGTTGATCAGTTGGTGTTGAATGTTGTTTTGAAATAATTAAATACACATAGTAGCAGATCCCATTATCCCCAAATCAGAATTTACAAGCCCTAGATTATCCAATCAAGCGATTCACACATCAATAACATAATTAATCTTAGGGTTTATGATGTGTGAATGCCGATAATCAAAACCCACTGAAAAATTCAAACTTACAATGTGGAATCGTGTATGATTGTCCGGTCAAAGACAAAAGTCAAACAGCGAACGGATTGATAATTATTAGTGTGATTGGAAGAAAATTGAGGATGGAGAAGAGAGTATGAGCGAGTGATAATGATTCGTAGAAGGTCAATTTATAGTGTGGTTCGTTGGATCGTTTAATTGGCAATCGTTGACTTAGCCTTGAATGTTGACGCGTTTGTGGATTAATTTTGGTATCAAGTAGTTGTTAATCAACGCGTATTCTAGTCGTGATGGACCGGAAATCAAGAGTTCTTACCATAATTGAAAAGTTTGATTGCTAAATCAAAGAATAAGAGAAAAGAAAAAAAGAAAAAAAGAAAAAAAAAATATATATAACAGCTTGCTGCTGTTGCTGTTGCTCGACGAAGGGGAAGAAGGAAAAGGAACGAAGTGTGTGGTTAAATATAAATTAAGTTGGTTTAGAAACAAGAAGTGTGTGTGGAGCAAGTGGTGTAAACGTTGGTGTGTGTGAGCTGTGATCCGGGTTCGATACCCAGCTGCAACATTCCACCCTTTTTTTTTATATAACGAGGGGGGGGGGGTTTGGGCCAAGGTTTCCAGGTGGGCCGGATAGCATCTGGGCTGGGGTATTGGGCTAGGTGTGTGGTTGTTGGGTTGGGTTTAATTATAAGAAACTTGACAAAGCTTTGAAACTAATTATTATTATTATTATTATTATTAAAAACACTATATGTATAAATATATGTATGAATAATTGTATAGGGGTTCAAAATATCTCCAAAAATAATAATAATAAGACTTGTCGTAACGTACAACTATTTAATGCGAAATGTTACAGTCTCCCCTACTTTTAGGAACTTCGTCCCGAAGTTAAAAAAAACACCAAGTTTATAATTGGTCGACTACTGAAAACCTTGATAAAATTTTACACTACCTTAACGTACCTGTAAATTCATGATTACGTTCCGGACCGTAATTACCAATTTACCTTACATTAGGGTCTTGCGTCCTTTTATGACTCTACTGATTGTTGAGCAGGTCTGATAGTCCCCACCAGTCGTTGAGCAGGTGGTAGGGCCTCTCCCGACTGTTGGAAAGACATGATGACCTCTACCAATCGTTGAGTAGGTTGTTTGGTAGTCAACTAATTGTTGTACAAGTAAGTAAGTATGATTATAGATATAACAATTAGTTCACATTCAAACAAGCATGCACACAGATGTTATGATAATACTGGAATTTATTATTTGAATCAAAAGTGCAATACATGGAATTAAAGAGTAAGTAGACATTATTCAAATGGTAGAGTTTGTTGTTAAGTAGCGGGATCATTTGGAGCTGCAAGGGCGTTTGTAGCAGGAATTCGACAAGCTTCCGCAAGATGCCCATACCTTTGACAATTGGTACACTGACGGCAGGGCACTTGGGTTGGATGGTGATACTGGCAGGTGTCACACTTAGGTAGCTTCCCGTGGTATTGTTTCTTGTTGGGTGGGGCAGTGGTGTCTATCGCAAAATTCCTGACCTTGCACTTTCCATTGGTTGAGGCCTCAGTTTTGATTTCAACGGCAGGTTGGGGAGTATCCTTTGCAACAGTTTTCTTTTCCCCTTTCCGGGTCAGGGTTCCTGCCTTTACATGGTTATCTGTTAGGGTGGCAGCCAAACGTTTTGCTTCCTCTAACGTAGCAGGGTTCCTTCCCCACACCGTGTCTTGAATCTGCATCGGTAAGCCACCAATGTATTTTTCGATCGCAATGGGCAAAGGGGTGACTTTGTGGGGTAGCAGTAAGCTAAGTTCGTGAAAACGTGTGTTGTAAGCAAGGTTTTCCCCACTGTCTTGAGCAAGATCATGAAATTCATCTTCCAGCTTCTTAATTTCATTACGAGGACAGAAATCTGCCTTCATAATGTCTTTAGCTTGATCCCAAGTTAAGGCTAGTGTAGCTTCAGCTCCGCGAGTGCGTTTTTCTTCATTCCACCAAGTGAGTGCTCGTTTATGAAGAACACTCATGGCATAACGGACTTTAAAATTGTTGGGGCACTCACTGTTGATGAAGGTATTCTCAATACCCTCAAACCATTGTAGGAGTCCTGTAGCTCCTTCTTCTCCACTGAACTTTGGGGGATTGCAAGAATTAAAGTGCTTAAGGGTACAGGCTGGAAGTCCATTCTCGTTGTGGTGTCCATTCCCGTTGCCGTTGCCGTTCCCGTTGCCGTTCAACTGGATGACTTGAGCTAGTAAGTTGGGAACCAGAGTTGCAATTTGCTGTGCCATTTGTTGAGAAATGATTGCAGCCAGTTGGGCATCAACACCATTATTATTGTTGTTGTTGTTGTTGTTGTTGTTGTGGTTAGTGTCATGGTTATGGTTGTGATTGCTACTTCCTTCATCATGATTTTCACCACTGTTAAGACGAGCACTGCGACGTGGAGGCATGATCTGTAAGAGACACAGTGAAATGAATGAGATTATATAAGGAATGTAATCATTTATTCATTAATTAAAACGAATAAACGAAAACGTTGACTTATCAAAGATTCTAAATTCTAATAACATATGAAGACGTGCTTTAGCCTATAAGTGAACACTCATCCCGAGAATTCCCAGGTAGGCATCCGGGTCCCTCGTCTGATTGGGATATATGCGCAATGCCAGCCTAGACAGAAGACTCAGAATACAGGCGTTCACCCTTCCAGATTGCACGTGTTCGTTATTAAAATCTAGAACTTTGACGGGATCTCAAGGTGGTTCAGGTTAAACCTGAGGATTTTGCCTTATTAGTCTAAGAGTGAATCCAGTGATGGAGAGCAACCTTCTTGTAGGGATGAAAGTAGGGATATGAAGTAGGAGGGAGATAGAGAATAGCAAGCAAAAGAAGCAAGTACTGGTTAAATCCTATGGTTATAGACTAGATTATTTCTCTAATAACCTAATTCCCTATAACCATGGCTCTGATACCAATCTGTAACACCCCAACCGATGGCGGAAACATCGGGATGTCACGTAGTGATGATTGTTCAGTAGCTCATGGTGAATAATAAATTTCATTAAATAATTTAAATGAATTACATACAATTGTTCTAGAATTTGTACATCAAATTGAACAAAACTATACACATATCTTCAAGCATCAAATCAAATCTTCAAGCAAATAGAACCTGAAACATGTTAAGTTGAAAATGTTTTGGGTCAACAAAAGTTGGTGAGAATTACATAGGTTTTGATAATAGAATAAAATTGTTGTGCAATTCATGTGTCATGGCAATGTAGTCCATATGCGAAAACATACTAGAAGTAAATCGAGTGCATAATCAACCTTGTTGACTGTTGTAATTGTGGTACATCCCATACGCTCATGGTTCACTCGTTTAAATTGCAGTAACAAACACCCACGTAACCTTTGTAGGAGGCACGTATCCGGGTGGGATTGTCAGTCCAATAGATCTATCAATGTATACCGTTTGGCTGATGAATGTTTATGCTAGAATTGTGCTTACCCTAGTCATGTTCAAGACATAATGCAACATAGAAAATACACATAGACACATTGATGATTGAATTGCATGAATAATGTTGTAACATGTTTCACCCCAAAAATGGTGATAAATAGAAAAGGGGCTATGTAAAACTCACCTTGGTAAAATGTTATATCTGTTGAAAAATAGTGTGTTGCCCAAATGTGTCAAGTATCACCCTATAATAAGGTAATAAATATGTCTAAGTCTAACTAGTATACAAATGTATATGTTCTAGGGCTTCGAATTGGGGATAAATGCTTGTTTGATTAATGTGAAAATTGTTTAATAAATGAGAGAATATTAGTAAATAAATAACCAAAAATCTTTTTATGAAATTTAAATTTAGGATAATCACAATAATGTGTTTGAAGTACAAAAATAATTTTTATAAAACTATTTCATTTAAAATAGATTTTTAAATCTATTTATTACAAATTGTCAATATTTAACTTTAATATTCAAAAATACTAAAATTAAAGAATTTCTATTTTTAAAAATCATATTTCTGTTCTAAATATTTAAAAATAAATTGTATAAAATTTTGGTGCAAAAATAATGAAAATTGAATTTATTATGATTTAATTATGATTAAATCTAACAAAAATTGATTAAAAATATTAAATCAATGATTTTTCTGAAATAAAAATCATTTCTGAAAAGCTTAATGTTATAAAAACTTAGGATAATTTTTGTGGAAATTAATAAGATCGTTTTGATATTTTTATAGATTTTTATAAATAAAATAGAATAAACTTGATTTAATTATTATAAATATTAAATAAATAAATTTCAGAAAACTAAAAATTGGGTGTTGAACTTTTTCATCAGATCAACATAATATAATTTTTGTAGAATTTATAAAAGGGTTTTGGTATTTTAAAATGAATTTTGAATATATAAATGAATATATATATATATAAGTTAAGCTTTTTTTTTAAAAAAAAAATAATGGTGCTTGTGGGACTCGAACCTGGCCATCTGGCCGGTTCATATCTTTGTGAAAGGAGGCCAACCAACTGATCTGTTGATCAGTTGGTGTTGAATGTTGTTTTGAAATAATTAAATACACATAGTAGCAGATCCCATTATCCCCAAATCAGAATTTACAAGCCCTAGATTATCCAATCAAGCGATTCACACATCAATAACATAATTAATCTTAGGGTTTATGATGTGTGAATGCCGATAATCAAAACCCACTGAAAAATTCAAACTTACAATGTGGAATCGTGTATGATTGTCCGGTCAAAGACAAAAGTCAAACAGCGAACGGATTGATAATTATTAGTGTGATTGGAAGAAAATTGAGGATGGAGAAGAGAGTATGAGCGAGTGATAATGATTCGTAGAAGGTCAATTTATAGTGTGGTTCGTTGGATCGTTTAATTGGCAATCGTTGACTTAGCCTTGAATGTTGACGCGTTTGTGGATTAATTTTGGTATCAATTAGTTGTTAATCAACGCGTATTCTAGTCGTGATGGACCGGAAATCAAGAGTTCTTACCATAATTGAAAAGTTTGATTGCTAAATCAAAGAATAAGAGAAAAGAAAAAAAGAAAAAAATATATATAACAGCTTGCTGCTGTTGCTGTTGCTCGACGAAGGGGAAGAAGGAAAAGGAACGAAGTGTGTGGTTAAATATAAATTAAGTTGGTTTAGAAACAAGAAGTGTGTGTGGAGCAAGTGGTGTAAACGTTGGTGTGTGTGAGCTGTGATCCGGGTTCGATACCCAGCTGCAACATTCCACCCTTTTTTTTTTATATAACGAAGGGGGGGGGGGGGGTTTGGGCCAAGGTTTCCAGGTGGGCCGGATAGCATCTGGGCTGGGGTATTGGGCTAGGTGTGTGGTTGTTGGGTTGGGTTTAATTATAAGAAACTTGACAAAGCTTTGAAACTAATTATTATTATTATTATTATTATTATTATTATTATTATTATTATTATTATTAAAAACACTATATGTATAAATATATGTATGAATAATTGTATAGGGGTTCAAAATATCTCCAAAAATAATAATAATAAGACTTGTCGTAACGTACAACTATTTAATGCGAAATGTTACACACATGCTACCTCAATGTCCCAAATTGAACAATGTAAACCTGGTGGCACATGGACGAGCTTTCAATATGAATATCAACGAAGCAGACGATCAGGATGACGTTAATCCCACTGGTTAAGCCATGGATGAAATCTTCCCAAGACTCGAGAATCCAATACTCGTGTTTTCATTTTCTTGATCCTATTAAATTTTGTACCCAATTTTGTCGCACTCATTAGCATACAACATCTAGAAATTTCTTTGCATATTATTGTGTACGAACACAGATTGGAAATTTATCAAATTCGATTACGTTTCAGACTCTACCTTACATTTTATTGAAACATTTGGTCTTGACTTCCATGGAAATCAAAATACTTATTTAATCTTACAAAGCTTTTCTAAAAACATCATTGTTTGTCACATGAAACTTGATCTTTCCCTTAATTTGACTATTCATTGAACATCTAATTATTCATGATACCCGTAGACATTTGAAAACACTTACACTTAATGGTTGTAGCACTTACAAACTTGCTGGCCCGTGTGTATTATCCACGCAACTCAAATAAACATTGCATTTAAAGGACTCCTCGGTCGAGTGGTAGCCCATACTTAAATATTGTATACTTACAAGTCGTTGCAAACCAACGCAATTGACCTCGTTATTACGTAGCCTCATTTCATTGGTAAACGTGTGTTGTGTTATCTTCTTGTGAAACTTATTTGCTTTAATGTGTGTTAGATTAGGATCATAGAAGGACATAAAACCCTAATGTAAGGTAAATTGATGATTCCGGTCCGGAACGTAATCATGAATTTACAGGTACGTTAGGGTAGTGTGAAATTCTATTAGAGTTTTTGGGTAGACGACCAGTACGTTTTCAAGGTATCAAAGGTGTGGTGGGTTAGCTGCGGTACACCCTGTATACAAACACTAATGATGCATTGAAAGTGAGACTGGGAGTCGAACCAGGAACAAACTCTAATTACTTGGTAGTTCATTAGTCTTTCTATAATCAATCAATTCATACAATTATTTTAGGATTTCTAAGCTTAGTGTTTTACTAAATTCTTAATCTCCTCGCTATTCGAGTCGAACCTAATCCAATCCTTAACTCACACCTAACAAACCCCTTATCCAGATCATTCAAACCACAGTTATCTTAATTTTACCCAAGCATCCATAACCCTATGTTTCTAATAACTTCGGGCCGAAGTTTCTAAAAGTAGGGGATGTTGTGACATCCGTCACTTTTCTTTTTTTTTTTTTAATAATAAATAATAATAATAAATAATAATAGTAATAAATATTAACAATAATAATGATAATAATAATAATAAATATTGGTTTGGACATTACATAAACCCACCATCTCTTTACCCATTAACTAACCCAAGCATTTAGCCCATACATAACCCAACAAAACCTTACTCATTTTGGAGCCCAGATCAGGCCCAGCAATAGCATCTGGCCCAACTCCCTTCCTTCCCTTGGCTGCTTTAAACAAAAAAAAACAAAAAAATGTTGCCTCTGCCCGGATTCGAACCGGAGCAGGGCCACAACCAAACCCACGCTTACACCACTGAGCTACAAGCTCTTTATTGAAATAATCCCAACCTTAGTTATATTTATTCCCTTCTAATCGCTATTCCTTGTTCTTCTATTCTTCCTCTGCTGTTTCAGCAGCGAACAACACCAAAACAAAAGGTTAACCTTGACCTTGACCAACCTATAATTGGCAACCCTTTTTCTTGATTTACTCGTGTAATGAATGGACAACTAATTACGCGTCATATACACGTTAAAATATCATTTAATTCGTACCAATTTTTCCATTTTTCACGCGTGAACATTCAACCATGGTCAAACCTTGCTAAATCTTTAATCCGACCATTACACTATAAATTGGACATGCTTAGACATTCACAACTCGCCATTTCATCTTTCTCAATCCCCAATTTTTTCACAACAAACCTCTGCTCTTGAATTTTGGTTCGAGTTTGACTTTTTTCCTTGACCGGTCGATTCTGTATCTAAACGAGATTGTAAGTCTAATTTTTTTGATGGGTTTTAATGATCGGCCTATGCACAACATTAACCCTAAGATTAATTGGGTTAATGTTGTGTGAATCAACCAATTGCAAATCTAGGGCTCATATGTTTAAATTTGGGGAAGAACACGATTTTACTTATATTATTTATTTTAAATAAACTGAACTCAAACATAACCACTGGTCTGGACCAAGTGGTTGTGTCTGGTGTATTGTGAACCTGACTACACGGGTTCGAATCCCACATGTGTGAAACTTTTTTTTTCTTTTCTTTTTCTTTCTTCTTTTCATATATATATACTTAACCTTTAATCTTTTAAAATCAGTTTTAAATACTAAAAGTGCTTTATAAATTCTACAAAAATTATCATATGATCTCCAAATGATAAAGTTCATTACCCAATTTTTAGTTTTTCAAAAATAATTTATTTAATATATATTATTAATAATACAAGTTTATTCATTTATATTTATTAAATTCTATAAAAATATCTAAACGATTTTATTAAATCTCACAAAAATTATCCTAAACTTGTATATTCATAAACATTTCAGAAATAATTTTTAATTCTGAAAAACCGGCCTTTTTATATTTTTAATTAATTTTTGTTAGATTTAATCATAAATAAATCATAATAAATTCATTTTTCAATATTTTTGCACCAAAATTTTATATAAATTATTTCTAACTATCTAGAACTGAAATACAATTTTTAATTCAGAAATTATTTAATTTTAATATTTTTAGATATTAAAGTCATATTTTGACAATTTGAAATATTAAAGTAAATATCCTATTTTCAAGAAAATAATTTTATAAAAATTATTTTCATAACCAAAATCTTATGTTGTGACAATGTTTAACTTAAAATTTTACAAAAAGACTTTTATTTATTTATTTAATAAATTTCTTATATTTTAATAAACAATTTATTTATTAACAAATAAACGTTTATCCCCAATTCGAAACCCTAGAAATACATGTATCCTAGAGTTATTTCCCTTACACATTATCAAATACTTTAGGTTGATCATTTGGGAGTAATCTCAATTCATATTTCGTTGTCCAAGTTCAATTTCAAGTTATTACGTAAACTGTGAGTATTCCTACCCCTTTTTGCTTTTATACATTTTTGGGGTGTTACATGTACACTATTACAATTTCAATACAAGTTTACATTTTTACAATACAATTCTAGTACTATGTGCATTGCTTACAACGTGCTTTATGCTTAGACAATACATGTGGATTACATTTGTACTTAGTGAAATCATTAACATGGTACAAGCCGACCTTAACATTGGATAGCGCTATTTGGATTGACAACCCGCCTAGATTGATTCTCCCCCTTTTTCATCGGAGAATCCGTGGCCAGTGTTAAGCTTTTATCCATTTATTGGATAAGTACACTACAGTTCATACAGTACATTATACAGTCACAGGGTTGATTTCGCTCATTTGTATGATACATAGTTTACATAATTGCACTGTAGCTTGCACTTGAATTGTATAACTTTTTAACCTACTATATATATCAAAACTAGGAATGCTCACCAACATTTCATATGTTGACCAAATCTATTTTGTACATGTTTCAGGTGCAGTTTGATCTAGTGCTTTAGCAAGGAACATTTAGTGCTTTATTTTAATTCAGTTATTTCAATATTTACATTTCATTTAGACAATGTATTTTCCATTTCCATGTAAGAAAATTTTGATTATTCAATAATATTTACATTTTAGTACCATGAGCTTTTGAACAATCGTCACTACGTGGCACCTCGATGATTCCGCCATCGGTTGGGGTGTTACAGGTTTGGTTTTGAACGGATATTACTTATTACATAATTGCAAATGGTACCGCACATGAATTGCTAAACACTTTTCTACTATATTTATTTAAACAGGGTATGCTCACCAATACAATTTTTGTATTGACCAAATTATTTTGTACATGTTTCAGGTTATTTTGAGATGCATTCTTTAAGCTTTCGGATTTATATTTAGATTTTGACTTATTGTATTTCAGTTTAGTTGCCATTTAGAGTCGTTGTGTTTCTTTTCAATGTAATAAACTATTTAATCATTGTATCAATATTTACACTCTTAGTCCATGAGCTTTTGAACAATCGTCACTACGTGACACCTCGATGTTTCCGCCATCGGTTGGGGTGTTACAGATTGGTATCAGAGCCATGGTTATAGGGAATTAGGTTATTAGAATGCCTTTTAGCCTAGTCTATAACTAAGTTTACTTTCACGAGTTCTCTCGTGTATATTTCTCTTATCATTATATTTTCTTTCAAGGTATTTTAGCTATGATTCTTTCTCGTTATTCTTTTGGTATTTTGCTTGGAGTAGAAGACATTCGTATTTCACAAACGAAACGATATCACCAAGTTAGGAGTGACGTCTATACCTTGGTGATTAGTTTCACTCCTCTATATGTTATTTATCTTAGGAATATATCTTTGAGATAGGAGTGACATCCACACCTCAAAGAGTATTTCCTTCAAAAAGGGACTTAACCACTAAGCTGGGAGTGATATCCTTAACTTAGTGATTGGTTTCATTCCACAATCGTTTGCAATTTTGAAATACATCTTTGAGTTAGGAGTGAAATCCACATCTCAAGGATCTTATTTCTGCATCTCGTTTTTAATCTCGCTAAAGTTTTGGAATTCACTAGTGATGGGGCACGTGCAATCCGGAAGGGTGAGCGCCTGTATCCTGAGTATGTTGACCTGGGATCTCTTGGGATGAGTATTCACTTAGAGGCTAAAGTACGCCCCCACAAGTCACTAGGAAATTTCAAATACTTGAGTTAGTCAAAGTTTCCTATGAAAACAATTTCAATGTTTTACATCATTGATATTTATGTTTGTTTATCATTTGAAAACTTAATTTAATCACTTGATGTTTCATATGCCATTATTCATTGAACATTCGCTTTTGAATTTCTTATCACCATTATTAAAAAAAAAAAAAAAAACTTTTGTTCGTTATAATATCGCATTAAAGCTTACACTATTTCACTTATGCTTTGTGACTTTTACACTATAAGGTATTACCCTTTTTGCATTAAAACGTTTTTACCCATGACTTAAGTTTTAAACTTTGTGTTTAACTTCGACCACATCCTAATTCTAGGAATGCTGCGTCATCATACAGTTAAAAAAAAATGAACATGGTTTTCCCAAAACTTATCATTTAACCTATTTTATATATTTTCATGGTGACAAACTTACTTGATCGAAGTCACAGTCAAATGATAAATTATGAATTTTCTTAAATATTGGTAATCTATTACATACGTTAATCTTATCATTCATGTCATTTTAAATCTTGGTCTTTTAAAACACGTTATATTTATACATACTTCATGAAATGGTTTTATTTTGCATTTTACAAACTTGTATTGCATATTTGTTTTCATATGACGTATCCAATATATGTTTTCGGGAGAAAAATTTGCAACTAATAATAAGTCTTATAACATTTTTCAAACTCGACTTCTTGTAAACACATGAAAATGTGTATTTACGAAGATTTTTCAAATAAAATTTGTTTTGAATCTAAAACACACTTCGGTTACTAAAAAGTTATCCTCATGCATTATTACTATTCTTTCAACTATATCACAAAGATTGCGCAAACTACGTTTTGATAAACGAAAATTTATCCTATTACCCTCGCACACTTTCAGTCGCAAAACTTTTGGTTTAAACAATGGACATGCCCTCTTATCCGAATGTTGCTAAATGTCTTTTATAGTATAACACATATATGTAAAATTACTAGATTTTAACTCGCATGCCAGTAGGCTATACACGTTATCTCCTTATTTTATTCTTGCACCATTTTTTTTTATTCATAGTTATTTCTAACACGTTATTTGTGAACAGCCGAATGGTGGTTCGTCGGAGGGGTCCTTACTGGAAATTGGGTTGGCCGGTGATATTGCTTGAAATGGTTCTGTTTTAAAAGGTACTAATGTCATGTCGGTTTTACAGCAGGAAATTTGTCACACCCTCAAATTTCCACTTGCGGAGTTTTACCGCGAGGCGCGTGACACACCAGGATCCAAGTTAACGGTCACAACGAACGACAACTATATGTGAAAAGGCACGTAAGCCAAACCATGCAATAGTTTCAAAAACTATGATTCAAAACACAGCGGAAGAAAATTTAGTTTTACAAAACGGAATAACGATGAGACATAAGTTTAAAGTTTAACAATCCAAAACGTGAGACATGATCCTAGACGCGAGTGCGACTCTGTAACACCCCAACCGATGGCGGAATCATCGAGGTGTCACGTAGTGAAGATTGTTCAAAAGCACATGGTACTAAAATGTAAATATATTATTGAATAATTTAAATTGTCTTACATAGATGAAATGGGAAAAATACAAAAGTCTGAACTAAACATGAAAATTGAAATAACTTATTAAAAGCAAGCACACTAAAATCCAATGCTATGGAACTAAGATCAAACTGCACCTGAAACATGTACAAAATAGGTTTTGTCAACATAAGAAATGTTGGTGAGCATTCTTGGTTTTAATACATATAGTAAGTTGGAAAAATGGTATACAATTCAAGTGCAAGCTACAGTGCGTTTATGTAAATTATGTATCATACAAATGAGCAAAATCACTCCTGTGACTGTATAATGTACTAAATGAACGGCGGTGTACTTATCCAATAAATGGATAATAACTTAACAATGACCACGGATTCTCTGATGAAAAGGGGAGAATCAACCTAGGCGGGTTGTCAATCCAATAGCGCTATCCAGTGTTAAGGTCGGCTTGTACATGGTTAATGATTTCACTAAGTACAAATGTATTCTACATGTAATGTCTAAGCATAAAGCACGTTTGTAAGAAAATGCACATAGTACTAGAATTGCATTGTAAAAATGTGAACTTGTATGTGTAATTTGTATAAGTGTACATGTAACACCCCAAAAGTGAATAAAGACAAAAAAGGGATAGGAAATACTCACCGTTTGCGTAATAACTTGAAATATGTCGAACCACAAAGTTTGGATTTGAATATCCCAAAGGATTAACCTAAATAAATAAATAATAATTTGTAAGGAATTGAACTTAGAGTCTAAGTTATCTAGGATTAGGCACTTAGGGTTTTATAGACTAGATTTGGGGATTTTAGGGTTTGTGAGTTAAACCATCATTTGAAAGAAAATTTTATCTTTCAACTATCTTTCAATAATTACGTCAATTTATGGAAACCCGTAAAATAATTGAAAATGTAAATATTAAATAACTTGAATTTAAATAATAGACTTTATGTGATTTAGTATGAAATAAAAGTAAAAATTAATGGTATAGGTCAATAAATCAAAATAAATTTGAGAATATCAAGTTATTTAAATCTTGAGAAAATAAAATAATTCTCAGAATTTTAAAACTTATAATTTTGGTATTTTGTATATTTTAATTTGATTTATTTTTATTAAAGAAAAATAATTAGGAAAGAAATACATATAAAGTGCGAAAATATTATTTTTCATTTTTGTACAATATCTTATATGTATTATAAGTGGGAAACAATTTAATAAATCATTTTCCATATTATTTTCATTTAAAAGCGAATTTAATTGAATTAAATCAATTAAATATAATTAAATTGTAAAACTGGATAAATAACATTTTTACACAAAATTAAACTACCAAAATTTTTTATATGTTTATAAATATCTCTACAAAAATTTTGGTGCTAAAATGATTAAAAATGAATTTTCTATGAATTAATTATGGTTTAAACAATATAAATACATTAAAAATAATAAATAAATATTTTTCAGAAAAATAAAATTATAAACATAAACTTTAGGATTTCAGGAAGCTAGGATAATTTTTGTACAAATCTTGGACTAGATTTACTATTTTTAAAAATTAATTGTATTTATATAAATTATATATAAGTGAAAAGGAAAAGCTGAAAAAATAGCAAAAAAAACCGGTCCCCTATGAGTCTCGAACTCCAGACCAGCCCTGTGTAAGGCCGTGCTGGTTTGTTGTTTAAACCAGATTGATAATATACTTATACATTTCCTGAAAGCATCAATATTTAGAAGAAAACAAAAATAAAACAAACCGGCTGAGAACAGGGTTCGAACTCGATAACAGGGCTGTGCAAACCCACGCCCAGACCAGTTGGTCTGGGTGTTCCTTTATGATTTTTATGAATCAGTTATAGATTTATACATAATATGTATAAGAACAGAATTCCCCAATTTAAATCTTTATAAACCCTAACTCCTAACCTCATCAATTGACCACGAAATCGATTCTGTTAGCAAACGAAACCATGGGGCTTTTAATCCCCATCAATATGCGATCTTAAAACATGTAAAAATCTGGATTATCACGTACCGAAGGATGGTGAAACCCGAGCACGAGTCGCGTCCCTTAAAGGCTCCAAAATAAGAAGTTTCAACTATTGATAGATGGATATGATATAGGGGTTATGTTAGTCGCATATGTAGGTGTGTGTGTGCAGATTTAATCGAGCCAAAACCTCCTATATGTACGAATTTGATGCTAGGGTTTAGGAAGTTTTCAAAACGAGTAAATGTGATTAATTGGCCAAGATTTACGGAAAGATAACGCATTAAACTAGATTAGTTAAGTAAGGTATGATGAATCCGGTCAAGGGGTACATTTAATTGAAAAATGGAGCTAGTTTAGTGTGTTAATTACGCGTTTAGCAAATGGGTGTTGACTTTGTTTATTGACTAGGAAGGGTTAACTTTACTTGTTCCAGAATATTATCACCAAAAGACAAAGTGGCTTAGTGGTTGGTCTATGTTGTTGAAAAGGGGTTGGACGTGGGTTCGAGTCCCGACTCCAACATTTATTTTATTTTATTTTTTGAAGCATTTTCCATACATATATTATATTATTATATATATATATGATCCCACAAGGTTCTAAATGTTAGAAAAAAAAAATTTAAAACATAATAAAACATCGAGATTCAACGATTTTATCAAATAATTAGTATAAGGTGTTTAAAACAAATATTGTTTTGAATTCGTGTAAAAATTGTCAAAAGAAAATATACTAGGTAAAATGGTGGGTTTTTTTTATTAAATAAAAATTTGGGAAAAATTCGCGATGTTACAGACTCCGTGCGCCTAAACTCAATGCTGCTACCTTAGCGACCTGAGAAAACATGCCAAAAAGATGTCAACATATAATGCTGGTGAGTTCACAGGTTTTAAGTTCGTAAAATGTTTCATGCGTAAAGAGTTTCATCTCAAAATACCAAGTGTGCAAAACCTTTAAGTAAATAACAAACGTTCCCTTACTACTACGATCATGTGGCTAAAACCATTCTGACAAACGTGCTCAAAGTTGTCGCCCATGTTTAAGTGCCAAGTAGAGACAATATGCACTCGCCCGGCTCCCAGCCGTCGGGTGGGGTTCGTCACGCCCAATAGATCTATCCACATTTCCCCCGTTGTGCCCCGCACATTCATGGTTTTAATAGGGACTTCAGATTGCATCGTATAGTAAATAAGTGCCAAATGCCAAGTGTCAATGTTTAAAAATGCCATGTGCCGATGTTTAAAAATGCCAAGTGCCAAAAGTGTCACATTTCTTAAAGAGTTACATTCCCAAAAAACGTCATGTTTGTAAAAGTGTTATGTTCCATATGAGTTACGTTTTCAAAACATAATCGTTGCATTGTTAAAATGGGTGGCATGTTTCTCCCCCGAGAGAAAAGAGTATAAAAGAGGGGCCGAGAACTCACCTGAGAGTGCGTCTCCCGATAACTAGAAATCCAGTACGTGTAAGATAACCCCGACTAATGACAACCTATCAATGAATTCGAATAAGTGTTTTGACTCTCAACCCGTAGGTTAACTAGTCCCCGATTGTCCAGATCTTGACTACGTGTGTTAAAAAGTGTGCTTAAACGTTAACCGGACATACCAGACAGACCCGACATCCCGTTGGTGACCCATTACATCAATTAGTCATGCACATAAGGTTAACACATAGGTTTCAAGCATAAAACATTTAGTTTGCGTCAAAAATCGCATATACGAAGTCGTAAGGTCGAACCGGGAGATTTCTGGGTTTGGTTCGACCCCAAGGGCTTCGGGTTCTAGGGATGAGCACACAAGGCCGAATACCGATCCTGTCCCGTCCCGATCTCGATACCGTACCAAACTGAGGGGTTTCAGGATCGGTATCGGTACCCATACTTATGGATTTTCGGTTTCGGTATTATCGGTATCGGTACGGGATCGGTATGGTATCGGTATTTTAAGGTAAAATACCGATACCATACCGGTACCGTACCGATACCGAACCGTACCGTATGTGTTCGGTATCGGTATTGGTTTTTTGGACTTTTCGGTATCGGTATTGTCGGGATCGGTATTGGTTCGGTACCAATACCGTCCCGAGCTCATCCCTATCTGGTTTGACCCATGGACCCTTGGTTCGACCACCATGATGTTCATTCAATCTATTCACAAGTTCATTCGACCTAACACATGTTTATTTGACCCTAACATATGTTTATTTGACCTTAATGTATGTTATTTCGACCCTAACACGTGTTAATTCGACCCCAGACACCTAGATTCGACCCCAGGCACCCAGATTCGTTCCAGGCACCCACATTCGACCCTGTAGTGCTACATTCGACCCATAGGAGCCACGTTCGACCCCTAGAAGCCACGTTTGAACCCCAGAAGCCACATTCGACCCCACGAAGGGTCGAATGAGTTCCACGTTCGACCCTTTGCTGCAAAACTTCATAAAACGCATCTAAACGGTCCGGAAACATCACGAAACATCACCAATCACAGCAGTCAACTATCATTAACATATTCCCACAAAACCCTACCAATTTTATCCCGAAATCTGTCCGTTTTACAAGTTACCCAAAATAGAAAATTATGGAGATGTCACATCAAACGCATGCAATCTTTACCCAATTAGGAAACTTTCTGAAATCAATCAATAATCAACTTAAAATACTCAGATTATCATGAACAAGAAACCCCCAATCATATCCTTATCACTATCATCATGAAGAGGCCCTAGATCTAACCCAAAATCCCCAAAATGAGCAAAACATCATCAATAATCAATTGTAACCTATCTCAATCACAAATCATCATCAGTAATAGTCCTAGATCATTGTTATAACATCTATACAACAATCAATCATCAAAAAAATGCATAACACCACACAAAACACCATTAACACATGTTAATTTGTATGAAAAACTCATTGTTTATGGATAGGTTTTGTTTAGAAAGATGTTAGGTAGGTTTTTATCCATGAAAACATGTTTGAATCAGATCTGGACCTTTGGGGTTTAATGAAAACGAATCAAAATGTTATAAAAAGGATTTAGGATGAAGAACACACCTTTGATCTTTGTTTAGAAGATGTTTGTAGGTTAGATTATGGAAAACAAGGGCAAAAACTCCTTCCCCAATGATTAAAGTTGCTAGAGAGTGTTTAGAGACGTTTAGGGTTTGTGAAATGGTGAAAATGACAAAGTGTGGTATTTATACTGATCCACGTTCGCCCTTGTACAAGGTCGAAGGTACCCACGTTCGCCCCCTGTACAAGGTCGAATGAACCTTTATGTTGTTCTCCCTTTCCAGGTTCGCCGCCACGCTGGGTCGAACCAAGGCCCATGCCAGGTTCGCCCCCACGCTATGGGTCGAACCAAGACTTATGTTTTCCAGATTTTCCAATTTGTCGTGTTTAACGCATTTTAACGCATCCTAACACATGAACATGTAATCCTAATCTATGTTCAACATATATAAGCATGGATAATCATCTAAACATCGTTTAAACACGTATTTGCATATAATCCACCACATAAGAATCAATCTACGCATAACACTTAATTTAGTTTATGTAATTCACCAATAACGGGACTCATAACATGTGCGTGTCTGATTAACCCAATGATCCTCCAAATCATTGAACCCTTGACAATACGGACTGTGTTCCGACTCTACTGACCCCATTAAGTATGTTTAATAAACATTTTTTGCTAAGGTAGACTTATGTGTTTGAAAAATGTTAACCTAAACATGTCGGGTGTCACAAAATTAATGCAGGAGATTGTGTTGCCAATAATGGGGGGATTTATGGAATGTTAATGTAGGATTAGTCAATGATGAGTTGGCTGATGGGAGGGATATTAATGAGGTGCGAAATTATATGGAAGATTCTGAAGTGTTGTCCAAGGATGATATTCAAGTTAGTGAGAAAGGGTCGATGGGTGAACCGGGTTAATCTCAAGGTTCAAGTGAAGGGGTCGGACCTCGTAAAAGGGCTAGATGGGTTATTGGGTTGAATGACGATTTATTGGACTTGAATAATGTGCCTGATAGGCCCAATTTAAACTTCAACCCAAGTTTGTTTATAGAGAATATTTATGATCATGGTAGAAGGTTTCCTGTTCAGAGAGGTAAAGTTAGAAAGACTCCATTAGCGAACTCTAATGTTAATGTTCAATTTCCATTGGTTTTTTTCTCCCGTTTCTCATCTGGAACTGGCCGAGGAAACGAATCGAGCGGTGGCTGGGGAAGTATCGAATATTGTGGAACTTGGGGAGGCGGATGGTATTGTGCTGGAAGGTATTTAATCTGTTTTGGAATCGTCCATTCAGGATGAAGGTGAGCGTGTCTTGAATCAATGAATTTTATGTCATATAATGTTAGGGGATTGGGGGATGATGGGAAAGTATTATCAGTAAGTGAGGTGATCAGACAACAGAAGGCGGGATTTGTTGCAGTTCAAGAGACGATGTTAAGGGATGGGTCTTCTATTCACATTCGTAAATTATGGGGTAATAGGGCGGTAGATTTTGTTTTGGTAAATTCGGAAGGGAGTTCGGGGGGATTGTTATGTTGTTGGGATCCTAACTTGTTCAGGAAAGTGGATGTCACGCGAAACCGGAATTTTTTGTTGATATTTGGAACTTTAGTTCAGAGTGGGGAGGTTTTAAATATTGTAAATGTGTATGCTCCTCAAGGCGTTCCAGCTAAGAGGGTGCTTTGGAGATTATTGGCTGATATCATGGCATCAAAAGAGGGGATGTGGATATTTTGGGGCGATTTTAATGCGGTTAGATCTGTTGAAGAACGACTGGATACTGAATTTGTTCCTTCGTGTGTGTAGGCTTTTAATTTGTTTATTAAGTATAATGGGCTTATGGAGTATCCAATGGGTGGTAGAAAATTCACTAAAGTCTCGGGAGTTGGGGATAAGTTTAGTAAGATTGACAGAGTTCTCGTGTGTAATGGATTTTGGAATCGGTGGCCTACTTCTTCTCTTAGGGCATTACCGGTCTCATCTGATCATAGTCCACGTGATCTCTCTACACTTGTTCGGAATTTTGGTTCGTCTCCTTTTCGATTTTATAATTCTTTATTGGTAGACCGGGGCTCCAAGAAATTGTAGCTGATGTGGTTAACGAGAGTGGGTTTAGTGGAAATCTTGATGTGGTATTGGCTTCTAAGTTGAAAAGAATAAAGGAGAAATTAAAGGCGTGGTTACATGAGGAAGCGCAAAATAGAAGTGCAATAAAATTCGAGTTACAAGCAAAAGTGCAGGAGAGGGATGCTTGGTTGGAGGATGGCTTGGTTACGCCTGATGTTATTGGGGAATGGGTACAATACAAAAAGGAGTTGGATGATCTCAATAATGACATTGCTCAGGATTTCAAACAGAAGGCACACATAAAGTGGACAGTAAAAGGCGATGAAAACACTTCCTTTTTCCATGGTATGATTAACCAAAGCGTTCTTAGTAACAGGGTTAATGGGGTTTGGGTCTCGGGTCCGGATAAGGTGAAGTATGAAGTGTGGAAGTTTTTTGCTTACAAGTTTAGGGAACCGTGGCAGAATCGGCTAGTTTTCTCTTGCACAAATCTGAAGAAGTTTAGTAGTTTTGAATAAGATAATTTGGTGGTGTCGTTCTCTGTTGAAGAAGTAAAGGAGGCCATCTGGGAAGGAACATCGGCTCTTACAATCCTGTCTCCGTCTACCAAAACGACCGGAAAATGAGGCCATATGGGAATGTGGTAGCGATAAGGCATCGGGACCGGATGGGTTTAATTTTGGTTTTCTTAAACACTTTTGGGATATTCTAAAGGAGGATGTTATGAGTATGATGGATTATTTTCACAGCCATGGTGTCATTAACCGGGGGTGCGGGTCTTCTTTCATTGCCCTTATTCCAAAGGTTGAGGATCATCTTACGTTTAATGATTATAGGCCGATTAGCTTAATTGGCATTATTTCAAAAATAATTTTTTAAGGTGTTGGAGGTTAGAATTGAAAAAGTCGTAGGATTGGTAGTTTCAAAGTTTCAGTCGGGTTTGGGTTTCTTATCTAATAGAAATATACTAGATGGTTCTCTTATGTTGAATGAAATAGTTGCATGGGTCAAAAGGGTAAAGGGTGAGGCGTTTTTAATAAAAGTGGATATAGAATAAGCTTATGACTCAGTTAGTTTTGGCCCAATAAAATAAAATACAAGACAAGTTAGGACGAATAGTTTACAGCTTTCAAGTTGGGATTATTGTCTTTTAATCCCTTAAAGTTAGTATTATTTAATTCCATTTCCTCTTTAAATAATAGTTACACTTTTCCTTCTTATTTTAAGGCAAATGCCCCATGATTTTTAAACAACCATAATTTTTTTATATGTTAAATTGTTAATGCTTAAAAAAAATAATACATCATAAAAACGAGCATTGTATTCACTTTAAATTGAGTATAATATTGCTATTATTTTTTAGTTTAAAAAATTAATGTGTTACATGATTAATAATATCTAGGAAGAAAAAAGTAATAACTAAAAACCTAAGAAGAGACCAAACAAAATCAATTAAAAAATTGAATTAATCAAAAAACCAAGTTAATTTGAAATTTATTATAGGTTTTTTTGTACTATTAGTTAATCAAAATTGACTAAACCGAAATTGAACAACTAATATATTCATATATTCTTAACTTTTATACCTCCAATTCATGTAATTCTAAGCACAAATTTTAGTCAAAGTTTGGTTTATGTTATTAGCGAAAATTAAACGAACCAAACTAAAAACTGACAATCTTACAAAATAAACTAAGTCAGTTAACCGATGATTTTAGTTTCGGTTGGGTCTAATAACCAAATCAAACCATGCACACCATTAAAAGCGTCTATATTGTGTGCCACATAGCGTAGACAGTATGCTAGTTATACACCAGGGGCGGATATAATATATGATGAGGGGTGGCGTCCGCTACCCCTCAACTTTTTCTGCGCAGTGTAGTTTTTTTACGTATTTTTATTGTTTTTGTATTACGTTACCCCTTAAAATTATGTAACGTTACCCCTCAATTTTTTTTTAAACCCAACACACTTTCAAAGTTTTAATATAAGCTTAACATAAAAAAAAGATAGAAACTTATAGGCCCCATTCCATTTGTAATTTCTTAATTAAAATGTACAGGCCCATCAACCATGGTTAAAATATTGAATAGGGGTGCAAACGAACCGAGCAGCTCACGAGCTACCTGAGATTGGCTCGATAAAAAGCTCAAAATGAGCCAAGCCTTATCAAACCCGGGCCGAGCTTGAGCCTAAATCGAAGTTCGTTTATTTATCGAGCCCGAGCACAAGCTTAGAATGTGAAGCTCGTTGGGCTTGTCAAGCCTTATCGAGCCTAATATTAGTTTTATTAATATTTTATATTATCTATCCCTCATTTAAAGTTGTTTAGTAAACGAGTCGAGCCGTGCTTTTCACTTATCGAGCCCGCGAGCTTAAGCGAGTCTATTATTTATAATATTTTTATTTAATATATTAACTAATAAATACTAAACGAGCCAAGCTCGAGTTTGAGAAACTACCAACGAGCCGAGCCAAACTTTTCACTAATCAAGCTCACGAGCCTAAACGAGTCTATTATTTATATTATTTTTATTTAATATATTAACTAATAAACATTAAACGAGCCAAGCTCGAGCTTGAGAAACTATCAACGAGCTGAGTTGAGCTTTTCATTTATCGAGTCCGCGAGCTTAAACGAGTCTATTGTTTATATTATTTTTATTATATATATTAACTACTAAACAAGCTGAGCTCGAGCTTGAGAAACTACTAACAAGCCGAGTCGAGCTTTTCACTTATTGAATTCCCAAGCCTATGCGAGTCTATACTTTCATTTAATAAATTAATTAATAAATAATAAACGAGCCGCTCGAGCCTGGTAAAGCTCGGGCTCGGCTCGTTTGCACCCCTAGTTTTGAATGGGTAACCATAAAAGAAAGGAATTAAGAGTGGGAAAAAAAAAAAGAAGCATCAGAGAACTAGAGCCCTTATCACCCTAATGGGCGGAAACGTTTTGATGTAAAAATAGATCATTGGTTAGAATACAATACTAAACAAGAAAAAAATACACTGCTTATGAAATATGGTAAAAAAATGAACATTATTTAGTATCGTATTTTTATTTCGTTTACATTGCATAAAAGTATAGTAAAAAAATTTAAACGTTACCCCTAAAGTTTCAGTCTAGATCCGCCACTGTTATACACTACGAAAAACTTGACAGCCTTTTCAAAGCTTTTCATGCAAAATAATAGAATTGCTATATTCGTGTATTTATATTATATGACCTTTCATTTTCTTGAATCGGAAGTAAATAAGACTTGCATTAACCTATTTCGTCACACATGAAGAAATTATAAACTCTTAAAAGTCAAAAAGAAAAATATTCGATACTGTAGGGTTCTTTACAACTCACACCAAAGAAAATGCTAGCCAAAGATGATTCTTGCTTGAAAATCCATATATTTGATTGTATTGGTGCACCATATATCAAATTTATAACAAAGAAAACTTAGGAATTGAGCAATGCAACTGTTTTTCTTTCATTTTCAATTCATCATGTCGAATAAGAATCATCATAATAATTAACGGAAAGTGCCTTAAATTTGATTAGAAAAATGTTCTTGCCATTAACTTCACGTTAAGGATTTGAAAGTGGAGACACTTTTTGGGATCGCAAAAGCTTTATAATAAAATTCGAAACAAATATCAAATCTAGTTTTTGGTCAATAATGAGTGCCCATGATCAACTATTGTACCATATATATATAACTAAGGAAGTGTTTAAATACAATCATAATATGATTTGTACGTATTTTACTCCAACGAGCATATACTAACCAAATCTTAACTCATTTAGACTTTTGATGACGTGACAAAAATTTCAACCTTTTGATGACATGGCAAAAATGTTAACTTTTTGATGACATAACATGTTTATGTGGTAAAAACTTCAACCTTTTGATAACATGAGATACTAATTATGTGACAAAAACTTTAATTTTTGATACCGTGACATGCTATTGTCACATTAAACTAGCACCGCTGTAAAAACAATAAAGTTGTTCATTTGCATTGTTGTAGATTATTATGCTAATAAAACGGTTTATTGCCAATGACGTCCAGCCCAGCTGGTCGGAGGTGGGAGGGTTTACTTCTTAGGGAGGTTCCCGCCCGGGCTTGATCTCAGGTTCGAGTTCCCCCACTCGCACTAAGGGGTGAGAAATTCAACACTCGCGTTTAGCCTGGATTCGAACTGGGGTTGTGCGTCGTTTGGATTCTCCGCTGAAACACACCTTCCAAAAAAAAACGGTTTATTACTAAGCAACATAAAAGATGAACTAAAATAAAGGATTTAATCGTAATTGATGTAAAAAAATGTTAGACAAAGCGGTTTCGCATGCAAGTATTACTAGATTATACCCCGGGGGCGTCCCGGGTTGAGAAATTTAATATGATACATCAATTTTACATAAGAAATAGACTGATGTATAACTCTAATATTAATATCTAACCTAAAACAAATTAACAATGTACAACTCCAATGCTAACACTTAACCTAAAAGAATGTAGAACTTTAATGTAACTCTAATATTAACACATATCCTAAAGACTAAACAAATGTACAACTCTAACATACTAATATTGATACCTAACTTAAAACAACGTATAACTCTATTAACCTATTCGGCTCTGGTTGAAAAAAAAAATTCATATTTACTCATTTGAATATAATTAGTGACTTGCCTATATATGATTAATGATTTACCTAAACACTTTGTGTTTTTTTTCCTGTATGAACAAAACCCCACAAAAAAATTTCTCTGTTTTTTATATAGCACTGTGGTACTCGTTGGAAAGATAATAAAACGCTCGTTAATTTGGTGTAATTTTTTTCTTTAAAAAATCTTGTATATTAAAGATATTAACGTTTAAAAATTATGAGAGGAAACATGAGGGTGAAAAATCCAATTTTGTTTTTAAATTATTTTTTTCCTAAAATATCTCAATGCCACATGAGATGACACATGGCACACTCAAAGAAGAGAATGCCTCTTTGAGTGTCATGTCATTAAAATGACTTTGGTTTATTATATGTATAGATAGATTTGGAGCGGGTTATATTTTTTAGCTATTTTATTTATGGCCGTTTTAATAAAAAAAATTGACTGTTGTAAGAGTAACTTTATAAAAAATTATATGTCGAATATAAAAATCACAACATTCACGAGAGTTTGTAATTTGTCAAGACCAGTAAAAACCTTAGTATCACCATATGAGATGCGAAAATTCTTTACCTCATTCAAACCATCTTTCCTTTTTATTTTTATCTTTTTGTGCATTATCCCTAACCTACAACAACATACCTAAAGCATTTTACTTCAAAAGACAAAGTGTTTTGGTGAATTTTGAGGTCTTAACTTTGTATTGAAAATGATGTTATATTTTTTTAAGTTTGAAATAGCCTTGGCCACAACATACAAATTACATCTTTTGCGTATTTTAAAATAACCTAAAAGAAAAATCAACCAACCTCAATTAACAGAAAACTAATTTTCTTTTTATTCAAATCAACAAAACCCAATCAAATAAAAAAAAATAATAATGAGTTTTGAAACAACATGTCAAATAGTCCAATATAAATAAAGTTTTGCATTTATAGACATGATAACAAAACAAATTTTTCAGGTAAAACCTAATTCAACAACAAAAATCTTTAATTTTAGCGTCTTAGATAGTTTAAGAAATATGATTAAATAAACTATTTTTTAAGTAAACTATTTCTTTTCTTTTTGTGGCTTTATTTGTTTGGTTGTTTCTTTTGAAATTAGAAGTATTAAAATTTTTATTTTAATAAAAAAAAATTAAGCACTCATAACACCATGTTTTTCCCTTCCATATTTGACTTTATTCTGTTGACTTGTGATAAATTCAAAACACCGCTCAGACTTTTTTCTGCAAAGCTGTTTGTGATTTTCATTCCGACAAAATATTGATTTCGTAAGATCGGTTCGAAAGTTTTTCTTTTGATGTTTTATTATTAAACGAAATATTTTTTTTGTTTCCGCAAAACACCGATTTGATTTTAAGCAATATAATCGAGTCGATGAATTCCGGTAATAAGAACAATGCGATTTTCCAATTCAAACGAACCAATCTGTATATTAATCTTCAAAAACAGACCAAGACCAAGAGGGAATCTGCACTCTTATCCTTCGGAAAGGGACATCAATCTCTTTTATGGTATAGATGTTTTTTTTTTCCAATCTATACTATATTATAAAGCATGAGGGAAGGACGCGGGTAAAAGTTAAGTAATTACAACATTTTAAGCTTATGGTACAACAACTTATTGAAGTTAGTAAATGGCTAAAATTGTCTTTCTACATGAGTATTAAATTAGATGAAATGGAGAGAATAATCTTTTTATATAAAGATTAAATGTTCTTTAGTAATTACAAATGATAATGCACATTGTACAAACCTTTTAATCACAATCATTAAAACCTTCTTCCTTACCAATGCTAACCCCCCGACTCTTCATGTCCTAGGGAAAATAGTAAATAAATATAGATGACAACCTTTCACTTTTCTCACTTCCATCGTACAATAGTTACAAACATCACATTTCTTTCCCTCATTCTGCAATGATCAAAGGAAAGAACACTTCAAATGATCTTTCATCTAGTAAGTTAATACGAATATGTGCATATCTTATTCACTATTGTTCATATTTTCTTGATAATCTCAATATTTTTCTCTATAAATCTTAAAACACTTTCTCATGCTCTTTGATATCAGACCACATAGGAAGCAATACCCAAACCGTTGTGACGTCTTTGAAACACAAATCTTGTAAGTATCATCATTCATGCATGTTAAAATATCTTAATGACTTTAATATTTATCAATATCTAATAACTTTTTTTTTTTCTGATCGTTATTATCAAATTTGGTTCATGAACACTTTTAAATTGGATAGTATCAAAATGTTTTTTTTTTTTTTGCTTTCTAGACGGCAACCATAATAATAATATTAAGGGTTTATTAAAAGTAATGTGTTAGAATAATATAGTAACAAGATGGATCCCGGTTTTATTCATATAACTCAAGTTTTTTATTTCTTTCTTTTTTTACTAAACTACTAGGTCTATAACATCAAGACAACTAAATAGAGTTTGTCAAGTTAACCATGATTTGTATAGTTTAGTTTTTGTATTGTTTTAGTGCCCTAACCTGTTGTGGTAGATGTAATAGTGATAGCATATAAAATGACAATAAAACTATCGGTGAAAGAGTAGTGATATAGGAAGATGAAACTCTCGATCGCTCTTTTTACGGGAGTCTCAATGATGAAGACCGGTGATCAAATAATGTAGCTGGTGTATGTGACAAAAGTTGATTTCATTACGATGCAGTTGGTTGACATACGGAATTTATTCTTAAATTACTATCTTCCTGACTGATATTTTTCTATTCTTGTGTTCGAATTTTATTTTTAAATTACGTACTATATTTTGGCTGATATTTTGTTAGTCATGTGTTTTTTATTATTTAATTGTGATATGTAATGCCAATGACATCTATAGACCACAATAATCATATGAAAAAGAAAATTAACAAAAGTATTATAAAATATATTACGAGAGGATTGATAAACTAACATAAAACAAGTGTCGCATTGTAAATTATAATCAACGTTGCATCGCGCGACACTAACATTTCATTATTTGCTTCAATATATGTCGCCCCGCCGCATCGCCCGTGCATCCGACTAGTTTAAATATATATACGTTGTAGTAAAGCACGAGTCGTATGATTTTGCAAATTGTATGTATAATAATTTGTGAAATGGTGGGAAGTGTCGGGAAAGGGTGGTGACTTTAGAGGTTGCCCAAGTTGCTAATTGTAGGAAAGAGTGATGACTCTTAGAGGAGATTAATGTTGATAATTAATTTGTGAAAATGTGTCAAGCGGTGGGGAAGGGTGGTGACTCTTAACGGTGACCCAACTAACTAATTTGTGAAACGGTATCAAGTGATGAGGAAGGGTGGTGACTCTTAGAGGTGACCCAAGTTGCTAATTGTGTGTGTGTGTATATATATATATATATATATATATATATTTTGTAATATTACAATGAAGACCTAAGACTGTGTGTTGTGGTGCGCGAGCGGGTGGGCGCAACCACCTCCAAACAATCGCTCCGGCCAGTGGCGAAGCTTGACCCGAAGGTTCGGGGGGTCGGAAGTCACTGGGGGTTCGGAAGTCACTGGTTTCGGGGGGTCGAAAACCAGTTTCGGGGAGTCGAAACCCTATATTTTCAAAATTTTCTATACGGATACTATATAATCGGAACTTCTGCGCGAAAATCCGGGGGGGGGGGTCTGCCGCCCCTCCCCGCCCCTACAAACCTTCGCCACTGGCTCCGGCAATCGCTCGCGTGGGGGTGTTATGGCTCGCTCCAGACTATCGCTCGCGTCCCACTCAAAATTCAAGACAATAGCGCCGTAACCATGGTCGCTTGTGCTTGCGATGGCTTGCTCACGTGGGGCTTGGCGTGGGGTTGTTGTGGTGTTCGCGAGCCACATAGCTCGCTAATAGCTCACGCCGGGCTATTCACGTGTCTACAACGAATAGTCTAATTTATGATCACCAAGGATGCATAGATCCCTCCAACTTTTGTACACATATATCATTATTCCAATATACTTAAAACACAATACACCTTATATTGTCCACCTCAATCAAGTTTTGCATATCGTATTCAGCACTTGTAGCCTAGTTGGTTGAGAGCCTAAAGTTTCCTATGGGAGGCTTGAGTTCAATTCTCACTAGCTACATTTGGAGGACATTGATGGAGGGGAAATGAGGGATGACCCAGGCCATTGGCGTGGGTTCGAGTCCTGATCCCGACCGGTTTTACCGATTATTTCACTGTCGTGCCTTCGGGCAGGTGAGTGGTCGGCTTTTCCCGGGAATTGGTGGCAATTGGTGGCCCGGGTACTCTCGAATACCTGATTCGCTAAAAGGGTGCCCGAGAGTGCTCAGAAATTGATTCGTTGGCCGTTCAAAAATAAAAGTACGAAAATATCATATTTCATAAATAATCACTTTGTTTAAAAACATGTAGGTTTCGAAGTTTTACATTTCCGATAAACAGAAAAAAAAAATATTAACATAGGAAATAATCTTTCCTCCTAATTTTTGTTATTAGTATCTTCCTTAGTATGATAAAACCTTGTTCGTTGATCTCCTGACCAATCGGACGGCTGGAATTGGCTCTGATGGTGGTAGTTGGGGATTAAGGTATTTGCGGCGACACCCAGGCAGGTCGCCGCTATTGGTGTCGCTGTTAATGGCCGTTTTTCTTGTAGTGTTTATCTCCTTAATGTACAATAGATGTTATACAGTGTGTTGTGTAACCCATTAATGCGTTAAATTAATATCACTCGCTCCTAAACAAAAGGAATAACAAACTACCCACTAAGGCCAGCCGGGGTGGTCCGTGATGGCCACCCCGTGATACCGTGACCACCGCGAAACACCGCCCCCTTAAATTATCACGGCCGCGATGAAGTTTATCGTGATGGCCATCACGTTGAAATAGCCGTTTGAATACGACCGTTGGCTGGCCACCAACGATCTTTTGACCATTTTAAATAAAAAATTTTTTTCCCCAAATCACTATATATACATTTCCATTTAAAATCAAAATAACACACAATCAAAACAATACAATTAAAAAAAAATATATTGAAGGATCAAGCAAGAAACAATCGGCTACGAAACGAAAGTTTAGACCAAAGGTTCGACCTAACTTAGGCGAACTGGTTCGATTTCGTGAAGACGCACCACCAACCCCATAACCTACACACCAACCCTATCAAAACCAAAGTTTTCAATATCCACTGCACTACCCTCAACACAACATGCCAACCCAAATCGCATACGGAGTGTTTCAAGCACCTCCCGATCCGATTGATCTACCTATGTTCGACCGTTATGGGGTTCGCGATCCAGAGAACTATATGGTCCAAGATTCTGAGGAAGAAGATGATGATGAATATGAAAAAGAGGTAGATGAAGAGGAAGAGGAAGAAGAGGAGATACCAGTGCAAGCAGCAAGAGGAAGAGGAAGAGGAAGAAGATGAGGAGATAACACCGGGCCAAAAGAAAGAATTCCCTGGTCGCAAGAAGAAGAAATGGCGTTGGTGAAGTCGTTTTTACATATTTCCGAGGACAAGCGCGTCGGAAATCAACAACCATCCGACACCTTTTGGCTGCGAGTGGGCCCACTTTGAACAACTTACCAGTATGATGAGAAGGCGGATGGATTAAATAACTGGTAAATGGAGCGATTTACAGAAAAAAATGAGTAAATTCAACGCCCTCTACGCCACACATGTATATGATGTTATTTTTTTATAAATCGTTTACTTTATATTTTTTTTATGAACATTGTTAACTTTATATTTTTTTTTTTATAAATTATAGAAACGTCTTTGGCCAAGTGGAGCGTCGGATGTGGAAATCATACGTGCGACCCTCAACGATTATCAGCGGGCGTACGGTAGGACTGGTTTTAATTCGTTGGATTCTTGGGAAGTTGCAAGAGTTCATTCAAAGTGGGTTCCCCTTGATATTCCGGGGTTAACCGAACTTGGGCCTACCGACTCTCGTGGAGGAAGGGGAAGGGGAGGGGGAAGGACTGGTCGTTCTAAAAACGATCTAAAACCTCCGACTCGGCAAATTGTACACCATCAACGGACGGACTGTCTACCAACATGCCCGAACTTAATTTGAATGATGAATTTCACGACCCCGGTGACGACACTATCCTGACAAGAACCATGACTCGAAGGAAGAGTGTCGAGTCGTCAAGTGGCAAAGGCAAAGAACCTTGGATGGATGCGTTGACCGAATACAAGTCGGCAAATATGGTGGAAATTGATGAGAATCGGGAAAGGCGTAAGCATTTGGCGGACTTGAAAATACAAAGAGAAAACACTTACATTAAACATTTGTGCGAAATTGAAAAAAATAAAGATTTGAAGGTGTTGAAGAAGTCGCATGAAGACGCCGAAGAACCATACAAGTCCATTCTCATCGATCGAAAACGTGAAATTTGCCACAAGTGGGGTTGACCATGTAACTTTTAGGTTTATTTTTTTTTTCGATTTTTTATGTTTTTAATGTTTATTTTTCTTTCTTTCTTTCTTTTTTTTTTTTTTTATGTTTTTTAGGTTTATTTTTATGTTTTTTAGTTTAGTTTAATGTTTTTTATTTAATATAATGTTTTTATATATTTTAAAAAATAAAAAGTTTAGTGATGAAATGTGAACACCGCCGCATAGGTTTAGGGATGGAATGAGATAGAATGTGATAAAATCCTTTTGAGTGTGATAGTGTGATAAATGTGATGAATTGGTGACTACCCCTTGTGGCCTAACCCAATACTTTGACTAACTACCCATGAGTTGGTAAAAACATTGATGGAGTACATGCATGTGTCTAATTAATATCAAGACCCTGGTGTTGACCCGCACCAACCCATCAAGATATATTAATTAAGCAACATTTTTGGCATATTATTTTTCATCTAAATGAATTCGTATTTCTAAAGTTTATAAAGTAAATATGATGTCTAGAAAAGTTTAAGAATGATGGGATGGATATATGATCCCCACTAGCATAAATAATAAATTGATTAAAGTAGCAAAGCATCATCCTTGCATGAAACAGTAGAGTAGAGTAGTCACCTTTTTAACCAGCATAAGTATTCATGGATCTCTTCCAAACCATCTCGATCTCATAAGTTGGTTAAGATGAACAAAAGGAGCTCCTCATCCTTGAGAATCATGTCTCAATCATTCCAACAAACTAATTACACTGCTCCTCCTCCATTGGGTTTTAGAAGGTCTCTTTCCATCGACTTTCCTACTTCTCCTGATGACCAGTCTCAGCAGCAGCAGCAGATGATGCATCATTTCACTCACTCCCACCACCCCATCGCCCTCGTGAACCTGCAGCAGGATCCTTTTAGCTGCTCCGGCTGCAAAGAGCGCGGCGTAGGCAAGAGGTTCGTATGTCAGATGTGTGAT